>CM057825.1:66632729-66737729 GCA_030068075.1 Paguma larvata | reverse complement strand
AGAAAGAATGCATCCTTGTAATTTCAACACCTGTTTCTTCCTTTCTTTCTGTCTTCATCTGCTTTTTTTTTTTTTTCATTTAAGAAATGTAACAATACATCTTTAAAAAATTATCAGAAGATCAAAAAGAACTTCAATCTCTGGCATATAAGCTATTTTATAATTTCGTAACTAGTTGTCAAAATGGTTATCTAGAAATAGGCATCTACTTCTCTTCCCCAGTAGTAAGTTTGTTCTCAAAAGAGGACGCTTTAATATTGTTACTACTTCACTCAGTGGGTTTGCGGTGAGCTGTGAATAGGTTCAGTTTCTAAACTAAGAAAATATTTATGGAGGCCTCTCCATTTTGAGGCTGACCTTCAATTATTCTGCCCCCTCATTTTACAAAGTGGCGCTTCTCCACATGGAGGACAATGGCATCCTCACATGAGGGGAAAGTCTTCACAACAATCCCATGCCAGGGGACGCAGTCACTTGTGAGTGGAGTAGATGTCGGCCTCTAAATCAATGGCAGCTTTGCCAAGTGATCTACCTTTTCCTTCGGGGACACTACTAGTCAAGTGACAGGGTTTGCCCTTTGGCACCAAGTCTAAAACCAGACCCAGTCAACAGTGCCAAGTTTTCAGTCCGTATCCTAGGGACTCGAGCAATTTCTTATTTTGCCTTTACAATTCAGAGCGAAGATTTCGCCTCTCGTTTCTGACTGTTCTTTACTGACTCATTTTCGTCCATTGCTAAGAAAAATACGAGAACTCAGGTTCATGATAAAAATCAAATGCAATGCTTTTTAACTCAGAATTTTTTTTATTTGAGGTATGCTTGTTCTTTTCTTATTCCATGATAGTAGCATAGCCATATACAACAAATTTTACAATAGAGAAAACTTTTCATAAAAATATCTGCCTTGAACCACATTTTTAATTCTTCAATGGTTACTACTGAAACTAGTTATTCTATATGAAAACTTAATTTCCCTGTGGTAGCAAGTATTTATGAAAAGGAATATTCAGTAGGGACAGTTAGTTACAATACTGAGCACTGATTTTTTTTTTAATATATTACAGTGCCAACACCCAAGAAAATGAGATGCAATGGATTACAATTGAAACTGTAACAATGAGGACAAAAAGCATTTTCAGATCTCCAAGTTAATTGTACAGCAGCTTCCTACACACATATGATCAACCATATAATGATCCCATCAAAATAAAAAAAAAATCTAAGCAGAAATGTCTCATTTACATTAATAATGTTCACAAATTATATGAATTCATTTTGCAAGTGATGGATAATTTAAGCTTTCATCATCTAAAGCTTGTCATTTTTTCCAAGAGAAATGGATTGTTTCATTTTTAATGAGTGCAATAATAACACATTTAGTTTCAGCAGATGCAAAATAATGCACACAAAAAAATGATTTGGAATTTGCAGAACAAATAAGCAAACAGTACTAGAATAACCCAAAGAATCATGTACTATATAGGGCTTTTCTTCTCGTGAGGGGTCAAAATCTGGTCAAATCCAGCGTATTGTTTCAATTTAAGCAAATAAAATCAATATGGTCAGGGAAGCAAAGTGCACAGAAATTTTAATTAGTTAGGTTTCGTTTTCTTTCTTTCTTTTTTTTATTTCTGTCACAGACAAGTACTGTTAGCTGACAAGAAATATGGCATTCCTCACCTAATACAGTAAACAAAACAAAACAAAAACCCTCTCTTAATCACTACTAGACAGCCTCTAGACAATACATTCCTGCAAGGAATTGTAAGGGAAAGGATTGGATGCCACTTTGTTAATGAAACTTAAGGAATAGATTGTCAGGCATACCGGGAGTTTCAGATGTATTTCTGAATTCACATCTGTGGGAGTTGTGGATTGTCACAGTTCATTTGCTTTTGTAAAATATCCACAATTTGCTGACAAGCAACTTCAAAAGTCCATTCAGCGATTGGGTGGGTGGTGGACCCCTTTCGGCATTTTTTTAAAGTAAGTGTTCTTTTGCTACTGTAATATAGAGCTGGTGAAGAAAAAGAACGAATGCTAAAATAAATAGTAAAATATAAAACACTTCATACAAAGTAATTTGATGTGCCATTAGTTGTACAATTACTTCAATAAACACGTACATGTTATAAAGGGAAATCAGAAACAAAATGCTTTCAGTTACGGAACTTGCAAGCACCCATGACTCCAGGTTGTTAATTCCTTTGGGAAGTGCCATTTTTAATTTTTTGGTTTCTTTTCAGTGTTGTGCAGGTCCTCGCAACTGCCTTGTTTTTAAATTTCTATCAGGAGTCAAAGAATCAGAAGGAAGGCATTTGAAATCACTGAAAACTGCAGTTAAACGTAATTAAGTACCATCATTTCTCTTAAATTTAGGAGCTGAGGTTGCCAGTCAAAACAATAGAAAAACGTCATTTTTGCTTGTTTGTTTAAGTAGCCAGATTGCCAGTGTAAAATCCTTGAGAACGCTAACACATTTCTCAGAGATGGGCGCATACGAATAAAGCTGTATTCTGTATATTAGGCCCCAAATGGGACGTTGATGAAGACCTACACAGTGCATAATTTCTTTTAAGTTCTTTTAAGCAGTCTCGTGTTCTGAGTACAATTAAAAGTCCATCAGTATCCCATGTACTCGTGCATTATCTACCCTGCCACACTTCGCTAATGCGTCTTATCATTTAGGTTGCTAATACTGTTCAGTGTAAAGACAGTCTTTCTGAGGTAGACTGTTCAAGTTCAAGGACAAGTCTTTTTCTTACGAAATGCATGACATTCAAAAAAAGACAACAAATAAATACTACATGTACAATATGTAGCAATGAGGTAGAAATGGTTATAAAGAACAATGTTTGAATATACGTCAGATGAAAAAAAGAAAAAAATGAATATTCTCTAGCAACTGTATATAATCCACAAGGAGAAACACACGCACACACACACACACACACACACGAGAGAGAGAGAGAGAGAGAGAGAGAGAGAGAGAGAGGGAGACTGAAATAAACTTTTGCTTTTTTTATATCATAAGACAACAAGAAAGAATGAATGTGCTCCCAACCTTGGTGTACTACAGAACCATTTTATAAATATTTAACATTGTATAGGACTGATTCATATATTCTCACACAACTCTGTGGCAAGGCTGACCCATGCTGCCGACATTCTACATATCACTGAGACAGGGAGGTGAAATTTTCCTGCTTTCAGTCTAATTGTCTTTGACAATTGCAGTGCCTAGTGCTACACTGCTAGTGTTGTATTTAAAAACAGGAGAAAGAGGAGAGACTTGTTCATTAAAGATGCAGTATCCCTGGTTCGCACAAATGCATCTGGCAGGTTCAAAATCGAATGTCAACCAGAGGTCTTAGCAGAGTGTGAGCTTCAGTTCGTGTGTTGGTTAGTCACAAGTACAGCTGGTTTTGAATTCTGAAATACTAATAGCTCCATGTTTGCTAATGTGCTTCATAGGAAAATCGGCAAGTGATTCAATAACTGAAGGCTTTACTTTTCAAAAGAAAAAACATAGCAAACCACTCTGAATTGTCACGTGGTCATGTGTATCTGCACATGTGAAGAAAGGAAGTAACCAGTTGCTTCTGAATAATGTAAAAGAGATGTTAGTTTTACAGTTCAAATAGGTGGTGGTGAAAACAGCACACACATACACACACAAACTCACACGCTAATTATATATATGTATATATATGTATATATATGCATATATATATATATAAAAGAACTTTACCTTAGTGGCCTCAATACTTCAACAAACTGTGTCCCTTTCACTTTGCAAAATACAGTTTCAAAGATCATGATAGCCAATTCTTGCTAAGAAACATGAGGATGAGATTCTAGTCTTTGTTTGGAGTTGGACATATTTTTAGAGCAACACGTTCGAAATGCCTCTAAAACATATTTTCCAACCCACAAATATATATAAATTTACAAAGACCTATTGTAGGAATTAATTTGGACTTTTTTGGGTGTATTCTTCTGAAAACTGCATAGCCAAGTACTATGCAACCCATGTAAATTGACCTTGCTATTTTGCATAGCATAGCCTCTGGATAGCTTTTATCACTTGCCCAGATGGTGTTTGGCCTATGTATTTTAGTGGAATGGTTTATTTTCTCCTTGATAGGTTTCAAATGCACAAGAAAACATTATACCCGTCTATCTGCATTTGAGTAGAATACAAACTGACTAATAGATAAACATTCTGTGTGAAAGTAAATAGCCTTAAAGTATACTGCCTTCACATTCCATTGATCAGCTCGGTCAGCAAAGTTTTCCATATTGTCACTAATGTTCTAAATATTTTGGTGAGAAGCATGCCAGGAGTGTAGGGTATTTCCATTTGTGTCACACATAAGGTCATTATCAACTACCTCTTGAATTTCTATTGATCCTTCTACTGAAGGAGTTCCCTTCACTTCCTTTTTGTTCCCGTTGGAAATGTTATTGCGGTTGTGAAGAAGAGAATGAGGGGCTGTTAAGTGGACTGGCTCAAATCCCCTGGCCAGACGGCAAGGGATTTGGACCGGCTCATTACCTTACCTTCATTAGGAGCCTTCTCCAAATTCTTAGCAGTCAAAAAGAGGCCAAGAGCATGAAGCCCGCTTACTCAGTTGTACTATCACTGGTTGTACACACTCACTTCTCAGGATGTGGCATCCCACCCCCACCCCAAGCTCCAGAAGGGATGGGCAGAAGAGAGCTCATTATTAGGCTAGTCCGCAGAAGAGCTCATAATGCTGCCAGGCGAATCAAAGAATCGCTGGAGAGCACCATCTCCTCAAAGGTCACCTTCTCTCCCCCCACAGATCTTCCTCTCTTCGGCATGCCCGATTTCCTAAGAGATCAAATCCTAGAATTCACGAGGCTACATGAAATTCACACAAGACTTCAGCTTCTGCCTAAACACGTGGATTTTTGACCACTCACATCTCAAAGTAATTTTTAAGTCACTTAAAGCGAGAAGCCAATATGTATGACTGGAATTTATTTTCGGTTTTATAAATGAGTGTCAAACACAGTAGCGCAGCCATGTTTGGCATTAACTCTTACCGGCCACAAAAATGTGGGTCAATACTGGATTTTCCAAAGTTGTCTAAATAAGACTGGGTTTGTCAAAACTTGCCAGTTGCTTTCAAGTGAACACAGCATGTTGGCGGAAATGAAATGTAATGGCTAAAAGACAGAAAATAGGTCAGCACTGTGCAAAAGTAAACTTGTCAGTGAGATCAATATGAACCTACAAGTTAATGGGGATATTAGAATCTTCTCACAATAAGAGACGTGCAGGGTAGAGCCGGAACGTGATTATGGCGTTTATTCACTTGTGAAAAGCGGAGGACATATTTTGATATTATTTTTTGTATCCTTAATGAAAGAACTGCTTTTTAATATGGAATACTTATATGTAAGCACAGTCCTAATTGATAGAATATCACAGTAAATTAAATTTTGGTTCTTTTGCTCAGTTTCTAGCAACATGAAAAATAAGAAAAAAAAAGGGAAGCAATGGTCAAGCGTCATAAAATTTGAGAAATAGGATGAAGTCCTTCATTAGCCTTCTCGATGTTACATGTCTCAGAGAATTTGACATTGTGAATGAGATCGGTCAAAATTTTTGAAGGGGAAAAAAAAAACAATAACAGAAAGAGCTTGCTCGGGGCTTCTCATTGCATTTATTTAGATTTTCAAAAAAATGTACATCACTTTTTGAATACATAAAATGCCAGTGCTTTGCAACAGTTTTGTTACTGCATCTCTCAACTAAAAAAAAGGAAGTAAAAAAAAACAAAAAACAGGAAAAATACATTCAAAAAGCCAGGCTGTTCTGGGTATGCACGGGCAGCAGCGACTTTGGAGAGCTACAGCCTCCGCTGTCTGTTCAGAGGCCTTGCCGAACGTCAGTTAGCTATCAGTGAAAAGTTGCACATGAAGCATTCAAGGATACAAAGAACAACTTGGTGGGGAGCAGGAGAAGAATGGGAAATTAAGAACACCGCCACACGTGCTGGGGTGGGGCGTGGACTCAGGCGGAAGCAAGCATGAAGACTGATGTTTTTGGAGACTAGATTTATGGGAAAAGATGAGAGAAAACAAAGTAAGGAATTTGACAAGGTATCGGGGTGTGTGTGTGTGTGTGTGTGTGTGTGTGTGTGTGTGTCCACGACCAAATTTCTACTTTACTTTCCAAGAGAAATGTGACGAAACTGAGGTAGAGATGAATGTGGGAGCACTACAGCCCAGAAGACTTCAAAATGAAAAGCAAAATTGCACTGAGAAGAGAGGGGTCAAAAAGGAGAGGGGGTGTAGATGTTCTTTGTGGAGATATATATATAATATATATATATGAAGTTGGTAGGTTGATTTTTTGTATTTATTTCTTTGTTTTTGCTTGCTATCTCTGCATTCTATCAAATAGCACGGCAAGCCTATAAGCTAGATTAGTGAATAGAATGACACCATTCCCAGCAGTTTTAAGAGAGAACTTGCAAACCACCACCACCACCTCCACCAGCCTATGCAGTAAAAGGCAGTCCTAGTTTTCAGGTACTGTGACTTTCAGGGTCCTAAACAGGTCTTGTGGCTGAGTGTTTTAGACACTAACACGAACTGAATAAGTAGCTTTCCATTAACCAGTGTACCTTTTAAGAACATTTTCACTTCATTATCAAGGAGCAATGTACGAAGAACTCTTGCAGTTTTTGACATAAAGAATTATTCTGCTCTGGTTTCTTCCCCATAATTAGTAAAAGAATCTTTTTTAAAAAAAATCCTTCCATTTCTACTTTAAGTTGTAAATATTCAGTTGTATCACACGTCAGTATTTTTCTGGATACATTCAAAGTAATTTGCCTTGCTATCTTCCAATCGTTGAGGTAAACATACATTTTAATATAAAGTAACATCGAAGCCTATCCCATTACTCTCAGCAGTACATAGTGCTTTCAACACATTCCTTTGAGGTACTGTACAAATCACAATCGCTTTCCTGAGTTTTTGCAGACAAGAACATTAAAAGAAATGAACTGCAGAAATTAAGGTCCAGATCGTTACCCTGTTTTACCTGTTCTTAGCTTAATACCGCAGAACAGACAGGATTGAGGAATACTGTTGCTCTTAAAATGGCAAAAATCTGGTTTTCTGTCGTAACACAACCGTTCATCTCTTTAGTCCGATAATGTTTGAAGTTAAAGCTCTTTATATTAGCACATGCCACCAATGTAATTGTGAGGCAAACAAAAAATAAAGCACCACTCCAGGCACTTGACAGCAACTAAATCTCGAGAACAGCAGAATGGAATCAACACACAGGGTTCACGTCCTTCTGAAATCAACACACTTGCACCTTGCTCCTTGGTGAGTGTTGTCTGGCTTGAACTGAACTGAGCATCAAGAGATGCTTTCTGTCATCTGGGGCTTTCAAATCAGAAGCTCTCATCTGACGCGTTTTTCCTCCAAACCTACCCTGACTCTAAAGATGCAACTCAATCGTCATCTCCCCCAGTACCCTTGGCGATTTAAACACTACTGGAAAGGGGCTCTATACCCTATGTAGCAGGTTTTATGTGTGTGTGCCAACATTCATTACATTTTTTTTTTTAAAGAAGTTATCACTGACTGCAACCAAACATTTTGTTCCATTCAACATACATATCAAGCTCTTTTTGAGATATGCTAGGCTGAATCTTGCAGAAAGCATTTTCAAAGTCTTGATACGTAACGGGCCTCAACTGGCTGGGCATGATGGCTGAAAGGTCTGTGGCTGGCATGGCATGGAGGGGGCCCACCGCTGCTTCCTGACACAAATGAGCCACGTCTAGTCCCGAAAAGCCTTCTGTGCGCTGGACGAGCAGTGCAAACTCCTTGTCATTGAGACAGTAATTGTGCTGTGAGAGCAGTTGTACTATTATCTGGTGCCTCGCTGTGCTGTCAGGAAGTGGGATTAAAAGTCGTTTCATGAAGTACCTCCGAAGAGATTCGTCTATTTCTTCTGGTTTACTGGTGGCACAAATTACTACGATTTGGTCCTCAGCTGAAGTTAGTACAGTGTCCAGCTGCATCAGAAATTCCGTTCTCATCCGATTGACTGGACTGTGTTCCTCGCTCACTTGCGAGGAGAGAAGCATGTCAATGTCACTGACAAAAATCACCGAGGGCTGGCGACACCTGGCCACAAGAAAAGAGGCGTGGATAATTTTTTCTGCTTCTCCTAACCACTTGGCAACGAGTCCAGAACCCGCGATTTTGAAAAACGTGGCCCCCAGCTGACTAGCTATGCATCTGCCCAGTAGGGTTTTGCCTGTTCCCCGAGGTCCAAATAAAAGGATGCTCCGAGGTAAGGCCGTCAGTCCACTGAATGCGTCTGACCTCAACACTGGCCATAAAACCTCCTCTTTGATGACCGCCTTTACCAGGTCGAGGCCCGCAATGTCATTCCAGTCCACCGGTGGTCCTTGGGCGATAATCTCATTGGTTACCAGGTCAATGAGGTGCGGGTCGGTATTCTTCAGTTGCTCGTCCACGGAGTGGTTGGATGAGGTAGCTGCACGGAGTCCAGGGCCTTGCATTGGGTGAGAGAGGAGCTGCCTGTGCTCGTCCCCGTGCTCACTCATTACCGGCGACGTGTACTTCCCAAAGGACTCGCTGGATCTCGAGCCCAATGAATTTTTAGCAGTACTATAGGAAGGAGGGGTCAGAGCCCGACTGGACTGGCTGCTGAATTTCCTTTGCTGTTCAGAGGACATTAGCTGCTTCGTTGGCTTAAATGCTAAGGATGATGTTTCAGCACTTCTGTCAAAGCCATTGCCCCGATTCGAGTTTGAAACGCTGTTGTCGGGCATTCTGTACATGGGGCTCTGGGTCGATCTCTGTTGGCCGTAGCTGTAGTTGCCGTAACTGGAGTCCATGTCTCCTTGCCCTGCCATGTAGAAAGCTTTCCTTTTGAGAGAACTCGCCGAGCTGTTGGTCAGAGCCGAGGGCGCGATAGGTGTCAAACCATGACCCTGGTAAGTGTAGCCAGGAACGGTGGTGGGGGGCAGGGGGGTCGGCGCGGGAATTCCTGAAGGCAGGTAGGCCGAAGGCGGCGGCGGCGCCCCCCCGGGGCTGTACCCAGAGCCCACGGCAGTCTGAGGAGGGTAGCTGGCGGCGGGGTAGCTGTAACTGGAGAGGTTAGAAGTCCCATTGTAGCCCGGGACCAGGGCGGGCGGCGGGGGAGGCGGCGGCGGGGGCTGCAGGAGGCCGGAGCTATGCAAGGGAGAAGGGTGAGGGGAGGGGAGGGCAGGCGCCGGCTGGCTACTGTAAGTCGAATGCAAATACGAGCCGTTGTATCCCGGGGCGTATTCCTGAGACGGGAGCCCTGCGTGAAGACTGGGCACGGTGTGGCTTCCGCAGGTACTGCTTGAGTAACTAGGCTCGGTCAGGTTGCTGGCCACCCCGGGGGAGCTCCCGATGCTCGCGGAGACATCTGCTGGAGGGAGGGCCGAACTGACTCCAGCCTTGCTGGCCGTGATGACATCCGGGACACAGTTCATGGGATAGACCGCTTCTGAGTTCAAGGCAGGCTGCCAGGGTTCGCTTTCATTCTTGCGACCGTTCACCAGTCCCGAGGGCGCGTCCGAGTAGTTGCTGAGTACGGGTCGGTCCACGGGGCCTTCTAAAATGCCAGAGTACTTCTCTGCGTATTTTTTTAGGAGGTTGGATGCAGTCAGAGCAGATATGTCATCATTCGCCCAGGCATACTGATAGGTGCGCTGCAAATGACCTCTGTAGGCTTCGACTTTGTGGGCAGGAGACCGAGTGGTTGAGGTGATGTCAAAGTGCTGTTCTGGCCACTGGGCATGCTCCGGCGTCCACTGCATCTTCAAGCCTGAGGATTTGGGGGAGGGCGGGGGGGGGAGGGGGGAAGGAGGAGAAACGTTAATTTATGGAGATACTCATCAGAAGTGTTAAAGCTTTCCCCCCGACTTCTACTGTTCCCTCTTCCTCTCTAACGATATCGACATCATAAAGAATTCTCACAGTTCATCCTATCTCCTATGATCCGTACAATATCTACACTTTAAAACAGACTGAAGTTCAGGCCTATGTAAGAAGTAAACCAAATTTAAACAAGAACTGTGTAGTAGACCTAATTTTTTTTTTTTTTAAGTAATAAGGAACCTGCTTCCTTGAAGCTGATCAAGTTACGTGCTACCCACACACAGGAACACATATACACGTACACACACATTCCTGTCCAATTAGAAATCAATCACAGGTTCTTACAGTGAAATACGCATGTCTTTTAAATATCTAGCGCGTGATACCATTAACATGTGCAATAGCTGGCCGTTCCGTCTCTTTATATCAGAGTTTCTGTTTTATATTTTAACCAACATAAAAATGAGACACAGCTGACAGATCACATCTAGGACCCCTCTCTTATTTGGTACTGAACACCTAGTTAGCACAGTATAATGCTCCCTGCGCAGAACAATATGACACAGACATAGCAGGTCATTCCATAATCCAACTCTCATCTAAAGTGCTCCACGACAGTTTCAAATCTGCTTCGTGGAGTGCAGCAAAGCAATCTCCCAGGCAGCGCTCCATCGCTTTCATCGCACAAAGCCTACAACTCGGTATGAATTACAACTGGCTCCTTTCTGCCTCTCAGTTCTGTTGTTGAGTCTCTGAAAAAAAAAAACAAGCATCACTTGTCTGTCAGTCTTCCAGCTGGCGTTCTCCCTTTCTCCTATAATCCTTCCCTCTGCCTTACAGCCTCCCATGCTAAAGGGGGAGAATACATATGCATGTATATATATGGATACATATATGCATGTATATAGGGATACATATATACATATATATATGGATGTATATACATGTATGTATACATATATGTATACATGGCTGTATATATATAGATCCATATATACATGCATATATACATGCATATATGTATGTGTGTATATATATCCACGCACATACACCTATATATGCGTATACCTATTATGTGTGTTTGTGTGTGGAGAGAGAAGGGGGAGGAAAGAAGGGAGGGAGGGAGAGAGGAAGGGAGGGAGAAGGAAACAGGTGAAAGGGACCTGTTTCTTATAAGAACAGAGAACAGGGAGAGGATCTGGATTCCCTTTACATTTCTGTGGGAAGCAGTGTGTGGCATAAACTCAAAGAGTGCAGCCAGATAATGAGATGCTATGGGTAATTCTGTCACCTGCTAGATTACTAACTGAAGCAAGGTGACTTAAGTAGCAAACTGTAAAGCAAGAGTGTTTTCTCCGAATCAGAGAATCATTTGAATCTTACGGTTTAAAGAGACCTTAGGAATGCCCTTATTTCACAGATTAGGGAGCCAGCGCCCGAAGGGATTTATAACGCACCCTCAAGGATTCACGTATACTTAGTTACAGCAGAGCCCCGGGACCCCGTTTTGTCTCCCAGGGCTGGCTCACCCCATTCCAATCTCTGCTTGGTTCAAACGCTTCCTATTCTGGTACAGCGACATTAAGTAGGCCTCCTTAATCTCCTCCGTATTACCCAAAGTGAATTTTGTAAACTGTCTTATGCCCTCTGGCAGAGATTCCTTGATACGGAGGAGGCCAGGTCTAAATGAAGCATCTGTGGCCTCAGCTCCCTTCTGAATTACTGCAGTCTATTTTGACAGCTCCTACCCCCTTCTGCCTTCCTTCTCCAACCCCTTTAGCTCTTCGTTCCCCGACTTTGGCTTCTGACATGGCCAGCTTTGACTTACTGAGCTAAACTGAACACAGCACCGAGTTTGGTAACATAATGGCATGTTGATTCCCTTCTGACTCCCTCTTCCTTGTTTGCAAAACCACTGCACCAGACACTGGAAGTTAATTAGCAGGATGATGCTGTGCTAATTGTGTTAATTTACAAGGTTTTAGTCAAAGAGAATCATGCCAGGGCTGGCACTGCTGTCATGCTTCCGACTTAATGATTAAGAAATACTGAAAACAAGGTGGGAAGGATTGCAGTAATTACACAATAAATGAATAAAGCAACAGGATTCATTTGCAAATATATTTTACTGCAGTTGTACTCATTTGCATTTGGATTTTTAAAAAGGATCCATGTAGATATTCATTTGCAAATCACCATCTCAGTTAAATTAAGTCTGAATGCGGCACAGTATAACTTAATCAAGCTCTCTATGTTTTTTTTTAAATACAAATACGAAAGACCCTCTACTTCTCCTGTATATGCAACAGATTCTTTCTTCATTTCCCTTTCCCTTACTCCTCCCAAATCTTCATTTGTTTCTCTTTAAAAACTCTATTTAAAAAAATATCATCAATGGGGAAAAATTGTGAAATTCTGACGAAGTACAGCTTGCATCATTTCAGGCCAAGAAATTCTGGGGGGTAAGTTCTAGGAGAAACCAAAGTGGTATTCCTAATTGTTTCTGCTTTCTCAATCATTCCTTTTTAACGGGTGGAGCGGGTGGGAGGGGGGCAGGAAAACACATCGCAGAATGGGTGAAATGACCGAAACCACACTTAAAGGGGAAAAGATGCAATTTTAATGAAGCAGCATTTCAGGAATCATACTTTCATTAAATTCAACTGGAAATTATTAAGAGCAAATCACCAGGAACCAATCGCAAGTAATCAGTATCTAAATTCTTCTAGTGTCATGGGATTTACTTCAAGCCTTATAAAAAAGGAAAGAATATTAATGTGACTGTAATGTAGAACTGTCTAAAAGACCTACAAATTCATTAGTCCTGTAAATTATTTCCAGGGAATTTCTATTAGGGTTTTTTTCTTTAAGAGATTATCAAATACAGAGCTGAGAAAATAAGAAGGCACGTGTGCCAAGAGTGGAAATTTGATTAGATTGATACAGAAGAAACGTGAATAAACGTCTCAAGAGGAGGCCTCCGAAAATATTTTGGGAGGCACAGGAAATGGAATTTACCACAAACACGGCATCACACACACACACATACACAGGCGCACACATGCACACGCACGCATGCGTGCTATCAGGCAAGGGTTCCTTTCAGTTAGCTGAGCCCAGCCATTGTCGCCATTAGTCAACACACATAATAAAAGCCCCTTAAAAACAAGGAAACTGCTCTAGATTGAGAATAAGTATTTAAAAAACAAAAAAGGGCACTCTTCCACCTTAATGACTTAAATTCTTTTTCTAAAAATGTGCCAAAAAATGATTTTAGTAAGTTACAATCACTGCAAAAATATCAAGTTTAAATAAAATAGGTTGGCCATTTTCACTGGGTGTGTCTGCAGAGTTTAACTCTTGCAAAACTAATACATTTCCTAAGATTTCTGTTTCATCTGAAATTAAAAAAAAAAAAAAAGATCCTATCGAAATTCTTTATTTGGGACAATTACTGGATATCCCATTGCCTTTTGATTCTCATGCTATTTTTGGACGTGCTTACCAAGATAACTGAGAGTTTATTTTTTGATGCATACTAAAAGACGATGACCTTAGCAGGGCTGCAAAAGGCACGAGTGAGCTTGGATTTGACTAAATAACTGTAAGGGATCAGGGTCATTCACATCCCTTGGAGCGGTACGTACCCCGTGTTTTAAAATCATTCATATTACCTGAAAGTGCAAGTTAATAGTTAACCATGAGCTCGTGCTTAGTAGGAGCCGAAGAAGCCAGCGTTCAAGAGACTGCCCTGGCCTTGGGGAGCACAAAGAGCTTTTTCATCCGTTTCTTGAATTTTAATACTAATTGGAAGGAGAGCCAGACCTGTTCGTGTTGCTGTTATTATTGTCCTGTCTATTGGTGGTGATATTTCTAATGGGAAGTAGAAGAAAAACGTACAGCCAAACGTTCTTGGAACACAAAAGCGTGCCCCATTTGATCATACTGCCCTGATCCGCGAGTAGGAAGCGGCACGTGCGTGCCCCTTAACTTGGCACCCAAAAAATAAGATGGGTTTTCAAAACAGCTTCCAGAAGGTTTCTCTTTGGAACATGAAGAGAACAAACTCAGAAACAATACTCTTTCGCCATTGTTAGAACCAGGACTCCAGACGAAGAACCGCCACTGCTGTTTAGAAATAGCTTATTAACTAGGTACCATAACAATTCAGAAAAGAGAGGAAAGTAAGGAAGATGGTTCTTCGGCATAATTGACGAGTCATTCCAAAACATCAATTTTTATTTTTGAAAGGATCAGAAAATTCTTCACACGGCTGGCAAATTTCACAATGCGACATGTTTGTTTTTAAAATATGTAATTTAGAGAAAATTGCTTTTAAGATACTTTCCCGTAAGTATGACACAAGAATGATAGATACTACTGGAAAAAGCCCGAGCGTTTTGTTATTTTATTGTTAGAAGAGGAATTTATGGATCTATCAATGAGCAAGTCTACATGTCCCATAAGCCTGGACAATCTGGATAACATCTCCCATTGTTATCGTTCCTGACCACTTTATGACTTAGGCTTAATTACTGAACAGTGCTGCCTCGCTGCTTTACTTGCTCCATTTTGTTCTTGAACTCGGTTGAGACAACACAAGTGTGACACCCTTCAAAGTTCTGTCATAGCTTCAAAATGACAAGGAAACAGCTATGCAGAAAAAAATGAAGGATATAAAAACAACTTTCAGAATGGGAGGAAATCGGAAATAAAAGACCAAGCTCCTGGAATCTATTTTTAGTACACATTCCTGGAAATACTCATCTAAGGCCCTCACTCCCTCACCCCACCCCTACCTAATATACCTACACTCTTCAGCAGTTCATCACGTCTAAAAAAGCCGTTCTCTACAAGGTTCCCAAAGGGTAATTCTGGCTGCTCGGGACTCTGCCTTCATCTGTAGGTTTTCTCGGATGTCCTGAGGCGGGGACCTGTGGCAAACACCTGTAGGCAGGGAGGGCTGGCTTCTTCTAGGATCGCAGTACGATGCACACACGGGCCTGCGTGGCTTCACTACACCTGTCACAACCCTTTGGGCTACTGTACCTCTGAACTTGTCATTATTATTTATTTAAATAGATTTCAAAAACTTAATACCATATATATCCATGTTCTCTTTAGAAAACAGTCACTCCTGGGGTAAATATAACAAAGTACAGTTGATCCTTGAACAACCCAACTTTGAATTATGTGGGTCCGCTTATATGCTGATTTTTTGGAGAAGTACATTACAACACTGCAAATGTATTTTCTCTTATGATTTTGTTTTTGTTGTTGTTGTTCATTTATTTTGAGAGAGAGCACATGTGTGCCTGTGCACAAGTGGGGGAGGGGCAGGAAGAGAGAGGGGAGGAAGAAAGAGAATCGGAAGCAGGCTCTGAACGATCAGTGCAGAGCCTGATGCAGGGCTTGAACTCACGAACCACAAGATCACGACCTGAACAGAAGTCAGACGCTTAGCCGACTGAGCCACCCAGGCGCCCCATGATTTTCTCAATAGCATTTTCTTTTCTCTAGCTTACTTTATTGTAAGAGTACAGTATATAATACATATGACGTACAAAATGTGCGTTCATTGACCGTTTATGTTATTGGTGAGGCTTCTGGTCAACAGCAGGCTGTTAGTTTTCCGGGAGTGAAACACTGTACACAGCTTTTCGACACCTGAGTTGTTCAAGGGTCAGCTTGAATATAATAGTTTACAGACCCCGCTGCCTAATATCGCAACAGATTCATCGTCTCCTGGGTAGGGAACAGCAGAACTAACACACAGAGCCTTCAGAATTTCAGGAAGAGGGGAGCAAAGTCATCGGCTAAAAACATAGGTGTATGCAGCGAAAAGCTTCGTGAGAGAGCACCTGCTAACATCCTGGTGCTGCAAACTGGCCCGATGCAGGATCTCCTTATCATGACTCTTCAGGGGGAGCGATGGCCGAACGAGATGTTTGAGCAGACTCCTCAGCACTCCCCTTTTGTGTCCTCGCCCTCATAAGCCAAGAGGCCAACACGCAGTACCCGGTGTTCCCTGTACTAACCCATATGATCTGAAATCTTCTTCGGTCCCTTTTCTGATCATTCCAGTCCGAAAATGTGATGTCATACCAAAAAGTAATAGCTGGGGAAAGTGAGAGCAAGGGTACAGAAACTGCATCTTCTCTTTAATCTATTAATCCGGGTCCATTTTTGGAACACCAAAATCGGAAGTCCTTTATCAGCTAAATATGAGGCAGGGGCTGTTGATTTGATTCACTCAACAACTTGAGGGCCCACTATGTATAAGGCCTGTGGTTCCATGCCAAGAATTTAAGTCAAAGGGATCTCTTTATCAGACAATGAAACTGTTTCAGCTTTCTGTCTGTGCAATTTCACGTTCTAAATTCTCTTTGATTTGAGAGATTAAGGAAACTTTAAAGTGACCTGCTCCCCAATCCAGACTCTCTCTGTTATAGTTCGGTACTTCACTTACTACAGTGCCCGGTGGGGCTGAAAACTATTTGGCCTAACACAGCGTTTTATTTGGAGGCATTGCCTAGATGGTTGGGATAGAAAGGGACTGAAGAAAGCATAACGAAGGTTGTAGAATTTTGTTGGAAGGGTGAACAGCCTCAGTGTGAGAGTCAGACCACTGGCTCTGCCCATGCCATCGCTTAATTGAACTAATCCTGGTGAAGTCACTTAGGCACATCGAACTCACTTTTCTCAGCTATAGAACGTGAACTGTAATGGTATCGTATATCTTACTGGATTGCTAATAAGATTACCTAAAGTCGCAATATTCATGAAAATGTTTTCCAGCTGTGCACTGCTACACAAATATTTCTTATTATTCTATGATTTTGAAAAACAATACAAGTGCATTAAACACAAAACGAAACTGACTAGACAGAAAAAAAGTAAAACCACTCTTAGAATTTATAAATCACTTTTTCTTCACCCTCAAGACAGCTCCTGAAAAGGAAATTTTCCAGTGGGAATGTTGGTTGCAAGAAACGTAATTCTTTCTCACTCAGCAAAACGAGAGAGTGTGATCTTACAAAAAAGTGTCACAAATTCAAATGTTTTCAATTCCAAATGTTTTTGTGGCATTTTATTTATTTTAAATGTTACTCGACATTGTAGAGACCACAACTAAGAAATAAAATACTTAGAGGTTTTAATCTAGTTAAAAATGATCTCAAAACTTGCAGTCTCAAAATAAGACGTTCTAATTATATAGCAATACTGTCAAATGATTTTTCTCCTTAAATCACACTTTCACACCTCAAGCCTCCAAATTATAATACATTTTGAAGCAAATTACTCCCTCCTCCCATTTCACCATCTTTGCATAAAGCGATCCTTTTTAACAACGACAAAGGCATTTCTGGCTAAATGGTCCTTAGTAAATGTAGTTCCAATACCTCACGTCTAATGTAGAGAAACTGCCACCTGACTGCCTGGGGGCAGCACACAGCCTGCAACCATCTTTTGTTTGGCCAAGCACAGAGTTTTAAAAGTCAGTGAACTTTACAAAGAGAATCTATATTTCTGTATTTCCTATTTTTTCAAGACAAGCTGAATGATCTTCTATCACTAGGTCTCATTCTTACCTGGCTCAATCTGAGGACTGGCTATCCACTTTGGACAAGGCATGCCCTCTCCACTTTGTCACGGTGTCCCCACTCCCAAGTAAAACCTCGGGTATTTTTATGGTACCCATTGGTCACATAAACAACCACATTTATAACTTCACTCTGACACTTCAAGCTTCAGCTTTTATACTTCAGTGCATTTTCTGGAAAACTAGCAAGTATGGTGCTCTCAAATTTAAATGAGTAGTATCTTTAAGGTTTATTTACTTATGAGAGAGGGAGAATGAGAGGGGGAGACAGATAGAGAGGGAGAGAGAGAACCTCAAGCAGCACTGTCTGTGCTGACAGCACAGAGCCCATTGTAGGCCTTGATCTGAGGTTTGTGAGATCATGACCGGAGCCCAAATCAAGAGCTGGCCGTTGGATCGACTGAGCCACCCAGGCCCCCAAACAAGTAGTATCTTTAGAAAAGAAAATTCTTCAATACTATTTGTTATATGCATTCCTGTCCTCTTAATCGAAGCACAAGGAAAGTAATTGATATTTTTCCTGTTGATTCAGTATGGTTAGTACAGCAGTGTAGAATAATGAATAATGATTTCTTAAGAAGCTGGTTTCTACATTGCTGTAGTGTTCCCCCCGTTGCTCTGATGTGTGCGATTCTTTTTCCAGCTGTCTCCCCTATGTCAATCCCTGCCATCCCTAATATGCCTTAGGTTCTGATACCATAAACCAAAGCTTCGTTTAATTGTAAAGCTTCACCTGTTAGTCAGTCATAAGCTTTAGTACAACTTCTGAGAGACTGTCTAAGTGACTCCAAAGTTGTGCTTCTCATTTCTTACAGAAAGTTGTTGCATGGCTCATATCTGGGTAGGCAATCAGTCTTCTTCCACATGTCCTCATTTGGGGCGTACTAAGAACCTGCATTCACTGTTGCAGGCATCATGACCAGGACTAGAATGACATATAATCTGTCTTTCAGTTAAATTTGTGTATAGCTTATAAGCTGAATCAGTGTCCCTAAGATATATTACATTTTATTCATAATAACAAAACACTGACCAAATGTAAAAACGACTATTTTGGGGGTGCCTGGATGGCTCAGTCGGTTAAGCGGCCAACTTCAGCTCAGGTCATGATCTCGCGGTCTTGTGAGTTCGAGCCCTGCATCGGGCTCTGTACTGATGGCTCAGAGCCTGGAGGCTGCTTCAGATTCTGTGTCTCCCACTCTCTCTGCTCTTCCCCTGCTCATGCTCTGTCTCTATGACTCTTGAAAATAAATAAACTTTAAAAAAAACAAAAAAAGAGACTATTTTGCCTATATTTCATATTGAGTACGAAACTTGTTATACGTTGATCTGATAGGTCACCATTTTTAACATAGAAGATGTTTATAAGAGGACAGCTTATGCTTATGAGGACGAATGCATGACCACTTATGCAAAGCAACTTAACACTGATAAAAGAAATAGTCCATTGAGTTTATATTCGATCTATGATCAGGATGTGGACAGCCTATCACTTGAAGCTGGAAATCATAAACATAATTCGAATATTTTTTTTCTTGTGGGGCCCTAAAAGTTCCAAAACTTAAGGCCAAGTATTCAAGTAAACATATTATCATGCTCGCATCAAATCCATACTTTTTAAAGTTATAATTTAGATTTTTTGTTTGTTCGTTCCTTTGAGTTCCCACCTCCCACCACCCTGCTCCGCCCTGCCCCAAGGGCTGGGTTTTACAAATATTTCTCTGTAAAAAATTTTTGAATACTAATCTAAGTAAAGAAAGAGTGTCCAGAAGTCTGTGTATATCCTAGCAAAAGTAATTCCCAAGAACACAAGGCTGTGCATATATATGCAATTTAAGTTTTTTGTTCTGTTTTGTTTTGTTTTTAAGAGAGAGAGAGAGAGGGAGAGGGAGAGACAGAAGTTCTGAACTGGGTTCTGTGCTGACAGCAGAGAGCCCAATGTGGGGCTTGAACTCACAATCCCAAGATCAGGACCCGAGCAGAAGTTAGACGCTTAATGGACTGAGTCCCCCAGGCCCCTACATACACATGCAATTTGAAATACACACATGATTCATACTCTGAATCTTAGTATTTAGTGTCAGGTGGCATCAACTATTGCCAGGTTAAGAGTTTGAGGGTTACTAGGGAAGAGGACTGATTCTCCCATGGTAGGTCAAATATTTTGTTTATTCTACCTCTGTGACTATTTTTAGACAATCTGTAATCAGCTCAAATAGTGCTTTGTAGTTAACCTTTAAAGATGTTCCTTTATGGCCTTTCATCACTCATGCTGTCTCTTCCCTTTCCCCATATACGTTTTCAATCCATTACAGCCATCTACCCTTCCCCCCAGTTCTCTTTGTCATACAAAGATCATCAGGACACACCACATATGTCCGTAGGGACTGCCGGGGCTAATGAATATGTATGTTCTGTGTCACAACAGAGCACTCCCCTTGTTCTGCAGTATCAACCCTCTTATGTGTGTAAATAACAGGTGAGCTGTGTAGCGTGCAGGGATAAACGGGGTTAACACAACCTGAAAGCCCTGGGCTCGGTTCAGAGTAGCCAGCCTTTATGGTTGATCCAGAAAGAGAAATACACATGCCTAAAGTACTGTGCGTCTTCTACGCGTTTTGAATCTTTATTTTAAAAAGGTCTCTGCTGAGGCAACATTACTATTGTCCTAAGAGTCTGAGGTGCTTTCAATTGATTCTCAAGTTACTGTTATGCCATACAAAACAAATTTGCACTTTTAGTTAACACAAACAGAGCATGGTGCCAACCTCGAATTATGACATGGCTGGTTAATTTCCTCGGTCGCAATCCTAAAATGTTATGTTAATCATGATGCGCACATATAACTATTTCTAAACAGTTATTTGCACACGTGTACTCTATTTCAAGTATATAAATGCAGAGCTCAATTTGGTTATATTTAAACTGAAGTGTATTCAGTTCTGCTCAACACACCATGCTGACATGGGTCATAAACAAATTCCAGAATCTCTCAAGCCCCACGACATTGTGTAAGATGCAATTTACATGCATCCTCCTTTTCCGTGATCCTCCGGAAACTTCCTCTAAAAAGACTGTTTACATAAAACAAAATAGACCACTGAGGCTGCTTATTTAAGATGGAGGCTTCTCTCATAATTAGACAAAGCAGTAGACGATCACTTACATACACACATACAACTCTTCAACCGTTCTCCTTAAAAACTCAGCTTCAGGTGACTCGACAGTGTGCAAAGGCCCAGACAAAATTTGTTTAGGTTATTTATGCATTTTTCTCTTTTTGGCAATTCGAGCATTAATTTTTAATGCAGTAGCAAAATAGTGTCTTGGACTTTGATAAAAATATTCTATAGTCAGGGCTGGGTGACATAGTGCATTAATTCAGTGTCCTTCACTCCAGGGACCTGTGTATAATTTAGTCCAGCCTGAAGAAAATAACTTTGATCTGAAGGCAGTGAAAAAAGCTACATATGAAATGAGTTTAGGTAGGTTTAGGGTTGTTTCTTCCATATAAGACAACGCATGAAGATAAACTGCTTTCGAATACAATCAACATGGTCCGTGAAGAGCTCTCACTCACAATACCGTTCTCCCCACCGGGGCCCCATTCTATGGTCTGGTGAAATAAACCTGGGCACCACCTATAATTAAGATGCTCTAATTTCCAGATAAACAGAACGTTGTTAAAAGTGCAGTGTGAATGACAGTCCAGTCATTAGCGCTGTTGCCTCTCCCGTTTGTAAAAACAAAGAACGCTACATAATGAGACAGAAGCAGAAGAGAGGATAGCAGTATCCTCAAAGACAGTGGCATTTCCTGTCCTGGTGGGGGTGTCCAACAACCTACCCTTGGGGAAATGCTCACAATAGGAGGGACTGTAAGTAAGGAAATTGTTTCTTCAGATTCTATCTCGATCGTGTTCCCTCTGACAATATTTAACTACACACTATTTCATTTCATTTACTGTTACAGGAGACGATGCCATTATGTCAAAAACCAAACAAAACAAAAAACTTTAGGCCTTGGCTGAAATTTAAAAAGTGATTTGTCTAGAGGGTGCCTGGCTGGCTCAGTCGGTTAAGCTCCGACTCTTGGTTTCAGCTCAGGTCACGATCTCAGGGTTCCTGACTTTGAACCCATTCACTGTGGGTGAGGAGCCTGCTTCGTATCCTCTCTCTTCCTCTCTCTCCGCCTCTCTTCTCAGAATAAATAAACAAACTTTAAAAAATATTTGGTCCAGTGACATTAATCACATGAAATACATATCCTTTCTTTTGCTTATAATTCTACAATCAATTCCAATCTCTCTTCTGTTGTAAATAAATATGGCTCATTTTTGTCTCTAATACAGCAGTTAAGAATATTGTCTCTAATACAGCTCTTATACTGTCCATAGAGTGAAAAGCTGAAAGGATGCTGCTTCTATACCATATAATCAATACCACAATTGTATACTCCTTACCTCTCAGAAACTATTTTATTGGCCTCCTTAAGGTATGGATAAGCTATAGTATTTGTTATATTTTAGGGAAAAGGGAGATAACAGTCACATTTTTAAATTAGCAGACAATTTGAAACAAACATTTTTTTATGTTTTAAGTTTTTATTAAAATTCTAATTAGGGGCGCCTGGGTGGCTCCGTAGGTTAAGCGTCCGAGTTTGGCTGAGGTCACAATCTCACAGTTCATGGATTCAAGCCCCGAGTTGGGCTCTATGCTGACAGCTAGGGGCCGGAGCCTGCTCCGGATTCTGTGTCTCCCTCTTTCTCTCTGCCCTTCCCCCACTAGAGCTCTGTCTCTCTCTCTCTCTCTCTCTCTCAAAAATAAATAAACATTAAAAAAATAAAAAAAAATGAAATTCTAATTAGTTAACATATAGTATGATATTAGTTTCAGGAGTAGAATTTAGAGATTCATCACTTACACAGAATACCC
Organism: Paguma larvata; assembly: GCA_030068075.1. Classification (NCBI taxonomy): domain Eukaryota; kingdom Metazoa; phylum Chordata; class Mammalia; order Carnivora; family Viverridae; genus Paguma; species Paguma larvata. The sequence continues at coordinate 66,715,253 of CM057825.1, read as the reverse complement.
AGTGCTCAATCACAGTAAAAGAAACGCATTTTTAAATTTACTAGTTTTGGGGTGCCTGCGTGGCTTAATCGGTTATGCATCGGGCTTCAGTTCAGGTCGCGCTCTCTCGGTTCATGAGATGGAGCCCCATGTCAGGCTCTGTGCTGACAGTGTGGAGCCTGCTTGGGATTCTTTTCTCTCTCCCTCTCTCTCTACCCTTCCCCCACTGGCACTTTCTATCTCTCCAAGTAAAACTTAAAATGTATATAAAATAAAAATAAATAAATAAATTTGCTAGTTTTAGTTGCTTATGTTGAAAGAATAAAGAAGTCAAATCTTCCTGCTCTCTCTTCGAACTGTGTCCATCCTACTTACACGAAGTCCCTAAACAACAGGAGAAACAACCTGCAGGTGGTACATGCAGGCTACCTAGAAAAATCAAATCTGGGCGCCTGTGTGTGTGTGTTTAAGTTATGTCTGCAGTTACAGAGAAGATATAGGGAAAACGGGGAAAATGACAGAGAAAGAAAAGAGATTTTTGAAATTGCTTTTATCCAAAAAATAGTCTGCTTTCCTATTAATAATCTCAGAATTGGGGCACCTGGGAGGCTCAGTCAGTTAAGCCTCAGACTTCGGCTCAGGTCATGATCTCACAGTTCGTGGGTTCGAGCCCCGCGTCGGGCTCTGTGCTGACAGCTCAGAGCCTGGAGCCTGCTTCGGATTCGGTGTCTCCTTCTCTCTCTGCCCCTCCCCCACTTGTGCTCTGTCTCTCAAAATTAAATAAAGATTTAAAAAAATAATTAAAAAATAATCTCAGGGGCGCCTGGGTGGCTCAGTCGGTTGAGCGTCCGACTTCGGCTCAGGTCATGATCTCACGGTCTGTGAGTTCAAGCCCTGCGTCGGGCTCTGTGCTGACAGCTCAGAGCCTGGAGCCTGCTTCGGATTCTGTGTCTCCCTCTCTCTCTGCCGCTCTCCCACTCATGCTCTGTCTCTCTCTGTCTCAAAAATAAATAAACATTAAAAAAAAATTAAAAAAAAATCTCTGAATCCACAGTTCATGCTGAATGATTTAACAAATGTGGACATCATATTTTTAATCATGAGTAAGCATATTTAAGGTTTTCTTAATTAGATATTTATTATTTATGGCCTAAACCAAATCACATACCTCAAAAAGTTTCCATACTTCTAAAACTTAAATTTTTATTTATCCCAAACTATACTGTGAACACTCTTTTCCTTAATTGAGCACTCACTTTCAAAGAGGCCTGGCTTTACATGTGTAAAGTCTTCTTCAAAAAGGAAATCTATTAGCAATTTTATTACATCCTAATACATTCTCTCAGTTGAATACAATGAAATCATTTTTTAACCGAAGTATAGTCAAGGCACTTTTTAGAATCATTTTCCATGAAATGTTAAAAAAATCCTTGAAAAGCAAATAATTAAAATATGTAATAATTGGGTTAGATAGGAACACACCCCCAGTTGTTAAATTAGAAGGGTTTTGTGTTTTATGTAGGATAACTTTTATTAAAACAGAATAGAGAATTCATAAAACTAATGATGAATCATAAGTCTAAGAACACTCCTTTCTCATTAAAATGACATACCTGGAGCTGGTCTCCTTTTAAGTAAACCTTTTTGAAAGCATCGGGATGCCGACAGGAGCATTCATTTATATTTGCCTTGCGTCTCATGGCCATTACCTGATCACTTAGCTAACTTGTGAAGTTTTTCAGGTGAGGGTGTTTTATTATGCCCTCCTTTCTCTAAACGCTTCTTCATCCAGCCATTGTTTTCCTATTTTACCCGAGACATTATTTTATCCTGTTCAGTGTCAAATGATATTATACTTTAAGAAAGAATCTATTCAGAGAATATAGCATAAAATAGTGCATCGCATCCCTGGCCATAGCTCCCAGAAGCATTAAAATGTTACTAGAGTACCCGAATGACAGCAATGACAGCTTAATCACTTAAAGGCTTTTTACATTAACAATTTTTTTTCTTTCAATTTGAGCAGTAATATTCAGGCATGACTTAATAGGAGGTTAGCTGTTCAATGCAGCTAAATAACATACTTTTTTAAACATCAAAATCAAGTTTAGTGTCTAATGAACATTTCTTTATACTTTCTGAAATATTAGTGCACATTCATAAAGCTTGGTTTCTTTCAGGCTTTTCCTCCCCATATATGTACTTAAAAAACCGGCCTGATAATTAGCATGCACAGTCCAACAGCTTCCTGTATTGTTATGATTTTAAGCAGCAGATCCACGGATAAAATGTAATTGAAAGGTGAGCCTATTAATCTGAAGAATAACCTCCACAAACCAAATAAGAATGAATCATTTTTAAGTCTCCACCTCATTTATAGCTTTATATTCCCAAGGAAAAAAAAAAGAGAGAGAGAGAAACTAAAGGTGACCTTATTTAGACATATTAGTCAAGACAGCCTTTGCTGTTTTTAAGCAAACATGATTGTGACTCCACTGTGTCCATCCAGCCTTCCAGTGTGTAAATTGGATGATGACTTGGACAATTCTCTCTTCATTAGTGAACTGTGGAAAGGAAATATAGAGGTGGCTTTTTATTTTTCAAACTCTCCAGTGTCTCGTAGCCAGATTCTGAGGCATCAAGGAAATATATATATATATATATATATATACATATATATATATGCATATATATTTTTTTTCTAGACAAGCTGTCGTAATTGAAATGAAGTCTAATCAGACTCATTACTGTTTTCAGCAATTTGCACGACCAAAGATGCTTATTAGGTAACTGTGTTTAATAAACCACTCTTTAGAAAAATACCAGTAATGAGCTCTTAACAGCCAATCTTTAGCATGAGTGTAATGTGAAAAGTGTTCCTAGCGCTGAATAGATTTTCACATTTAGTAGTGTCATAATTAAGCTCCATGAATTGGATGCTGTGATGTTAGATTTATTACAATAATCTTATTTTTCCCCTATTTCAAATGTACTTGGAACTACAGTCATCTTCTGTTACAGTGGGGTTTATATTCATTGTAAGGCCAAATTTAGGCTAATGCCAACCTGGTCAAAAGGTTTTTCGCACTGAGGATTTGTTAACGAATGATAAGCAAGGATTTTATAACTGATAATTGATTCTAGCAATCAAGTCTTTCCTCATCAGTACCCCCACACCTCTTCCTGTCATTTGCTTATATATGAAAAGTTGTCTGAGATAGATATAAATTGTGATAATTTAGAGGAAAAATCACTTCTCTATCACTAAGGTAAAACATGAACAGAAATGGACATTCTGAAAGGACTATTTGAAGAAACATCGGTCTTTCTCAATAGCAGCTACAAATAACATTCTATTGCTTCATGGGATATTGTTCTTAAAAATGTGAATACCAGTTTCCTCCCTGACTCTTCCTTTCCGTGGCACTATTTACTAAGATCTTAACATTAAAAAACAATATTCTGGATATATATTATTTATATGCACTAAGGGTGGTCCTGAGGGTTAGCTAGGCTTCTTATTGGTAAGGGCAAAAAAACGTTACTCACGTCTAACAAGAGGAGTTATTTCCATGCAAGATGATGCATGTGCTGAAACGAGTAGATATCTATGGAGTCTATACTGATGAATCCGTCAATAGAGTATATCCTGAGGCATTTCCGTGTGCATTATAATTGTATAGAAGGCATTGAAAATACTCCTTGAGAACATCTAAATAAGACTTATAGGACGCTCTCGAGCTCACAGTCATAAAATGTCTCACAAGATAAGACAAATATCTTTCTTTCACTAAAGCTAACCCAAAAGATGACACAATTAGCTTTGAAATGAGACTCGAGACATTCTGAAACAGGTCCATAAAGATAATCAATAAATGAAAAAGTACAAGAATAACAGGAGACTAAGATTTTATACCCATTCATGATACGATGTTAAGAAGGATTCTGTTGCCGAATGATTCTTCTCCCGGTACACTCATTTCTTCTAACCTCAAGCTTCATGACGCCTAATTGGAGCCAATAAACCTCCATAACTGTGTTCAGCTTTTTGAATCAATAGGGCTACGAGGACCGAGACTGTCAAATTAATGGCTTGTTTCATCTGATTTTGTGGAATGCACTTCTTTGCATTACAAAGTAGAGAAGAAACCAAAGTCATTCCCTTGTGAGTCCATATAGCTTTCAAATCAAAATATCTTCCTGTTTCTTTAAATCTCAACTGAATTCGTATTCAGAACCACAAAAGAAAGAGCCAGTGCATAAAGCTATGGTAAACCTACATCCTGTGTCTTTAAATGACTCACAGATAAAAACAAGAAACAAAACCTAGAAGGTCCCTTTCAGTGCCTTCGGAGTACCTTAGCATAACCTTGAATAACTTTATTTATGAATCAAAGAATTTTGAATGTTTTATAGAAGAGCGACAATATTTTGTACGTTAGAATCTATTATAAAAGCTAAGGGTCTCTAAGATGTCAAATACTAGTAATAATGACAAAAAGAGCAATGATAAACACAAATCATTCTTTTGATGAGTTTTGGAAATAGCTTTCCATAAGGATGAAGCTATGGTTTTAATTACGAATTTTAAGAAGGAATTGACTATTTAGTTAACAGATATTTTACCTAGATTTAACCCTGAGCTATACAGAAAGTTGGCAGAATTTGCCTTGGTCTTAATTTCTAATTGAGAAACACAAGCTAGCATGGATGTATGCATAGATAAGATTCTAGTGCAGAGAATAAACAACACATTAATACATATTATCATGTAAACATGAGATGGAGGGACGGAAATAGGGCATAATTAAATGGCACTGGTAATGGGGAAACTTGCGTTATCAGGCAACACTTTTTGGAGAAGATGGGTTTTAAACATAGCTTTTGGTCATACCATTTAGACATAGGTCTGAAGATACAGAGAAACCATATATTTAAGCTTGCAAATAATTTTGAAAAAAATATTAGGGCCCCTTAATCCTTAAAACTTTCAAGAACCCACAATACCTGTATCTGCCTTATTCTTAGCACCATATATAATTTTATCATTTGTCATATTCCTGAACAAAATAAAAGTGTAAAGTAAATATCCTTCCTGGTGACAGACAAACAGACAAGCAAATAACAACAAAAAAAGGAAACCTGAAAAAATGTATTTTCTTTGACTCAGGTCTTAAATGCTTACGGGTTTACTCTAGCCCTATCTCCTCCTGCCCTCACCTCCTTTTGGCTCTGGAATGTGGGCCAGTGACTTATTTTCTCTCCTTTCATTCCCTTTCTTCTAGTTTTTAAGTAGTTTGTCGATTATGAGAAAATAGGTTACAGAGAAAATATATTTTAAGTCTCAAAACTAGCATCTTGAATCCCTGAATCTGGATAGTTTTTATTGTCACTCAAGCAAAAAACAAACAAACAAAAAATCCAAATAAGACCAATTGGCTGAACTGCTTAAGTTATAATGACATTCATGCTGTAATAACATCCGAGTGCCTGCTATTGCTTAAGAGTTTCTGCCTGAGCTGCTAGAAAATGAGGTCTCCAATGACCCAGCAATTGTACTACTAGGTATTTGCCCAAAGGATATAGAAATACTGATTTGAAGGGGCCTGTGTTCCTCTTGTTTATAGCAGTACTATCAACAATAGCCAAATTATGGAAGGAGCCCAACTGTCCATCGACTGATGAGTCGATAAAGAAGATATGGTAAACATATACAATGGAATATTACTCAGCTATAAAAAAGAATGGAATCTTGCATTTGCAATGACATGGATGGAGCTAGAATATAGTATGTGAAGTGAAATAAGTCAGTCAGAGAAAGACAAGCACCATATGATTTCACTCATATGTAGAACTTAAGAAAAAAAAAACCAGTTGAACATAGGGGAAAGAAAAAAAAAGGAGAGGGAGGAAAACTCTAAGAGACTCTTAACTAGGGAGAACAAAGTGAGGGTTGCTGGAGGGGAGGTGGGCAGGGGACAGGCTAAATGGGTGATGGGTATTAAGGAGGGCACTTGTGATGAGCACTGGGTGTTAAACATAAGTGATGAATCACTGAATTCTATTCCTGAAGCCAATATTATTCTGTATTTTAATTCACTAGAATTTAAACAAAAACCTGAATCATTAAAAAAAAAAAAGATAAGTCCCTGCCCCAAAGAACTTACAGTCTATCTTTGCAAATGGACTTAAATATTGGACCTTAATCCTACTGCCATCAAAAAGTGCTGTCTTCACAATTTCTTTAGAAATATATCAGTAATAACAATATATAGAACAGAAGAGAGAGGGGAAAGTCTGGAAGCAGGGCCATAACTTGAGCAATAGGAGGAGAAAAATCTGAGAAAGATTTCAGACATAGAATCAAAAGGATGGACTGACTGATTAGGTTTGGAGGAATGAAAGAAAGAAAATGGGGACATCAAAAGGGTATCATCACTAAAATGGGAATATTTGTGAGGTATCTGTAAAAGAGTTAATAAAGAGATTGTGGGTGTATTACATTAAATCCTCCAAAAGCCTAGTGAGGGATTGTTACTCTTTTTTATGTACGATGAAACAAACAAGGTTTGATGACTCTATAGAACTTTCCCCAAGGCCATGCCAAAGTCAGAATTGCCACCTGGACCATGGGACACAGAATTGCTACACTTCGTCTTTCCGTACAGATCTCACTGGCTGGTACAGCCAACGAATTGGACACTGGCTATCCTATCTCTTAATGGGAAAGAAGCCATCTTGATGGGGAGATGTTTAGGAATCATGAGCATGTAGGAATTTTTGAAATTACAGTAATGGACGTCACAGCGGGGAGAAAGTGTATAGAAGGAGATAAGAATGGAAGGCTTGAGTTAAACCAACATATAAGGGGTAGATGATGGGGACTGGGAGGACATTTCTAGAATAGAAAGGGAAACAGAGAGAGGGAGAGAACATGCTGATGCAGAAGACAAGCGAAGAAGGACTTTCAAGGACAGAGTGTTTAATTGTAGCATAGGCCACAGAGAAATAGAGTAGGATTAGGAGAGAAAATAAGCAGTTAGGAGGCCAGAGTGTTGTCAGAAGCCATGATGAGTGGGTTATGGAGAAAATGGCTCATGAGAAAATGACATGGCAAGCATGGGAGAACTTTTCTCACTGATAAACATCTTAACAAAGGTGAAGAGCGGTTTATGAGGAAAAGAAGAATCGAGGCAAGGGATTTTCTTTTTAAGGAATTTGGGGAAAACGTGGTTGTTTCCCTAGACCAATAGTTAGCAAAAAATGGCAGTAGGTCAAATCCAGTGTGACATCTTCTTTTATAAGTAAAGTAGTATCAGAACACAGTCACACTTGTTCCTTTACGCGCAGTCTATGATTGCTTCCTAGCTCCAGGCAGAGTTGATACGTTGGGCTGAAACCATATGGCCCACAAAGCTGAAAATACCCCATGTAGCCCTTTACGGAAAATGCCTGCCAACCCCTGCTCTAGGCTGAGGAGTGGAGAGGAAAAAAGGAAGAATACAACACTATGTGGATGGGGCCCGGGTGGGAACTGATGGAATGGAATATCTAGAAGATGGAACAAGAACCAAGGGCATGGCAGACAACTACTGGGGAAAAAGAAAGACTACCTCTTTGAGATAGGTGGGAAGGAGGATAAGGACAGGTGGAGCCAACCTGATCTGTAGATCCCCCTTTTTTTCCCTTAAGGAATGTTAGGAGTCAGTTACCCCTTTTGTCTTCCTATAAGTCACTGGTTAGTCCCATGTTCAATGTTTTGTTCCTCAATCTATTGGCAGTACCCCTACCTAATCGCAGTCAGGTGCAAACCCTGGTCACTAGGAGGGACAGGATAAAAGAGTTTGAGAGAATCAAGGCAAATGAGTCATCGCTATCAGAAAATCAGCACATGTAAAATAGTGGACGATAGTGCCATTGCTGTTTATGACAAGAAAGCATAACCCTGGAAAATGAAGACTGTATCCCAGTTGTAGCAAAGATTTGTATCATAAAAAGGATGAAAGGGGTGCCTGGGTGGCTGAGTCAGTTAAGCATCTGACTCTTGATTTTGGGCTCAGGTCATGATCCCAGCATCATGGATCGAGCCCTGTGTCGGGCTCTACACTGAGCATGGAGCCTGCTTGAGAGTCTCTCTCCTCTCTCTCTCCCTCTCCCTCTCTCTCCCTCTCTCTCTCTCTCTCTATCTCTCTGTCTGTCTCAAAGAAAAAAAAATGATGAGAACTGGTAGTTATTACTGAAATATTTAATAAGAGTTTCAACTTTCAAAAAGACTCGTAGCTTTTGAGGAAATATATGAAGCTATATGGAAAGAAATGGTTACGGCCTAAAGACTCCTTATTGTCTCTCCCCTCAAGAAAAATAAATTCTACTTCATTTAGAATTCATTAAAACTTAGAAGACGAATTTCAGCATTACGGAGCTCTCTGGCCTTTTCAGACTCCTCTCCGCCCCAAACACAAACACATCGCTCTCTCTCCATCATCTTCCTCTCATTTCACAAACCGAGTAATTACTAGGTGCTAGAGATGTCTGCCTATTAGATAGTTTGGGATGATACTCTTTTTTTCTGAGTTTACTACTTGGGCTCTTTATGGTAGGAGAGTTCTGGGAAGGCAATTACATGTGGACTAGAGCTTGAGTTACGGAGGAACTGCATGCGATAAATGTGCAATTCACACTCATTTTATAACATCCGAACCCCTGCTGCTTTCACTTGTGTAACAAAAGACTGCATCATACTTTATTGACTAAGTCCTTTTTTTAATTTTTTAAAGTTTATATATATATTTTTTTTTTTCTTTTTTTTTTTTTTTTTTTTCCTTTTGAGAGAGAGTACAAGCAGGGTCCACACTGGCAGCACGGAGCCCTATGTGAGGCTCGAACTCACAAACCGTGAGATCACGACCTGAGTCGAAACCAAGAGTCAGACGCTTAACTGACTGAGCCACCCAGGTGCCCTGGTTTATTGACCAATTCTGAAAGTTGGTTTGAGTTTAATGTATTTTTGTATCATGCATATTGTGTGATATATAATGTAAGTATACATTTGTACGAAGAAAGTAAGTGCTTTAACAATTAAAAACATTTAGTTTATTGGGGTCCTTGGGTGGCTCAGTTGGTTAAGCATCTGACTTTTGATTTCTGCTCAGGTCATGATCTCATGGTTTGTGGGTTCGAGCCCTGCACTGGACTCCACCCTGACAGCGTGGAGCCTGCTTGGGATTCTCTTATCTCCCCCCCTCTCTCTCTTTGCCCCTCCCTTCTCCTGCTCTCTCTCTCTTTCTCAAAAATAAATAAACTTAAAAAAAACCACTTATTTTGATTAACCATGATGATACAAACTTCCCATATAAAAAATAATCCTTCTGAATTCACCTCCTAGAGTTTACGAACAAGTTAATCTTAATCTCTCAACCAGGGCTGTCCATCTCCATTTTCATGGGGACTCATCTCTTGGAAGAAGAAATTATAACCAATAAGTATGATTCTAGCCCTCTCTGTATTTTCTGGACGTCTTACTAACTTCTACCCATAAAATATTTATAGTCATTTTAGGTTAGAGACTACCAACTGGCATATACTTTATAGAATATAGAAAACTGTACAGGGTCTCAGAGAAGAAATTTAATGATGTAATACTTGCATTTGTTGAAAGAAAAAGGAAATCAAGTCTTTTAGATATTTTACCAAAATTATTTTTTCATACTGTTCGCAATATTTTCTTGACTCTTCTTACCAAGAACTACCTTTTAAAAAATCATTATTTACCATAATAAGAACCTTTACTTCTTGACTGTTCATTCTGCCAAAATGTCATATTCTGACTATTGTGAATTGAATCTCGGCAAATATTTGAATTGTTCCACGTCTGACCCGCTAGACTTCCGGTAACTAGTCATGGGACCTGAGGCAGATTATTTAGTCTTCCTACATCTGAGTACTCACCCTTTGACAAGGGGAGAATAATAATTTGTGTTGAAAGGTTGTTCTGAGGGTTAAATGAGAAGATGGAAGGAAAGCAACTAGAACATTAGGCTACTTTACAGAAACTATCAGTGCCAAAGGAGCGCTTTTTTGAAATGCCAAGGACCGGAACTAAAGAGAAATAACGAGGGGGAGTTACAGGTAGGTAGATTTCAGAAGCATAATATGAAATACCCTCTGGTCTTTCTCCTAGTGATTTATGATTAGGAGATTTAAATTCCTTTTTCTTACCCTGCCAACAACTTACTGTGTTACTTTTATTAAAAATAATTTTTCCAAGCAGCTAGAGTTAAGTTCTCAATATGTGCAAAGAAGATGGACTAATCACCCTTCAAGTAGTCTAGTTCTTCTTCTTCATCCTATGTTTAATTGATGATAGTCTTCTCAGTTCATCTTTTAAAACACTAACATCTGATCCTTCTTCATTCCCTCCCATCCTATTGCTTTACGTCAACCTCGTTTCTTTTCAGCAGAGTCTCTCAGGTCCTATATGTTTTTCCTTCTGGTTCTTATTTATATGTATGTATTTTGGGTTTACTTTATACAAAAGAAACTTCCTCTGGTTTTAAAATGCAAACTGGGGCGCCTGGGTGGCTCAGTCGGTTGGGTGGCCGACTTCGGCTCAGGTCATGATCTCACGGTCTGTGAGTTCGAGCCCCGCGTCTGGCTCTGTGCTGACGGCTCAGAGCCTGAAGCCTGCTTCAGAGTCTGTGTCTCTTTCTCTCTCTGCCTTTCTCCTGCTCACGCTCTGTCTCTATGTCTCTCAAAAATAAATAAACGTTAAAAAAATTTTAAAAAATGCAAACTTATTATTGAAAAATATGGAAACTACAGAAACATAAATAAAAATAAAAAGTGCTATAATCATGTAGCACCGACCTCCATGAAAGTCACTTTTCACTTAGAGTTTTCATTTTCCTTTGGACGTTTTAAAATTCACCTTGAGATTTCATCTGTGTGTCTAGTTCTTATGTCATTGACAGCATGCTGTCCACACTACTAACTTTAAGGGGTATCCTACACTTTCTCCTACCTATCTTCTACATATCTTTGTATATGCTGTTCTCTCTCCTTGTAATGCTCTTCCCTGCCCTAAACTGATTTTCCCTTCCTGGGCCAAAACTGCATTGTGTCTACGTGGCTCTCACACCAGACTGTGAGGTCCTTGAGGTCAGTTTTCTTTTCTATAATGATGTCTGATTCTTAGTTACAAATAGTCATGCAAAAAAAAAAAAATGGGAGAACTTAAAAGGAAGATGATATATAACACTCCTGTGGTAAATTTCTGTTAAGAATCATTCAGGGGCACCGGGGTGCCTCAGTCGGTTAAGCGTCCGACTTGGACTCAAGTCATGTTCTCACAGTTCGTGGGTTTGAGCCCTGCATCGGGCTCTGCGCAGACAACTTGGAGCCTGGAGCCTACTTCAGATTCTGTCTCCCTCTCTCTCTGCTCCTCCGCTGCTCATTCTCTGTCTCTCAAAAATTAAATGAACATTTAAAAAAATTAAAAAAATAGAAAAGAATCATTCAGCCAATTACAGCAGTTACTCTATTGTATGAAAATTGTTCGTTTATGTGTTACTCTCTTTCACTCGGCTGAGACTGTCGTATTCATCGTGTGTTTTCAGCACATCCCACTGTACTTTGCACAGAGTATGTGCTCAGTAAATAAGAAAGGAAAAAAAAAAAACCAAAATTGTCAAACTAGTGATAAAACTAGCCTTACTAAATTCTCATGAAACACACAGCAGTCACTATTTACATAAATAGTACCTGTTGTTTTTTAATAAAATCAGAATAATATATTTTTGCTCTTGGCACTTACTATGTATATGTTTAATACTAAGTGCACCTGATGATTATAATATTATTAACACAGCACTCAAAAAAAAATCAAACAAATAAAATGAGACTTCCTTAGGATACCCTACGGGTGCTCCAGAATAAGACTTAACATGAAATAAGATCATGATGAAATACTTAACCCATATAAATAAATGTTATGTTGAAAAACTCTGTATAAATAACAAAATATCAGAAATGAGCATTATGAGCATGATTTTAAATTTCTTCTTGTTGAAGTCACATCGCTCGCATTCTATTTGCAAAACTCCATTAACAGAGTTTATGCCACGACTGGTCTAAAGGATACTTGATCACTAATGGCTAGAGGGCGCAGACTGATATTTAAGAGATAAGGTTGCACCATGGTAACTTGGATGGGTTGTTTTATATTAAGGATAACCAGATATGACATTTTGTAAAAAGGTCTAGATCACTAAAGAAAAGGAATGCCTTCATTGCATCAGTGCAAATTGCTCCTTAGCATAGCTTAAAAAATAGATACATGGATAGAGAGACAGAGAGAGAGTGGGAGGGGAGGGTTTTTTTTTTGGGGGGGAGGAGGAGGAGGCTCTTTTGAGAAAAGGGCCATGCTCTGTATTTTTCAATAAATCTAAAGAGAGTAGTAGGTACTCCTAAAGTCAGTAGTATAGCTTGCTCTTACAATGATGACATAGTCCCTTCCTTGTGTTTGACATGTTAAAATCAGTTCCGGGTCGCTTTAGAATACAGTTTGCCCTTTTACAAGCTTGACTGTTATTGTACATTTCTCTTTGCATAAGGTCACTTAGGTAGATTAAACTGTTTGCTACAACACCACTTCCCCAACTACACATGCTTGCTTTCCAAGGGTGATGTTATAATGAAGTTGGTATGAACAAGCCGTCACGCAACAAATTGTATCCAGGAGACATACATCTTATAGGCACAGATGTTTAGGGTAAATGTATTTCCCCTATTTTTCCACGTGCAATCCTAGGGACGTATGTAACACTTGCATCTGGGGGAAAATACTCATTACATAGGATTTGCCATGTAAAGCACAGAACATTTTTTGTTCTCATCGGGTTATAAGTACAAAAGAGCAAAATAAAAAATTCTTAATTGTAAATAAAAAAAGAAATACTAAACCTCATTTACTTATGCCATGAATGAATAAATGAGGACCTACTTTGTGCCAGGCACTCTTCCCTATTTGCAAATAAAACAGAGAGTAAAGTGAAAGTAGAAACGTAAGCAATCAGTAGCAATCACAAACATCGGTGCAACATGTTCTCTGGAACTCGGCAAGAAGACTATGTATTCTCAACTTGTATCTTCTAAATGAGATATGTTCTTCCTGGGGTTTTCAGATCTTTCCTCACAAATCTAATTCTGACAGTTCTTAACTTTGCCCAATGAATTAAACCACGTAAACACCTCCTATGATAACCAAGAAAATCAAATTGGAGAAAACGTCTTCAGTGCTGATTTCCGGCATCTGAGATTTAATGGCAATGCATGTCGTCTTAGTGTCTCTCACTGGGAAGAGATAATGCGTACGAAGAGAGTCAAAATTGTGGGTTCAGTCATATCAAAATGTGATTTATGCCAAAATAGATCTGGGAATGTCAACAATTGCAGAATAAATGACAAGTTTTAAATTCCTCAAAAGTGAAGTGAATTCAGTAATGATTTAACTTTTTTTTTTTTTTTTTTTGGCTACTGCAATGTGGAATAGTCTTTTCTTTGCGAAGCTTTAAAATTTTTATTTTTCCTGGAGCAAGCCTTGGGAATCTAATAACATGTTATAACTCTACAGAGCGACACATATCTTAGTGTTTTTACCCTCCTGGCAAATTTTTGGCATGATATGACTTCTGCCATTAAAAAAAAATTAAATTGAAGCGCCACTGTCAGAGTTTCAAGTAAACAAAGCATCGACTGAGACCACAGTGCCTCCATGTGCTGGGAGCTCCAACAGACAGTCGTCAGCAAATGGACAACTTTAATTCGATTCCTGGCACCATTGGCCGTGCTGAGAATTCTCCTATCTCTTCACACCAGGGGTTTGCTCTTTTAAGCACCGCTCCCTGAAGGGAAGGAAAAACTAGAGAGAGAGGATTTCCAATGACCCTGCACAGATGAATGGATATGTCAATGGTGAATATTGGTTCAGCTTTGAAACAGAGAATCCTGCAGTGGTCTTGCTTCTCCATCCCTTCTACCCTCGTGTGAGTGTTGCCAAAGACTTGTGGGAGCTGGAATCTTTAAAAGATCAAGACGGAGAAAGAGAAAGTAAAAACACAAACGGAAAAAGGGACAAAATGCTTTTGAAAAATTAATGAGAATTCAGATGTTTGGGAAAATCAATTCTTGAGAGATGAGTAAAAGAGGTTCAACCCTTCTGTTAGTGGCGCTTTGCGTTTCAAACTTGAGATCTGAAAGGGAAATTCCAAAACACTAATTGCTCAGGGAGTCGATCCGTAATCTGGTGTCCATCTGACAGATCTTGAGGAACAATTAACCACTGAATTGAGCACGAAGCACTTTGAATCTTATTCTTTCCCTCGCCAGTGTTCCGATGAAAGCATAGGCAGACACAGCAAAGGGAAGAAATAGCAATTGCACTTTGTTTGGAAGATTAGTAACATAGTTACTAATCTTGCAACTGGGCAGATGCAAAATCTGCCTGAATTAACTGCGGAACAGGCATTTATTTTCATGTGCTTTATGGTTAGTTTTCACTCGGCTATCAATCAATCAATTATGCTGTGACATGATGTAATTTCCTAATCATACTAATATTCATGCTTTTATCACTATCAAATCTAGAGCACATACATTTCAATGAGACGCAAGTCTAATTATTTAAATATGCTAAAGCATATCGCATCTCCAAGGCTGTTTCCTTTATGAGTTTTTCTCCACTAAAAAAAAAAAAAGTCTAATTTAATTGCAAACAGAAAAGTATATAAAACAGCATTTTACCCTTCCAGTGAGCAAAACTGATTTTTTTTACAGATCCCAGTAAGTATAGAATTTTTATGGGCCCTTATTTAAAAATAATGTTTTCTGCTTGTTAATAAAAGTAGAGTAAAAGAATTTATGTCATAAAAAGAAATGATAATTAGGGGCGCCTGGGTGGCTCAGTCGGTTAAGCATAGGACTCTTGATTGTAGCTCAGATTATGATCTCACAGCTCAGATTATGATCTCACAGTTCGTGGGTTCGAGCCCTGCATTGGGCTTTGCGCTGGTCCTGCTTGGGATTCTCTCTCTCTCTCTGCCCCTCCCCTGGTGTTTCTGTCTCTCTCTCTCCCTTTCTCTGAAAATAAATAAATAAACATTTAAAAAAAAAGAACTGATAATTATACTCAATATTTCCCAACACTCTTTACCTGAAAAAAATAATATTATGAAGGACAAACTAGGAATTGCTTTCTATCCCCCGAGCGTGATTTTCCATGATCTCCTATGACTGGCTTAGTTCTCAAGGTTTTTTTCCCTACATTTAAAATGGCTCATATTTAAAAAAATAGCACTTGAGTCATTTCAATGTTAATGTGACAGGTGCCAGAAGAAAGTTTAAACTTTTTCAAGCAAGACCAGTTGCCCCGATGCATTTGTTGCAATCTATAATTACAGGCTCTATTGTGCAAATTACTTTAAAGGCAATAAATCTTCTACACAGTATAAGTTACACATGGCAAACATATACCGCGTTCCCTCAGATCTCTCTAAGAAAAAAAAAATCAAGACTCAGTTGCTA
The DNA here is from genome assembly GCA_030068075.1 of Paguma larvata. Lineage (NCBI taxonomy): Eukaryota > Metazoa > Chordata > Mammalia > Carnivora > Viverridae > Paguma > Paguma larvata. The sequence goes on along the minus strand of CM057825.1, from coordinate 66,699,695 downwards.
CAATAATCACTTCCTACCTACATTGCTCTGAGGCCAACATTCCACTCAAAACATGGATATAGCTCCTGAGATACATTTTTTAAAACATGATTTGTTTCAATGTACATTTTCCAGAGATTCCTAAAAAATCCATGACTCTCTTCAGTGGGGAGTGAGCATAGATACACTGAAACCAAATGGGGAAAAGTTACACCATGAACAAAAACAACAAAAATCCACAAGGCATTATTTCAGTACAAAACCAATGATTTTTCAACCGATAAAAGTTGTTTCTTCTAAATTTTTCAGGGAAAACGAAAATGAACTGCGGAGTCCTTTTGTACCCTACCTAAGTATAGTATTGCTGTTCTCGTGACATTCTAATACGTTAAGTTTTTGTAAACATAAATAGACATCTATATAAATATTTCATGCATGAAGTTAGGATAATTAATACATTTTTTTACAGAATTCTTATTGTATTATTATTATTTCTATTACTATTATTGTCCAGGTGTTGTCTTTAGTGTTAGAATTATTACTCTGGTGAAAAACTGTTTCGTATGAAATTACAGATACGGACACACACATACATGTGTAAAGGCTTCCTGCAAGGAGTTTCATATTACCTTTACCTTTTTTTTTTTTTTTTTTTTTTTTGAGAGCGAAACAGAGAGAGCGAGAGAGCATACTCACATGTGCGCAAGAGCAGGGGAGGGGCAGAGAGTGAGGAAGAGAAAGAATCTTAAGCAGGCTCCACACCCAGCGTGGAGCCCCATTCAGGGCTTGATCTCAGGACCTTGAGATCCTGGTCTGAGCTGAAATCAACAGTCTGACTGACACTTAACCAACTGAGCCGCCCGGCGCCCCTGTGTTTACTTTTAAAATAAAAAAAAAAAAAAAACTTTTAGAGAAAATGTCCATGTGCCTTAGGATTAGCACATCATTATAAAATAGCAAACTGTTTTTAATTATGAAAAATATGTTTAATCAAGTTAACAAATACAGAAAATGCTGAACTGGGAAATTTCACAACGTTGAACTAAGGAACAGGAACGCAAGAATTAAAAGGCTCAGTCTGTTCCCAACCATTTTCATGAAAACATCTACCAGTTACTCCTTTGACCATTCTCATTCAGCAGCGCGCCTCCTCCTGCCACCATCCTTCCCTAGTCTAGATAGTTATGTGTGCGTCTCCACAGGTATTTCTACAGTCAGGTCCCGATGTCCCGATGGTTTTTATTTGATACATTTCTGCTCAGGAAACAAATAATCATTGGTAACAACTGACTTTAAATATGTTTTACACTTTTAAGCGTCTGTACTTAAAAAGCAATTTGGTTCATTCCTCTGGAAATGAAGTTCCTCAAGTGAAGAACATCTCCCTTCCATCTCAGAGGCGGATAATAAATCAAGACCTATTACCTTGAAAAAGAATCCAGCAGGTTGGACGGTCATGCTAGGTCTTTGAACTGTATTTAGTGACACAAAAGATAAGGTTAACAAAAACACCTGAGCAGAAGAGCAGTGTCGCCGTATGTAAAGACAAAAAGCACCCCTCCCTCAAAAAAAAAACCCGAATCCCTCAATATGTACTTGATCAAAGATTTAGAAGAAAAGTGGTATGTATGAGCCCTGGTCCTTTGAACCTCAAGTTTCCTAAACAGTGATAAATACCAGAGATCCCCAAAGAGTCTCTTCTGGTCCCTTAACAGACTGCTTGGCATCAAGTGCTCAGTGGGCTGGAAACCCACAGCCAGCCAGGGAGGGACAGCACAGACGGAACCGTGTTTACTCTGTCAGAGACAGCTGATTAGGATGACACCAACTCTTCACATTAAACCTGCTAAGCAGGGCTTTACCCAGAGGGCTTCCCGAACCTGAAGCATTCACCACTGAATTGACAAACTATGGTATATGTTAACGATGAGGAGTAGGCTGTTGTAGCTGCTTATACAATGCGTGTGAATTATGATATCTCTGCAAAATGGATCCTCCTCAAACTTCATTTTGAAATGACAGAATCATACAGTTTAAAGTTATTTAAAGAAAGTATCTATTGTAACATAATCATCCGATTTTTTTTATTTGGCTATTTTCAGAGTCAGGGGTTACTAAAGAAGAATCTTAAGAATCAATGGAAAAAATTAACAGCAAAAGCTTCAGCTTCCTATCACCAAATCATATAGCATGAAAGGTCTTTGAAGGCCGTGAGTTCAACCCCTTCCTCTTACACTTGACGGGGCAGAGTCAGGATTAGAACCCAGAACTCCTGCACCAGTCTGGGGAGCTATCCACTATCCAATACGGGCTGCTTTACACCTTTTCGGGAAATTAAAGATCCACATACTGGAACGTAATTGTGGTTTCAAAGATTGTCCTCCAGAGGCAAAGGAGGTGGGAAAACTGATGAAGAAAAATAAAACAGAATTGCAATGGCAGTAAATCCCACTGGTGGTACCCTTAAAATAAATCCGATTTAGTGGATGCAAAATATTATTCTTAGAATATACCACGGCCTGTGTTGGTAACAAGGAGGAATGAACTTGTCATTCATCTTCCACTTAACGTCTAGTAAAGAGGCCAGAGGTCCATTTGTTTACAGAACCTATGTTCTTTAGACCACTCCGGCACAAAGATTTCCAGCAGAATTCATGTTTATACATTATGATGCATTTCAGTAATAAAGAACAATGGTCTCTCAAAACTGCATTATTAATCTATTGTGGCATAATCATATTCCAACCTAATCTGATACACTCATTTGGTTGTCATCTTATGTAAAGGAAATATTCTTTTTCCGTCACTGAAGAATATTCTGGCTTAGGTCACTTGGGGATGGCTGAGTCATGACTGCCAGCATGTAAAATGCCCATTGAGAGTTTATTTTCTGAAAGTACTCTTTAGCCATTATGGTATAGTTTCACACACTGGTAGGCTAGGTTGATGCCGATGACTCGCACCCTAGTAATCCAACGGAAGTAATGACTGCTTCCCAAAAGCTTCCAGAAATACTTGCAAACCCAGTGAGACAGTGACAACAATGTGAGATTTAGGAGTAAACAAGTCTGGGTAATCAGTCTCAGCTCGAATAATTAGTCCTGTTCACTTAGCCCTTTGATCCTTTGTCTCCTCAGCTACAAATGGAGTTAGATTAGAATATCCCTGAGGCCTTCTCTATTTCCACAATGCTATGCTAAGAAACTAACTCTAGGGACTAGAGAAGCGGGGAGGTAGGAGAGTGTATGCATGCCTTATCTAAGACGACCTGAAGTGTATAAAACACCGTGAGTGCGCACAGAAAGGAACAGCTAGGAATGCATGGTGGAGTTGGTTAGCTTCTCAAAGGCAAGCACTGAGTAATTCATCTTTCTGTCTCCACTAGCTAACACAATTCTTGGCCCATGGTCAGTCCTCATTAGGTGTGTATCAGATGAATAAATAAATCTAAGTCTTGTACAATGGAAAGATGGAATGGTGTTCCAAATAGATGCAACACTAGATGTCAGAGCTCTGCAGTTTTGAAAGGTTATGGTTTCTTCAAGAAAAGAAGTGTGCTTAGACCATGAGGACTGTGGTATAATAAGGGTAAGAAATGGAGTGGGTTTCCATTCACAAAGGGCCCTAGCATTAGCAACCAAGAACACTTTACATCTAAGCAGAAGGGGGAAAACACCCTCCATCTGGGATACTACTAGGCAGTAGCATGCAAAGAAAAAAGACACAAGCATATAAAGAATACATCAACAGCACCGAGATATGCCAAATACGGTGGAATTACTGGAAGACGCATAGTGAGGACTGAATTAAACAAGAATAAGGGAAGCAGGCTGACATGTTTCCTGGCCAGGATTCACTGCCTCCCCTGTCCCATTCTCACCCCCAAGCCATGAGTGCTACTAAGCACAGCTGTGGAGCAGAGGAGCCCTGTGGATACTTGACGCTGAGCTGCTGCACCCCCCGTCTTATTCTCGCCATATTCCAGCAGGTGTGAGGGCAGGTGTGTAACACATTTCCCTTCCTTGGGAAACAACACGTGGCCATCCTCCAGAACTGATGTGTCACGAAGAAAAGCCGGCTGTAGTTACGAGAAAACGGGCCTTGACTACGAGTGCATCTTAACTAGTCTCCTCTGATGAGTCTTTTAAAATAGTGAAATGTGAGTAAAGGTTCTAAAAGCAAATTAACATCTGAGAATAATTCAGACTTAGAGAAAATAGTTGTGATTAATTACACGAGGACGTCAACGAGTGGGCCCAAAGAACCAATCTGTAATTACAATACCAGTCACCATGTGCAATGCAACAGACTTTAAAATCGAGTGTAAAATGTAAACAACGCTAAACTTATTAGTGTAGTAATTAATAGAAACCACTACTTAATCATTAATTCATCTCCCTGGTTACTACCTTTATCTCTGGTGGTCTAAAACTTAACAGAAATGCCTTGAGATACAAAACTCATTTATCTAATCTCAGATTTAGAGGGAGAAATTATTTTAAAATCTTCTTAAAAATAACATTTTTTAAAATCCAGTTGCTGTGTTCTATTGGATAAAAAAAAAAAAACACAACAAACCACTAATAGATAATGTTAATGTAATCTTTTGGAGTGACTCCACAGGCCTCTACAGAGAAAAGTTGGCCATTACTAACAGGGGAAGCATTTGTAGTTCCGCTGTTTCTTCCTCATCCAAATGTGACGTATTTCATTTAGGAACGAAATTGAACATTTCTCCCTTTTTTGCTTTCGGGTATTGTTTCAGAGAGAAAATATACTATGGTGATGTCAGCAGCCTACAAGGTGACAGTGGGATTGTCTTCCAAGAGTCCCTTTTGTAGGAGAGGAATGTCTTCACATAGAAATATCGTTTTAGTTGGATTGGCGGTATTTTCAGACGACTCCCCAGAATGCTCGCTTAAGTACCTTAGGTAGGGGCGCCTGGGTGGCTCAGTCGGTTGAGCGTCCGACTGCGGCTCAGGTCATGATCTCGCGGTCTGTAAGTTCGAGCCCCGCGTCGGGCTCTGTGCTGATGGCTCAGAGCCTGGAGCCTGCTTCAGATTCTGTATCTCCTTCTCTCTCTGCCCCTTCCCTACTCATGCTCTGTCTCTCTCTGTCTCAAGAATAAATAAACATTAAAAAAATAAAAAAATAAAAAAAGAAAGTTAAGATCTACTCTAGCTGAGCCTGCTCATATAAAGCACGGTCTGCACGGAACATGAGGTCTGAGGTCTGAGTTACAATGACATATGCCCAAAACACACGCGCTGGAACCGGATCCTCAAGAGCTACTTCAGAAAAGGTGTCTGTCCAGGTCAGTCATGCTCGGATTTCTATACATTGGAGAACAAAAGTTCCTTTTGTACGTGTGAGGTGATCCTCCAAACTTCTCACTGTAAGAATAAGTCAGTGGTATATTCAGAGCATGGAGTATACTTGCATATTTAATTTGTTCACTATCATCTGGCAATTTCCAGTACAGATTAAGGTTAAATGGTTATTTTTCATTACTTCTGTTCACAAGAGTATTAAAATAAATATGCAACTGCAGATACGTGGCTTTTGGTAAATGGATGGAGAGTTTCCTTTTCTGGCTGTTAAAGTTTTACTGTACTGTCCAATCGAGAGCAATATCAATCGAATAAATACATGTGCTCAAAAGCCTTCAACTATACTATCGGACTGGTTTAACATAAGACTACTATAAATGCCTTTGTTCGGCGCATCCTCTTTTTGTTAACTAAAATTAAACGTACTCAGGTGTTGTAACGTGTATTCTCAAGACACGAGTCATTGCTGCCATGTTACTTATAACAGAAACTCTAAACTATAAGGGTTTAGGAGTATTACGCATTTTGTTGAAAACATATACTGTAGTAATAAGCTAAACAGATAGGGGCTCATAACCAACTTTATACTTTTCAAGCCACAGGAGTTCTGGTATGTCCAAAATTTCACAAGGATAAGTTTTACACTTTACCTCATTTCATTTTTTATTTATTTATTTATTTTTTTACCAAAACCCAGCCGTAGCGTATATCAGTGATATGACAATAAAGTGAAAGTAGTAAGAAAACAGACTTTATCATCGTTCTTTAAGGATTAGCATATATATGTGCCTCTCAACCAAATAAACACGTCATTATAGACATCAGGTCCGTTTCTCTACCGTTCTATTGGGACGGGATAAATAGGGACCAGCCACCATCTCTGTTGACAATACATCGGTCTCACATTAATTTGATTGAAGGTGGCTTGCCAACACACCTCACTTTCCCCATTTGAGAGCACTCAGATAAGAAAAACACAGTGATGTTTAGCAGATAGGTCTGGTGACACAATAGAACGCGACTCATTGAAGAAGTGTAATTATAGTGATTACTTCAGAAAAGCGAGCGGATACACTGATGGGAAGAAGTAAACATCGCCACAATTACGGGAGCTCGGCTCCCTCTTGGTACAGACACAGGCGTCCCAGACAACACCAACCTCGCAATAAGAACAGAAAGCTTTCCAACTTAACAACCTAAGAGCAGGAAAGGTTACAGAATGGCATAAGCCAATTTGCCAAAGCGCCGGAACAAAGGGGCCCGTCTGTTTGGGGTAAATTCAATATATCAAATAGAGTGGTCAAACAGAGAAGTCCTCCTTCCACAGTTAAAACTCGGTACAAACATCAGGAAAGTTTGTGCTCAGAGGAATGTAATCTGCAAATGCTTTTTAAAGCTGTTATTTTGATGGCTGGGAAAAATAACCACGTGGGGTGTCCGGTTCTCTCAGGTAACAGTCTCACGAGGCCAGCTGCAGAGGCAGGGAGTGTTCATATAATGCTAATCCCCAGCATTATATCATAATCTGACAAAAACTGGGAAAAATGTCACTTCTCTCCAGCCCACTAGATTAGAGATCCAGCTAGGAAAAAAAAAAAAAAAGAGCTTGAAAGAGAGTTCCAGAACTTACCTTGTATAACCCTTGCCTGCCATTTCTGAAGAAACAGAGACTTCAAGAGGTTTACAGCTTGGCCTCAGATTGCACAGCAAATTAGTGAAAGCTGGACTAGCAGCTAAGTCTCCAGCCCCCAGCTCTGTGTTTTCCACCACAATTGAACTGTTTTTCAGTAGCAAATTTTATAAAATAAAAGTTATGCAAATCTGCGCCGTAAAAATTATAAAATATTTCAAATGCATTTCAATCCCCTTATTTGATTGTTGCCAGGCTTCTGTGACGTACCTAGAAATATTTTTACGTCAGATATGCATGTACTTATTTAAGTACATATGTAAAAAGAGAGACAGAGTGGAAGAGAGACAGAGACAGAGAAAGAATGTGTCAGCCTGAGAGACAGAGGGTAAGAGTGGGCTAGATGAATGAGTGAAAAAGCCAAAGGAAAAAAAAATGTCAGAGAGACCCACACAGAGACACTGAGAAGGGACAGTGGGCACTTCAACGATTGGCCCCCAGTCCAAACTCACTATTGAAATCCAAATCCCTACCTTCCTTCTGCAAACCTTACTTAAGGCTCCGTACCATCAAAAGCAGAGGTGAATTGGAGTACAACTCCTTGATTTTATTTTTGGTCCTAGTTCTTTCATTTTGGCCCCACCCCCGCCTCTGACCTCAGAATAGGATAATTAGAATGGAATGGGTGGAATCTTCTCAACAGAATCAAAGCAGTGACTATTGTCTAAATGGTTGAAAGAGTAGCTTTTCTTTTTAAACAGCTGCCTTGGTTTCAAAATAACACAGCAAGAGAAACTTATCTTTCTGCTCTCATTAGAGATCTAACGACCTTTACGACAGGGTTCTTAACCTGGGATTCATGAATGTATTTCTATTTGTAAACCCTTGATAGTATATGCAAAATTTAGAGCTCGTGTGCTTTTTCTAGAAAGAAGGTCCATAAGATTCTCAGAGGCCTCTCACTCAGAAACACTATAAATTTGCGGAAGGAATAGTGACAATATGTACCTTTTTTTTTTCTTTCTGGTACATCGAAAGTCAACTATCTGTATAATCTGGACAAAATAACTCCTTTCAGAAGACCAGTGACAATCTACGGTGCTCTCAGACCCTACAAATTTTTGTTTGGAGTTTAACTGCAGAACATTTCCCCTCTCTTTTGGCTCTAGCCACTTTTAACGTAGAACTGTGTGGAAACGATATGAGAAAGTGAAAATCTTTTTAAAACCCCTGGCCCTGAGTGGCTGTGGGTTAAGTGGACGACTTGGGCTCAGGCCATGATCTCACCGGTTCGTGAGTTCCAGCCCAGCCTCAGGCTCTTTGCTGTCAGCTTGGAGCCTGGAGCCTGCTTTGGATTCTGTGTCTCCCTCTCTCTCTGCCCCTCCCCTACTCACATTCTGTCTCTCTTAAAAATAAATAAACATTAAAAAAATTCTTTTTAAAGGATGGTCCAATTTATAACTAACTTCATTATGTTTGGGATGGTTTGGTAATAACACTGAACTGGTAGGCTTTTTCTTTCTATCTTTCTTTCTTTTAAAAGCAAATCTTATATAAAATATATTGTGTTTTTTTCCAGTCTCTTGATGGGCTGTCCTATTCATCAGCACTGGAACAAACTGTTTTGAAGCTAGACCAAAGGCAATCATCTCATATGTGGAGGCTTATAAATTTGCCAGCGTTATTTGCTTCCAAATTAAAGCAGAATTGTAAAAAGGACTCATCTGTATTGCCAAGGTACAACACTATCAGGGTCATGGGATAAGCCAGGGACACAGAATTAGAAAACCAACACTGTGGTAGCTGGTTTCCAAAATGGCCGTCAGTCAACCACACTGCCAGGCCTTTCTTCAGTCACGTCCAACAGTGAGTTGTCAGGCCCTGGTTCCCTTTCCGCAAAAGAATATACCACAGAAGCAGCACCGGGCCAGTTCTAGATGTAAGCTTTTATGCTTCGAGGGGCCTGGTCTTTAATGTAAGAAGTCAGCCATCCTGTCAAAGAGGCCACATGGAGAGCCCGCACTGGGAGGAAGAGGCTGTGCGACTGACACAGAGGGAAGCCCGGCTGGCCAGTGCCTCAGCCGAGCTTAAGCTCCCCACAGTGCCACCAAGGTACCAGATATTTGAGCGACCATACTGAACATTCCAGCACATGAGTCCTGTCATGACGGCGGCCTCAGCCACTATCACCTTGAAGAACTGCTCACCTGAGTCCAGTCAACCCATATAATCAAGAGAAAGAATAGATCGTTATTGTTTTAAGCTAAGTTTAAGGTGACTTGTGAAGCAGCAATAACCACAACTGAAGCTACAGGTTAATATGGCATAAGTAGTGAGTTTACAAGAGGAAATTTAGAAGATGATAAAGTATGAGTCACCAAAGTGTACCCCTGCTGAGTGTAAAAAAAAGCATTTATTAAGTACTAACTGATGTGCCCATCACTTATCTCATTAAACCTCATCACCACACTGACAAAGAGAGTATCACGTTATCGAGTCACAGTATTGTCCAAGCTCGCATAGCTAGAAAGGAACATGCCAGAAGTTGAACACAGATTTTACTTCACAGCCTCGATGATTGACTCATTCTACTACATTGGGCTGGATGAGCAGAAGGACGAGAGGGAAGAAGGAGGCACGCTGACATACAGAAAGAGGCGTGACATTTAATTACTGGTGATGGAAGCCCTTCTTAAGCATATTCATACTTTTTATTTTTGAGGGATTTTTGAGTTTTTATTATTATTAATTTTCATTTCAAGAGAGATGGAGAGAGTGAGTGGGCGAGGGGCAGAGAGAGAGGGAGAGAGGGAAGCCCAAGCAGACTCTGCACTGTCAGCGCAGAGCCCCATGCAGGGCTCGAACCCATGAAATGTGAGATCATGACCTGAGGTGAAACCAAGGGTCAGAAGCTCCACCAACTGAACTACCAGGCTCACCCAAGCATATCCATACTATCAAAAATAGGAAGATGCACCACTATTTAACCTGTTTTAAAAAACTTTCATTATTACTGACATCTATATGCAGTTGTGACATGCTGTAATACAACAGACACTCAGAGACATGTAGATTTCCTTGATTCTATATTAAAATGATCCGCAAATGATATACAGTTCTTTACAAATCAGTTATGTAACCGATATATACATATATATCAGAAGGAGGTAAGAATTGGTTTCTCCTTCTGATTTTTATATATTTTCTGTTTCCTCCTTGCTGTTAGCCTGTCTGTCTGTCTTTTGTGTCTAGTAGGCATGGGAAACTTGACATCCAAGTTGGATGATCTTTGTGAAGAGAAGATTTGGTCTCAAATTGAGAGCTTGCAAGGTTTTCCTATGAATAAGGTGTGTGCACCTCCTTATATATAGAGTTCAATGTTTGGGATACCTGGATAAGTAAATCCTAGATGAGGATGTTTTGAGTTAGCTACTGAGTTCCTTGTGGCAGGAACTAAAGGAATAGTTTCTGTTCTAAAGAAAGAACAGCCCTGTGCACATCCTGGTGGTTTCCAAATTGGGCTCAGTGGGAACTAGGGGTGTATAGCCATCCAAAAAAAGATGTTTTACACATACTGCAATTAGGTATTTTCTGACAAGTGCTAAAGACTGAAAACTATCCTTTCCTTTTATCCGTTTTATAGTTTGGGTTCTGAGCCTGACTTCGTTTGAAAACAAAAAAATTCTACTGTTCAAATACTTTAGAGAGTAAGAGCTTTGGGAGACGCATGGTGGTTGAGGAGGGGAGCTGCCTGGACCTTCAATATTTTGCCAATTTTATGTGCTATATGCAATAAGAAATGGGATGCTTTTAAAAATGAGAGCTAACACCTTCACTAGAGACAGTCTGCATCATTGATACTCTGCTGGTGGCCACTCTACAACTCAAACACCTACAATATTGGCAACACCTCTAAGCTCAACTTATTCTATATAGGATATAAAAAAGACTTTTGACAGCAAGTCATTATATTGTAGGCAAATAGCTTTCCGATGTACAACACGGGGCCGTGCTGTTGCTCGTGCGAAGACACACAGTAGACGAGTGTGGCCCAGAAGTTTTTAAAAGGCCAGATTTAAAGGACTTAATTCAAGCAAAACTTATACCTCGTAATAATTGCTTCTTTTAAAGTGAACTTAGGGTATTCACTGATCAAAATGTATACAGCTATCCTTTAAGGACATCCACAATTACTGTTGTCATGCCTCTAGTTAGGCAGTTCAAATTGCTTAAAACTTTGGTAATGACTACTTGGCTCTGTTTGAATGAAGGCCATTTGCCCCTCCACTCACAGCTCATACAGTGCCTTTTGTACACATATCTCGGGGTCCTTTACAAAGAACACTAATCAAGACACAAAATAACATTGTAGCAAATAATCTTGTCACAAATTCCATTACGCAGTAAAAGCTAAATAAAAAATAACAGCTTTTCTGCCTACATTTAAAAATTTATATCACTTAGTGTCAGGCAATTCAGAGAAGAGAATTCCACAAAGGGGAGGGGAGTGACAGGAAGAGACCCATTAACTCGCACACACTCGCATACGCTTCCACCAGATAGAGATGTTAAGAATAAACCCGGAAAAGCAGTAGTTAGGGATCGGATTTTCTACATTGTTCACATATCTGACCAAAAAATTAGACACATTGATCGGCTGACTACTCTGAAATTACTATGAGCAAATATAGGCACCCAGATTTAGGCAATAACACAGTATCTCAATCTGCGTTTACCCACTGAAAGTTCTTGCTTAACTTTGCTAGCTTCTAGCCTGTTAAAACATTCAGGGGGCGCCTGGGCAGCTCAGTCTGACTCTTGGTTTCCACTCAGGTCATGATCTCATGGTTCTGGAGATCAAGCCCCGTGTCAGGCTCCGTGCTGACAGCGTGGAGCCTGCCTGGGATTCTCTCCCTCCCTCTCTCCCTGTCCTTCCCCTGCTCACACACGCTCTCTCTCAAAATAAATAAATAAACATTAAAAGAAAAAGTTTGGGTACTTTTGCTTTTTACAAAGTATGAATTATTCCCACCCATCTCTCAGGCCTCACAAACTTTGAACTTCCATAACCCTACAATCCACATGTTTCTCAAAAGCGTCTGTATTTGCTGATTAATTTTTAGTGGTTCCCAAACCCTTTTCGAATTATTATCCTATTTTAAAGGTTAAGGAAACTAGAAGTTGTAGGAAATGAGTGACATTAGCACACCAGCGCCTATAGGAGTTGACCAATTACAAAGAATGCTAATTGATTTTGCCCGACACAAATATTTTGATCATTCTTCTTCCTTCTTACTAAGTCCCACTCCTTTTATTGGTGTCTCACATGTAACTCATAAGTATTAATTTGAAGGGAGTTCTTGAAAAACATTACTGAACCCATCAGCCCATCATAACCTTAATAAGTACTGGATAATTATGTAAATAAATGACCTCAAAAAACTCATAAAGACCTAAATTCATTCAAATTGCATGTCTTCCCACGTGCCCTCTCAAACACACCCACACCCTCCTTGCTTTAGTAAATATATGTGTCGTGGGCCATCAGGTTTTCTTTTGGAATGACCGCGAACAGAAAACGATAGATTTTCATGTTTACTCACTCCTATTCTTTTTTTTTTTAAATATAATTTATTGTCAAATTGGCTAACATACAGTGTGTAAAGCGTGCTCTCGGTTTTTGGGTTAGGTTCCCGTGGTTCACTGCTTACACACAACACGCAGTGCTCATCCCAACAAGTGCCCTCCTCAATGCCCATCACCCATTTTCTCCTCTCCCTCAGCCCCCCATCCACCCTCAGTATGCTCTCTATGGCTGCCTCCCTCCCTCTTTGTTTTATTCATTGGGCATTTATAGTTTGTCTAACACATACAGTCTAGCATCACAGTAATTTAGAGACAAAGTCTGGAGCCAGATTTCCAGAGTTTGTATTTTAATCTTAGTACGTACTAACCACCTGACCTCTGGCCGTATCTTTCACCAGCCTGGGCCTCAGTTTTCTCATGTGGAAGCTGGCACCTACCTCGTAGAATCCATGTGGAGATTAAACCAGCTAATCCATGTAATGTGCTCAGAACAATTACTCATACATAGTAAGCACTCAATTAAATATTAACTATTTCTAGCACATTCCAGACCCTGTTCTTGGCACTAAAAATAAGCACATTCCCTAGCCTTGCTAAATATTCGGTCTAGTTTTTGAGCATTATGCACTATTTCCTTCTATTAAGTATATTATAAAATTGCTACCAGACAACAAAAAGACTTTATCAATACGGGAAAATTGAAAGAAAAAAATGAAGCTTTATTTAAAGCTTCCTATATCACTACTTCTGGTATGGATAAAATTGTGTGGCAATAATGTTATCAATTTTTTCCAGGACCAAATCACGGTTTCAGTGTATTCTGTGATTTATTGATTACCTTGAGACATTAGTATTAATATTTTAAAATATCATTGGTAATGTTTTAGATCAGAAAGTTATCTAAGTATGCAATTTTAAAATATTTATGTAACCTTAGTTTATTCAGAGCAATTCCGTCCTCTTACCAATGAATCTTGGTCCATAAGACAGAAGCCGGTGCAAAAGGAAAAATGGATTTTATATGACAGGAATTTATTTTCTGGGGAGTTTCTCTCTGTCTTTTTTTTTTTTTTTTTTTGATGTTCGTTTATTTTTGAGAGACAGAGACAGAGTGCAAGCGGGGGGAGGGGCAGAGAGAGAGGAAGACACAGAATCTGAAGCAGGCTCCAGGCTCTGAGCTGTCAGCACAGAGCCTGATGCGGGGCTTGAACTCACAGACCGCAAGATCATGACCTGAGCCGAAGTCGGAGGCTTAACCCACTGAGTCACCTAGGTCCCCCCCGCCCCCGTTTTTTAATTGGAAGTTTTTCTTTTTGATTTTTTCTTTTCTTTTTGTTTCTTTTCTTTTCCTTTTTTTCTTTTCTTTTTTTTAATTATTTATTTTAGAAACAGTTTTACACTTTTTTTTTTCTTTTTCCTTTATTCCGAAAATCATGGAAAGGCAACAGGATGTTTTTAAGGTCTATGGTTGTGGACTTATACATGAGTAGATCTTGCTAAACTAGAGCCAAGGGCTAATATGAATATAAAAAGAATCTGAAAACTACAGTGTCCACAGGTCTCATTTTGAACAGGTGAGTGTCTTGAGTTATTAATAATCTTGAAGATTGAAAAAAGGAGCTTTCTCTTTTAATTTCATTAACTGGTGCTCTTATTCCCACCTCCTCTCACTGATTCCATTCCATTTCTAGAACTATCATAGAGATCATCTTATTGAGTCCTGGGCAGGATGTTGCACAACAGCTAATAGACTGTACAATCATTTGTGTTTGGATGGAGAGTACATAGTAATGATCGAAAGTGCCTGTAAAACTGTAATTTTTTACAGCCTAGAGCCTCACACTATTTGGCTTGAATTTCGGCACAGTGCTTAGCACTGATTGGGTTAAGAGAACATACGTTATGGACAAAGATGGTGGCAATCAGCATTTCACTCATCCTCAGAGCACTAACGCTGGATTCTATGCAACTATTTGTTTAGGGTCTTTGGGACTTCGGCCCACCTCCAGTCTTAGTAATATGAATGTATGTAAGTGCTCAGTACCAAGTGCGTCACCATGAAACGGATTAGGATTGCTTTCTAAAGAGAAGGGAAATACAAGGGAACGGACCTCCATTATGTGTGCGCCCTTGTGCCCTGTTATTTTTCATGAGCACTCACATTTAATCATTTTACCTAAAAAATGTAAAGAAAAGAGAGAAGCGGGCATATTTTATCAATTTTCAAAACAGAAGAGTTCAGTCGGGAGACTGATAAATTGTAAGGGACACTGCTGCCTAAAATGACAAGTTGGACATCGGCTTCCAAGGTGAGATTTACCAGCTCTGTGATCATAAGATTTTTATGCTAAAACATACTGTGTTTGTCTGTTAAAAATATATGTATATATTTACACACACATGCAGTGCATATTCAAGAGACTTTTTATTCTTCTCTAAGAACTGGTTTTCAATTAGAAAATATGGTACCTCAGGCCATGACCTTTTTCAAATTAAAGTAGGCAACACTTGGAAGATCATGACCTAGATACACGTGGTGGCCCAAATGGCTCCTAGACATTTCTTTAACAAACATTGTATGTATTAAGTATCATTCTTTGACAGATTCCAGAGATATAGAAAGAAAATAACTTTAAGGACCTCATGCTCCAATGTTGGAAACAAGATCACAATTAATTACTAGATAATATACCACGAGGTATAACAAAAAAAGATGGCAATAGCTTTACAGCCCGTGATCTGTTTTCAGTTGACCCTGAAAATACAGTATACAGTTTGGAAAGCTCTTACATACCACACTCCCTCCATGTCCCTGACCTCCACCTCCACCGTCAAATTCTGCCACTACCTTTTGTCACTAATCGTATCCTCCCCACTGAAAAGGTAATCAAGTGTTTATAATTCACGACTGATACATTGATTTTGATACATTATATCGGAAAATCTGATACATTCCAGACCCTTGAGGCTGATGTTATCTTTTCCCCACATATATGGCTTTGTTTCTCACAGAGAAAAGTGTGGCTCAAGCTCTGTTTATAATGCCTTCTATAAGGAAACACACCGCAGGCGTGAGTGCGCACACATGCACACACACACATGCTGAGATCTTCACTTGCAAAGATAATTCCTTCCTTATACACTCACTTCAGGCTGCAGAGACATTTCAGGTTCCACTAATACCCTGGAGTGCTTACAGAGTAAGTGACCTGAACAAGGGAGACTTCCATTCCTTCTTCAAAACCTTTTAAAACAAATCGTTCAAAAATGTCAATTTCGATCAAGGTTAAGAACACTGTTTTGGATCAAATGACTCGGATTAGGAATAAGTGATCTTCTTTTTGCAAATAATCAGGTAAGTAACTAGAGTTAGCAACAAAATGTATCTCACCAAGATTATTCACGTGCAAAATGAATAAATCTGTGGGAATATTAACTCAGCAATATTACACACAGGTTGCTGCTGTCTCTTACCCTTAGAGATATCCAGAGATAAACTTTTTCTTGATGCTGATAAATGATCACCTGATACTGTTTAGTGGAGATCAAGAATTCTAAATCTCCAGAAGCTTTAGGGAAAGCCATGTGAGATGTCACTCTAAATCAGAACTAGATTACACGTGGAACTCTGGTTATAATGAAACCGTGAGAAAAATAAGAGGGTAGCCCATAAAACCTGAAAGGTACACTTATGCTTAGAATCAGCCAAGTCAGACCCCCCTCTTAAGGGTTCGTCAAGCCAAATTTCTGTTGTGTGCCAAGCCTGAGATGATTCGATTGCTTCTAGCTGCCCAATCAGAAAAACTGGGACAGTAGCTCTGGCACGGCAGTTGGGTTAGAAACCTACTGAGGAGTCAGAAGCTGAGCTACCAAATGATTAAAATTGCTTCTAACAGGCATTATTTTCCAGTGTTTCATCAATAAGGAAGCGGTGCCTCTGTACTATTTCACAGGGTGGGAATGCTTTCTGGAGTTAGATTGTCAAGAGCTGCTTTTTAAAATAGCAATACTCTTATCATAGTAAAACTTGCCTGCTGAGTCAAAAGGAAAGTTGGCTCATCTACCTCTCGAGCCCAGGAAGAATTTAAAATGTAAAGATGCCTGGCATGATTCCAGCTGTTGGCTACCACAGATACTTTTAAATATCTACTCTTTTATTGATCTGAAGGTATATGGATAAGCAGGTATATACTGTAAATGGAAAACGTAGGGAAGGCCATCTTTAAAAGTCCAGTTCACTGAAAATAAACAATAAGAAATCTGTACTTTTGTCCACCCAAAGAATCTGGTTTTCCTAGACCCCACTCCCGGAGGAAGGAAAAAAAAAGAAAAGCCACAAATGAATGCCAAGGCAGATCTCATTTCTTATAGCGATGAAGGAAGAGTTCCAAAAAAGAAATATTCCCAATGAAGATATGAAACTTAATGCTATTTTGGTGTCAAGACCACTGCCCTCTAATCCCTACTGATTTCTATTCAGCTCAGTCTGGAGCTATCACAGAACTCTGATTTGGGAATCCTCCTCACTCTCAACAAATTTAATTATCAGGGACGATACGATAGGTCTTTAATGATAAATGACCAGCCTGAAAACATACTCATTGAGAAATTCCAATGGGATATTTTAGCATAAAATGCATAGAATGTGTCGGAAGAGGCATATCCTTGTGTAAGGTTGGGGTATGTCCAGATAAGGGTGTCCGACAGTTGGGTGTGTGTGTGTGTGTGTATGTGTGCGCGTGTGTGTTTAGATGGTATTCTCCCAGTTATCTGAACAAAGCTGAAAATTCAAGAAGAATTCTGTAGCAGTTACATAAGCCAAAGCAGAAGACTAGTGCAGTTAAGAGAAACCTGCATGTAACCAGCAATGAGATCTTTCATTTGGCCAGATTCCAGTGGATAGAGGAAGGCATCCTTCCCTATCATACATTTTTAGTAGGTCAGGCTAAGTAGTGTAGCAAATAAGGAGAATTATTTCTACTTCAATACAAAGATTTCACAAATATGTAATAGAATGTATAGTACACAATGTACTCAACTTGACATTCTGAAAACTATAGATATGTATAACAATTTTGTGATTTGGAAGCTAAAAAATGCAGTGAAAACTGCAGTTGAAGCTCATTTCCCCAGGTTTAAAACAAACGTACAACCTGGGAGTAACAACGCTATTTTCTCTTCCAGGTGTTACGTGAGAGGCAATAAGCTTGAGGAGCTACTATAGAAAAGAGCGAAGGACTGGAAAACCATCATCATCAGGACCCTTAAAAAATAAATGCAGGGGCGCCTGGGTGGCTCAGTCGGTTAAGTGGCTGACTTTGGCTCAGGTCATGATCTCACGATCTGTGGGTTCAAGCCCCACGTCGGGCTCTGTGCTGACAGCTCAGAGCCTGGAGCCTGCTTCAGATTCTGTGTCTCCCTCTCTCTCTGCCCTTCCCCTGCTCACGCTCTGTCTCTATGTCTCTCAAAAATAAATAAACATTAAAAAAATTTTTAAAAATTTGAAAAAAAAATAAATGCATAAAAAAAATCCTAGTACTCTCCTTCTCGGAAGGAGTAATTTGTCCTTCGGAAAATAGATGTTACTAGGGTAGTCTTTGGAACCCATTGTCTTCCTTAAAAACTAGAACCCCGTAGGCATCGCACGGGGCCATCTGGGGAATGTTTGCCTCTAGAGTGGGACTGAGTGACAGAATCTAGGCTGTGGCAAATTCCAAGGGTCTGGCCTCAAAGGCGCAGGGGCACCCTGAAGACATTACCAGCCCTTCCTGGAAACGTCTCCCCTTTCTTTCTCACGCCTGCCCTTGCATGTCATCAGTGAGAAGAGTGAAGCAACTCTTGCTTAGGTGCATCAGTTCTTTCGTGCCTAGATTACATTATTCTGTGGGTGTTCTTGAGTGCTCATCCAACAAATCATTTCACAGCCAGAAAGGAGTCAAAGCAACCACACCACCTATCCCCACAAATGAATCCTCCCCTGTACCGAACCGAGTTCATAAATATCTTCTTTCTGTATGAAATATCCACACGTTCTATCGCACTTATGCAAAAATAGAAATCTAAAAAAGGAATGATAAACGAGTTCAACAGATTTGTTCAAAAACCCAAATTAGCTTTTTGGAAACAATTTGAGAAACAAGATGGTAAATATGAGAACAGAACCCACCAGGCAGAAATATCCTGGGAAAGACCCCCTGGAAGACTGCCTGTTCTATCGTCATAGCTAGCTATCATTTGTGCAACAATTTGAGCGGGACTAATGTATTAACTCCAATTGCCAACCCAAATTTCTAGGAAATGCTGTCCTTGGGAATCCAAAGCGTTCTCTAAGTGCATTACCAATGCATTTCTATGTGCGAAATTAAACTACATACTCTTCTGAATTGGAAGATAGGATCCCCAAACTCTTGGGCAAACAGAGCCTTCCAGGAGCCTAAGAATGCACCCAGGTTTCACCAGATGTTGAATGAAACCCTGTATCGGATCTAATGAAAACTCACTTTTTGGAATTAGTCCCAGAGTGGCATTACGCGGTCTGAAATATTTTGGTCAATCTATGACAAGGTAGAAATCACCCGGTTTCTGAAAAAGCAAAAAAGAATTGACTAACGTTTGAAAACCATTTCTTACAATGGTAGATGGTTTTCATTTGTCGGGGAGCAAAAATCCCCTAAATTAGCAGAGATTCTCAATGATACCCCCGGTATGCCTGGCAACTGTGCATAACACTGAAAGCCAAGGTCAGTCGTATTATGGAAACACCGAGATTAAAAAAAAAAAAAAAAAAAAAAGGCTTCGGAACTCACAAATTCACTTGTTGATGTGCTAACGGGCAAGAAAATTATGAAGAGAGGGGGCAGGGTATTATAATATTCTGTCATACTGAAGGAGTATGTGAAAAATGACTTCTCACGAGTTTGATCTTATTGTACAAAAAGAGTCAACTCCCTCTTTAGAGATTTAGCAGTTCTCGCAAGGGCTCTGGGTAGCCTAAATGGTTCTGTGGTGCTGCATTATTCCAAACTTTAATAACAGTAGTCAATGCAGTGTAATGTAATTTAGGCATGAAAGAATTGATGTACCTAGTCAGAGTTGCCTCACTCTCTTCTCACGGATGCTATCTGATCTAATAGGTGGAGAAATGTGCTGAATTGTCACAGCATACATTTCAATGCGAAAAATCACTACAGCATAGAAATATTTATGGAAGTGCTGACAACATATCAATTAATAATGCCTGCAAGATACAAAGAGAGAATATTCTATCCTTTACAAGTTGAGAAAGAGCCAAGTCAAGACTTAATTTCATGCAGCCTCTCCTATTGCAATACAGCAAATAATTTCACCTCCGGTGGACTCCGCAGACCCAACCAAGATTTTGCCAATAGGCGGAGCGAAAATGAACTGTGGGCCACGTGCTACCATCTACACAAGCCAGGAGAGTAGCGGAAGATATAAATAAATGTTTGGATATACAAGGAGTCTTAAACTCAGAAAGAATACCTAAGAAACTGGGGACATGGGTACCCCTGAGGTGGGGTACCACAGAGCAAGGAAGGACACAGATATATTTTCACTGTACACTCCTTTGTGCTGCTGGCCACTGTCTTCTTTAGCTTCTTCTAACTCTTCATCTTCCTCTTTTCCTTCTCCTCCTCCTCCTTCTTCCTCTTCCTCTTCCTCTTCTTCTTCTCCTTCTTCCTTTTCTCCTCCTACCCCCCTTCTCCTCCTCCTTCTTCTTCTTCCCCCTCCTCCTCTTCCTCTTGTCCTGTCCTTCTTCTTCTTCAACCATGAATATGTATTAACTACTTAAAAATGTTTGTTTTTAATTTTTAAAAAATGTTTATTTATATTTATTTATTTTTGAGAGAGAGAGAGAGAGAGAGAACACAGGCAGACGAAGGGCAGAGAGAGAGAGAGGGAGACACAGAATCTGAACCAGGCTCCAGGCTATGACCTGTCAGCACAGGGCCCAACACGGGGCTCGAACTCATGAACCACAATATCATGACCCGAACCGAAGTTGGACGCTTAACCAACTGAGCCACGCAGGCGCCCCTGTTTTTAATGTTTTTTTTTAAATGTTTATTTATTTTTGCGAGAGAGAGAGAGAGAGAGAGAGCGAGAGCGAGCAGGAGGAGGACACTGAGAGAGACATACAGAATACAAAACAGGCTCCAGGCTCTGAGCTGTCAGTGCAGAGCCCGACTCGGGGCTCAAACCCACAAACTGCGAGATCATGAACTGAACTGAAGTCAGAAGCTTAACTGACTGAGCCATCTAGGCGCTGCTTAAAAATGTTTTTTTTTTTTTTTTTAATTTACATCCATAAAAATGTTTTCTACAGAATGGCTGGAGAAGAGATGAAGAATACGTATATTATGGAAGAGTAAAACAGCAAGCTGTCGAAGACTTGTTCTGATTTCAAATGTGAGGAAAAAAGAGTTTATTATTTGGCTTATAGACAAAGTAACTTATGAGCTGTCACAGAGATAGTATGCATAATGTCATAGACTTGATAAACCCCAGGACTGCCATGTATTGTCTGTCCTTGTTGGTCGGTTAGCATCTGTGTTCTCATCTGTAAATGGGTGTGATTACACGCATGTACATGTGTATCTGTGCATGGTAGGAGACAGGCTGGATAGAGTCAGGACTGACCGTGTTGGGCAGGGAAGTGGGTTTTATTAAGGAGTGGACATCCTGTATTCTGTATTTTTTTAATGTTTATTTTATTTTTGAGAGAGAGAAAGAGAGACAGAGCACGAGTGGGGGAGGTGCAGAGAGAGAGAAGGAGACATAGAATCCGAAGCAGGCTCTAGGTTCTGAGCTGTCAGCATAGAGCCTGACGTGGGGCTTGAACTCACAAACCAGGAGATCGGGACCTGAGCTGAAGTCGGTGCTTAACTAACTGAGCCACCCAGGCACCCCTCGTGTATCCTGTATTAAGGGGAACTTAAACTCAGGCAAGATTTTGAATAAGTTTTCTTCCCATTTCAAAACGTAAGCAAGGGAAGGGCACCTGGGTGACTCAGTCGGCTGAGCATGGGACTCTTGATTTTGGTTCAGGTCATGATCTTACGGTTTGTGGGGTCGAGCCCTGTGACAGACTCTATGTTATCAGTGGAGAGATTCTCTCCCTCTCTCTCTTTCTCTGCCCCTCCCCTGCTTACACTTTCTTTCTCTCTCTCTCAAATAAATAAACACTTAAAAAATAAAAAGTAAACAAGGGCAACGAGAATTGAAGGTCTCTCTGCTGCTGTATCTCCTTCCCGTATAGTCTCTCTCTCAGCTCGGAGCCCAAACTGCTTCATCTACGATACTCGTCTTCATTTACAGAAATGCTGAATACTTTCACATGTTTCCGTGGGCCGACATTTCTGGAAAGTCATCAGAAATGTTCCTTGTTTATTAAACTCTAAAACCTACCTTTCATGGTTCACTTAAAATTGTACTGACACAAAACCTCAGCCAGACAGCCCTTAGCACTCCCCTTACCCCATTTCTTAATCATAGGCGTCTTGCCCAGACAGTCCAAATTTCTACCCATTTCGTCTATACGAGCAGCCAGTAGGAAAACAGCATTCCTTTTCCTGTTTTCCTAGGCTTGAGCCAGCTCTAAATCCATCTGGAGGCCAAACAGATTCCACTCGAGTTCATAAAATCGTGCTGTCCCCGCCAAGACTCGCCCAGTCTTCAACCTTCAGTAAAGTTTCCCTGTTACCCCAGGTTTAAAAAGTAAGCTATGTGAGTCACGCTATAAACACGAAGATGAAACAGGCCACCGGTTTCTTTTCGGGACGCGTTCGCTCCTTTCGCAGTTCGCGCCCCCATTGCGTCACGCCAGCAGCGCGGCTGCGCGGCCGCTGTTCGCACGCAGGTGCCCGGGAAGTAAATTGAAAACAGCTCCCGGGTCCAAGCGGACTGCCTCCCGGGTGGAGCTGTTTCCCCCACAGGCTGGCGAAATGAACTGCAGTTTTGTCTAGTAATTCCGAAGATAATTGATTATTTGCCAGTCTTCTGTTTTTGAGTTGCCACTTATTATTATTTCTTCTTTACCCACTCCAGGGACACACTTTCAATTTCACAGTCTTTTGCACATTGTGGACAGTGGCGTTTAATTTCTGAAAGGAAAGCACATATTCTGTTTCTATTATAGTTAGACTCGTGGCTCTGCAAAGAGCAGGCAGGGAACTTGACGTCCATGGAGAGAACGCCTGGTTCACGTTTGCACACGCACGGCGTCCGTAGTGTTGTGGCTTACGAGCTGGGAAGGGCGTTAAGAAAGGGCGTCTCTCCCTGTAAGAAAAGACACCTTTGTATCTCATAATCTTAGATGTCCTGTCTGAGGGGTGGTAAACATTCTGGAAGAGACCATGCTTTAATTGGTTATGGATTACTTCTCTTTATTTTACTGTTAAAAATAAGAGTTTCTAGCAGAGTGAAGGAAAATCTTGTCAGGAAACAGTTGTTTTCCTCCTACGGACTAACATTCCTGCAGGCAATGCAGCAAATTAACCAATATAAATGTTTCCTTCAAAACACAGAAATCTTTTATCTATTTAGGAAGAGATCACACAATATAACATGCTGCACTATTTCTATTAAGCCCAAAGATGACAAAAAATTGAAAAGAATAAATCCATTATAAAGAATTCATATCTGCTGCTTTGTGAGCAATCCATAATACATCGTATTGTGCAAACTATAGGAGATGATGACCTAACAATACAGAATGTAGAGAGGGCTTTTGACAACAGAAAAGCATAAGAGAGAGTATCATTTAATGGAGAGAGAAAAAAAAAATGATCCTGGATTCTTTTTCCCCCTTTATTTGTTGTATCACTTTGTAAAAACCTCTCTATGCCTTGCTCTCTTCATCAGAAAAATGAGACCTATGGTTTTATTTTTATAAAGTGCTTTAAGATTTAGGAGGACCCAGAATGCATTATAGGATGAAAGTCACCATGGTGCACGTCACATGACTGGAGGAGAAAAGGATCTAGGGACCAAAAGGAAAACATGAATCAGCAATGAACACTCATTTTGTTTGTTTAAAACCCCAGGATGTGCAAATATATGTCAGAACGACAGTTGACCCTCTTCCTTTACAATCACACATTACTCTATCTGGGTCTGGTTTTAGTAGAAAGTTTAGTAGAAAGAATATGAACACGGGAAGGAGTAAAGGGCAGGGTCTTTCTCGAGCAAACCCTAAGTGACTAGAGCTACACGAATTCATGCTGAAGCCTTTGAAGGACCAGAGACAGACAGCTCCGGACTTCCCTCTGCTCCCCTCGTCACCATATTCCTGGTCCCCAGAGGGACAAATCAACAAAGGAGGAGCTGTATCTTCCAAACGTCCAAAGTCATACGGAATTTTGGGACCATAGGGAGTCCGAATGAGGGATAACGTGGATCACCACATGGAGAGGAAGGTCAGGATGGCGTACGAGCCTTCTGGACTTTTGGGTTCCGATGCTTATCCCCACACAAACCCACTGCAACAACCAAACTCTGCGGACCTCTGTTTTCTCAACAGACACAAGGGTGAAGAAGGCGGGGACTTGGTTTAACTGCTCTCCTTCAAGACCTAGAACTCTATTATCCTTTGAGCACGTGGATAGTGACGGAGGATCTGGAATGCATGCTGGAGTAAAACAGATTTAAAGTAATAAGGGAACTTTCTCTTGGAAATAATCCCCTGGCATCAGAATGACAGACGTGAGGAAATGAAAGCAGAGAAATAACACAATCGCACACTTAGCTGGTGGCAAAACCAAGACTAGACTTTGAGATGTGAACATAAATTCTGATATTTTTTACGCCGCAAAATTTTACTTCCTGTAAATCCTCCAGCTTGAGAGTCTAATACTTAAACTCATTAAAAAAAAAGAGAGAGAGAGAGTCCCAAACACAGTGACTCTCTCTGTCTACAGATGCATAGAGAGAGAACTAAGGATATAATAGGTATATATCTATATGTCTAGATAGATTTGTGTCATATACAATCACTCAATCTCCTTTCATACCCTCTGTTTTCGGTTAGTGTCACCCCAGAGGTTGAAACCCCTGGCTCATCCCCTGTCCTTCATTCCCACTCTGACCACTCTGCACTCAGACACACTACCAAAGAGGAGGCTTCACCTTTGACTTCTTTCCCCATTTCTATATCCTCCTTCCCCAACAAGTTTGCCTCATTCTAACCTTCATCTGTTGTCTCACCTCTACCCTCCTAACTGCTCTCCTCGCCTCTAAATCCCTCTGCCATACTATAGCTTAAAAAAAAAAAAAACTTTGTAAAATTAAAATGTAAACATATTTCTTGCCAGTGTAACAACTGTCAAAATTCATTAGTCTACCCACAGGGTGGAGTCTATCCTTCCGAAAAGAAAAAAACAGGCCCTTCCTGCCCATGGGCTGCCTTTCTAACTCGATCCCTCCGTTCTCCGTGTGCAGTCCATGCCTCAGCAAGAACAGATGCTTGGAGGCATGCCCCAGACGCCACGTACTCTGGTGCCTTGGCATATGCTCGCATCTTGCGCTGTAAATCCCTATTCTTTTCCTATTATTTACTTGAAAATCCCATTTCATCTTTTAAAACCCAAGTAAATCATCTGTCTACTGGGATTCCTGCAACTCCACGCTCACCCTTAAGAGTTAACTGCAACCCATACTAAGCTGCTTCTGCACTTTTAAGCTTCCCCAGGGCCATTCTTTACACTCATGCTGGAATTGTTTCTTCCTAAGGCACGCTCCCTCCCTAAACTGTGAGACCCCTGAGGGCAAGCAGTCGTCTCTATATCCTGAGCACAGGACCCGAACATGGATGACCTCCAACGGGTGTTTAGGCATGAATGAACAAACATGCAAGTGTTCATTCACTCAACAACTTTGGCATTACATACCTCACGATGGTCAGGGAAAAAGACAAAACCTCCACAAATAACAAATAAGAAAAAGTCTCTAACAGAGATAAGAACTATTCAGATAATTAAACTGATATGACAGAATGGAAGACAACTGAATATCTACGTTGGTTCGCACCGTCAGGGGAAACTTCTAACTCCGAACGACAAGACTGTCTTGTATGTTTTGTCAAGAGAACGGCTATGGTCTTGATGGATTCGCAGCAGCTCAAACTGAGAGAAAGAGTGTAATCAAGGATAACTCAGAGGGTTTTGGTTTTAGCAAGCAAGTAAATATTAGTTTTGTATACTCTGAAAGGGAAGATTGGGAGGGGTGCACGTTTGGAGGGACAAAATTAAAAGTCACCCATTTGGCTCCTTCAATTTATAGATGCCTACTGGCCATTCAAGCAGAGGTGTCCAGGAGGCTGTTAGATACAGGATTCTGGTGTTTTAGAGGGACCGTGACCAGAGAGAAAGACTTGAGAGCCATCTGCTCCTCCCAAAATGGTACCTAAAGACACCAGGAAGCTGGAAGAAATGACCTAGGCAGAGCATAGACTAAAAAGAAGAGCCAGGCTCCAGGAAACAATCTGACATTTGGAGTTCAAGTAATAGAAGAACTAGCAAAGGATAATGAGAAGGACATACTACCAAGCTAGGAAGAAAACTAGGAGGTCATGGTCAATAAGGAGAAGAAAGCGTTTGGAAGAGGCAGTGGTCAACTTCGTTTAACTTCGCTGAAAGATCTAGTAAGATAAAATGCTCACTTGGTAACATTTAAATACACTGGTTACCAGGGCGCCTGGTTGGCTCAGTCAGTTAAGCGTGGGACTCTTAGCTCAGCTCAGGTCATGGTCTCAGGGATCCTGAGATCAAGCCCTGAGTCGGGCTCTGCACTGACAACACGAAAGTTTGCTTGGTATTCTCTCTCTCTGCCCCTTCCCTTTCGTGTTCTTTCTTTCTCTCTCAAAATAAATAAATAAATTTCTACAAAAAAAGAGTTAAACACACTCATTACCTAGATGAACACTCTGAGAGAAGAGAGAAATGGAGACTAAATAAGGTCGAATCTCAACTTTTCATAAGAAATCATGAAGTTATTACACAGGAATAATAAAGAGAAAAACATTTTTTCTCCAGCCCTGGCTCAAACAAGGCTTAAAAATGAATAAAACTTACATGAGATTTATGGTCAATTTCAGGTAGAATTTCCTGGCGGCACAATTAACAACAAGAAAGGAAGGAAGGCAGGAAGGCAGGAAGGCAGGAAGGAAGGAAGGAAGGAAGGAAGGAAGGAAGGAAGGAAGGGGGGAAGGAGGGAAGGAAGGAGGGAAGGAAGGAAGGAGGGAAAGAAGGAAGGAGGGAAGGAAGGAAGGAGGGATGGAGGGAAGGAAGGAAGGAGGGAAGGAGGGAAGGAAGGAAGGAAGGAAGGGAAAGCCTCCTCTCACATATTTAAAGAAAAGGGAAGATCCATCCTGTTGAATAGTAATCAATTTAATCACTTCTTTTTAATGTATATTTTCTAAACTGAAAAATAAAATAGTTGACTGAAAATCATTCAAAATATGACTGTCATTTTTCTCACATTTTAGAATCCATTCTCTTCTAAATCCATATTCTAATAACAACTAAACATACACTTTAGTGCCTAGAAACCAATAAATAAGGGCAATGCATTTGACTTCATACTATTATTGCACGAAGGAGTCTCTAATTATTATAACTTATGGGTTAGAAAGAGAATCCATTTTAAAATCTTTAGATTGAAGATAAAATGAAATGGCACATTCTACGATGGAACTGTCAGTCATAGCCATAGCCAAAGCGAATAAGACAATTTCCTTTTACAAATTCTACATCTCAAGCTATTCTTGTGGCTTTCTTCCAAAGAGATGGCAGAGATTTCACAATTCATAATCTTTTGAGCAAACTCCCAAAGAAACAAAACTAATATACATCAAGGTGTTAGCCTCTGCTTTCCTGGTGCCGAAAATATTCTTTCTTCTCTTCTAATTCTAGGACTTCTAGGATTAAGCATGGTTATCCTCACAACATGAACACGTATGATTTAAGAAGAAGTTAACTTAAATTCCCACTCATAACCTACAGGTGATTATTGAAGTACTGATACTTTTACTGGGAGCAAAGGATATTCAAACATTTTATACCTTAATGGAATACCTAAGTAAAAGCAGGAATGACTAACAAAAGACCTATGTTCTTTTATTGTACACAAAATATAGGCAAAAGGGTAATTCCGATGGACAGAAAAGCTTGGCATTAGCGAAACAAGAGTGATTTGCCTGGCTGCACCACGATAATTCTATAATTATCTTAAAATAAATGTGATCTCCTTTAAATTTTAGCTGCTGAAAGCATTATATCAAATATCGAAACAATGCAGTGTTAATAGCACGGCACACAACATGGCTGGCAACTCTGGGTTAAAGACAGAGTAAGATGACTTTTTTAGATTGTCTTGATTGCTTTGAATCAAAGAAAACCCATAAAAACAAGTACCTTCATTGCACAAAATAACTGCCAAATTGGAGTTACTGGTAGATATATAGTGTTATGATAGCACAATGGGTATTTATCTTTTTGAATGGGGTATTTTATGCAGCTTAATACCTGCCTCCCAATACACTAAATGCTTGATATATATATAAAGTACAGTAAACAAATTTGATGAAGAGAAAAGACTTTTAGCCTCGACGACAATACTGCCATCTGTAGTTCCTGTTTACTTTTGGAAAAATCGTTTTTAAAGAATGCTAATGGTTTATTTTAGGAACATGATTATTTCATCAATAATATTTAACCAGCCATAACATCGAGATCGTGCTGAATTGGAACGATGATATAACACGATGATTCACATTATCTGATCCACCCGGCATATCTTGGCACCCAGGGTCTTACGAGATACCGCACCAGCTTGTGGTTGCCTGCAGGTGCCGTGCACCCATCCTCCGCGATGCTGACGGTGTGGCGCAGAAACCGCTAACTGCCAGCTTCATTTTTCTACACCTTAGCAATTGGCAAATATTCCATCTGTAGCACAGGATGGGGTGGGGGAGGTTTTGAACGGAAGACTGAAGAAAAAAAAAAAAAGGCACAGATGAAAGGGAATTAACCTCCACAGCGTGCTGACCATTTCAGGAGGGGGAGGTGAGGATGCACGTGGAAGGCTTCACGGAGGAGACAGGGCGGCGTGCTGGCCGATGTGTTAGAGCACAGACGACAACAATCGAAACGGGCGGAAAAGGAACTCATGACCATGAAAACACATCCCCAACAAACAGCGCGGGAGGTTTGTGTGTTCTGAACTCAGAGCCCTGCATGGCTATAGCTCCTGACAAACTGCCTTATGGTTTGCCTCATAATTGAAGAACAGACCGGTAGATTTACAGTCAATTACACAGTTACCTCTCGCCTATGACGGGCCAGCATAACGGCAACTGAAAGGTGACTGCCAAAATCGGTCACGGGGTTTTAAAAGCTAGACACCAGGGCGCATGGCTGGCTCAGTCGGCAGAGCATGTCGACTCTTGATCTCAGGGTGGTGAGTTCAAGCCCCACATTGGGCATGGAGCCTACTTTAAAAAAATAAATAAATACAAACCAGATACCCATGAGCATTTTCAGGAAAGTAACCAAGGGTCAACCTTTCACTTAACTAGTTGGGTTTTTTTAAATATATTTTTATAACTGGGGAGGATTTTTACTAATTTTAGCCACCAGTCAATATGGTTAAGTACTATATAACATCAAAGCATTACAGCTTCTGAGTCACACTAAAAAGCATGAGCTAATATCAAGCTACAAAATAGGTAAGTGTTAACATGACAGGGATATGAAACATGCATATAATAATTCTGAAGTTTTCTTCATTACTTCTCTCAGACAAGTTTAGTTATAATTTCTTCGTAACTGAATCACTGGCCAACTCATTACAATAATATAATCAATAAATTATTGAGACAGAAATATCCTGGCAATATGGCAAGACTCTAGAAATGCCAGTTTCTAAATTAGTGTCAAAGTATTACACGTGTGACATAAATGGCTAACAAAGGGATGCCAAATCATCCCTGTTGCTGAGATAATTGTTTTACTTTGAAGTTCTTTAAGATGTATTGTGTTAGCTCCCAGGTCAGAGCTATCTCCCTCTCTTCTTCTTTTCTTCACTGTTCAATCATAATGTAGAATTAAAAAATTGTTCGACAATGAGATAGCTGAAGTTATTTCAGTGGTTCAATGTAGCAAAGCTTTAGTTCTATTTTATTTTTAAATTCTACTTCATCGGTTTTGTTAAAGAGGAGAATCCTTGATCTGTTTGCCAAGATTTATGATGAAAATTTTGCATATCTTATGATTCTATGATTACCTTTAGAAAGCTAAGAGACCAAAGGATGAGCTGGGGGCACATGTTTCTAGAAAGAAGTGCCCCTATGAAGAATCTGTGAGAAACGCTTTAACACTGTAGTCGTATTTTCTTTTCTTTTTAAAATTATTTTTTAAGATTTTAATTTTTTAAGTCATCTCTACACCCAACGTGGGGCTCGAACTTACAACCCCGAGATCAAGAGTCGCACTTTCCACTGGCTAAGCCAGCCGGGTGCTCCACTTTAGTTATGTTTTCAAGTATACATTCTATGTCTCGTTCAATTAGCCTGTGGGCTTCTCCAGGGATTTAGGACAGTGTCTTACACACATTAGGTGCACTTCACGAATATTTGAAGATTGACTTATTGAAGATGCTTCCATACATGACCTCCTGGATAAGCAAGGGAAAATCCTCCGTGTGAAAAACAAAAGAGCTGTAGTTTTTGTTTTGTTTCCATGCACACACTTCTGCCAGCCAGGGTAACAAAACAACAACAACGACAGCAAAAAAAGATCAACGATGATGTTTACAGTTAAGTTTAAACTCTCCCATTGTTCCTAGAGTCAAATAATTATACATTTTGTCTCTTGGGGGCAGACTTTTCAGTACAGTATCTTTTTCGCACCAGCCACATATTTTGGGAATACTCTAACTTGTTTCATAATCTGCTTTATCCTCTCCCACTCTGCATATTTCCTTGGATATGAGATTTATTCTGCCTTAATTTCTTTAAGCCGCCATTTCTGTATCTTTCCAAGGAGGAAAGAGATATAGCAAAATACAACAGGAAACCACAAAAGAACATTTTATATTGTCGATTTTTTTTTGTAAACCAAATGTACAACCGGCTCGAATTTCTGGCGAGAAAATAAACACAGATATGTGTGTGAGGACAGGACGTAAGTAGCTAATGACAAGGAAAGATTATTAAAATCAAAATGAAGGGCCTTAGTTAGAGGAGATGCGGGTGGATAGTGTCAGAATTAACTCGCCCTAAATGTGGAGCCAGGCAACTGAGTCTGCAGTGTAAACAAACACCTACCTTGGGGTGTGGGATTCATTTAAGGATTTCTTCAAATGGAAATGCACTTGTCTTGAGACACTGGGTCCCCACGGGGAGAGAGTTATAGAAACAGACTTCATTTCTGCGGTTTCCTGTAGTAAGTTGAATCTGACAGCTGACTCTCCTCTGACAAGGAGAATTTTTAAGGCAAGAATATAAACATCGTCCATTCTTCTGTCTTCATTTTATCCTAGATGGAGCCTTACCCCAAGATTTCAGTGCACGAGCTCAAGTTCAGTGAACTCTCCGAGATTACTATGCATTTCCCAAGGACAAGAGATGTTCAGAGATGACGCTGCCAATTACATGTGCTCGTTTCATTACAGCTTTCGTTTAATTGCCTGGGATTTATAAAAGATCTAGTCACAAAGGCACACTGTGCCATAACTTATCCCAGCCCGCAGAGAGGAAACTAAAGCTCAGATAGGTTAAAACTATATGCTTTCCGGGGCAGGGACCGTGTCTGTTTTGTTCTTTACTGTATTTTCATGGCCTTGCACACTGTAGTGTAGTGGCAACCTAGCACAGGAGTTCAGAGCTTGCAGTTTGGAGTCAGACAGCCCTGGTTTGGGGCACAAGCTCCTGGCTCTAGCAATTACTTGATGAATGACCGTGAAAAAGTTGTTTCATCATATCTGAGCCTCGGTTTCTTCAAATATGAAAATGGAGAAAATAATAGTATCTATATTATAAAGTGTGAGATAATTAAATAAAGTAATACATGCAATATGATCAAATAGCATCTGCTATATAGCTGATGTTGAATATATCAATATACTATTGACAATATTCTCGTTATTATTGCCTGGCATATAGGAGATACTTGATATTTAGGGAATGAACGGATGAAGGCAGCTAGCTATTAAACACCAAACTGGACCCCTGATTTTCTCCTTTCTCTCCCAGTTCCTACCTCCCTTAAATCATACTCTGTGTGTAAATGGAAGTGGCCTACAAGGATTGAAGAATTTAGTTTCACTAACTCAAATTCAGTATCTCTTGCAGGCAGGTGGAAAAGAGGAGCTTTTCGTACTTAATGTTTTGTACCAGCTGAGGGTATTATTTGTCAAATTTATTTTTTAAATACAGATGGCTGAGCTTCTCTAATGTAGAAATTTACTACTGAGGTAATGCCCCATTTCATGACTTCTCCATTACTTCCAGCATTCGAGAAATGCTACTGCTGATATTGCTGGGCTGCAGGGTTCATGTGGAGAGAAACCTGAATAAAGACAATTCTGTTCCACAGCTGTTTTCAGTCTTGCACTGCCAGTTGTGTTAACCGACTTTAAGAAGAGACACCGAAATCAACATGGCAACTCTGACCTAGAATTTGAGTGATGTAGGGGATTGTTTAAATTTACAAAACTGAAGTGATTTCCGGGCTGTGGTAAAGATATTTTGAAGATTACCCTAAAGTTGAATAAAATTTAATTTTTTTTTGTATAAGCAAACCTTGAAGTAGAATTGAGGAATTCTATAGGAAAGCAGGTCTAAGAAGATTATAATGCAGGCCTTTGGATTTCTTTAGTGCCTCCTTTCAAAGAGTTGCATGACCATCACATGAATGTTTGCTATATATAACATTCCCGACAGAAACTAAAGCCTGGGACCTCTTTTTAAAATATAGTTAGAAAAGCTGAGGCACTTGAGTATTTAAAAGGCTTTCTGAGAAGTACAGAGTTAACTTGTGGAAGAAGAGATAAGTAACTTGAGTCCTGGTTGAAATCCACTTGTGCAGTGGTTGAAATTCACAACTCATGATGGATGTATAGTAGCTTGTGAATTTGACCCTTCAGGATAACTATGATACGCACTCACCTTCAAGCCTTTATGTACATAAATGTTCTTAGATTAAATCTTAGAGGGTCACCTGGGTGACTCGGTCGGTTAAGCGTCCAACTCTTGATTTCCACTCGGGTCATGATCTCACAGTTTAGCTCAGGTCATGATCTCACGTTTGTGGGGGCAGCACAGAGCCTGCTTGGGATTCTTTCTCTCCCTCTCTCTGGCCCTCCTCCACTTGTGCTCTCTCTCTCTTAAAATAAACATTAATTATTTTTTAAATCTTAGGAAATTATGTAAAATCAAAGCAATGGATTTTTTTCACGCCACACGTGGGTTAACGTAGTCTATTGTTACTGATCCAAAAGAACTGGAATGATATTAATAGAAATAGATACAACAGGGCCTGGATAAACCCCAATGTCCTCTTTTCTTTTTACTCTTTCAGTGTCCCCTCCTTCCAATGGTTCTGTTTGAACCGAAAGTGTCTCTTTGTGTCTGTTCTTGTTTTCTACGATCAGACACAGAGTTTTCATACCGTAGCGATAGTAACAATTGGAAGGTGTGACCTTATGCACATAAGAGCTGGGGACCTAACTACTTATGAATCTATAAATTCTTACAACAGACCAGTGATTTTCAAAAATGTAGTCCCTGGAGCATCACGCTGTTGCTGACGGAACATGGTGAGGAACTTGTCAGAAATGCAACTTATGGCGCTCTACGCACTATCTAACTAAATCAGAAATTCGAGGTGGGGCCCAGCAACCTACTTTAACAAGCCATCTAGGTCATTCTGCTATGAGCAAAGTCTCGTGAAACACTGACCCAGACCCGCAGCCCCTGAATCCAAATATCTGCATATTTGCCTGCGACACACCTGCTTCATTCTTTCTGCTTGCCGCGTCCTATGCTTGAGGGTTTTATTTCTTTGCTCGCTCATGCCAGCCTCATCTTCTCGATTAAATGGAACCACTGTCATTTATATGTAGTGGGAGGCAAGATGGACAAGAGATATTCATCTAGAAGTATTCATCTATGTGTAAATTATTGGTTTTAGAGTCTGTGTCTAATAGCAGGGAAACACATGAACATAAAATGTTTCAGGTGAGAATATTCAATGATGTTGGAAAATCTACCTAAGTAAAGGGATTAAACTATTCACAACTGTAACTCCCAATTTAGGTGCAGTTTGCAAAATATCTCACGTCTCCTATAAGAACTCGGCCTTCTTACCCAGGGATCCTGTCTCGTAAGCCTGAACTCATATTTCTAAGTTTCATTTAAAAGTTGGTCTTATGTTATCGTCTTGCAGAACCATACATATTTTACTTAAAAGAAAAGTTTCATCCTTTATATTTTGCAGGGAGTAGGAATACAAATCACCAAAGCAATACTTTTGGCCAGTGTTTTGAATTCTGCAGAGCACTTTGTAATCCAACAAACATATGACACTTTGAATTTCCATCTCAGATTTCAAAGAAATGGACATCGTTTTTATCTTCTTTTCATTTGTGTTCCATTAATATCATCTCCATGTTTGTTTCTTTGAGTCTTGACCCAAAAGAATACAAGCGTTCTGCCTTTAGTTTTACAGGCTCAGAACTCCGATATATAAAAAATATTTCCAAATGTTCATTCGAGGTTCCTTTTGCCGGAATGCCTCAGTGGGAACAAAATTTTGTCCTGCAAAGCACATACCTGAGGGAATTGGAGGAGTAGAGTGTTTTGTACAAAATGAAAGCATATCAACAGACGAGATCTGCAAACTTACAATGACTTCAACATTTATCATCAAATGAATTAGGGACACCTGGGTGGTTCAGTCAGTTGAGTGTCTGACTCCCAATTTTGGCTCAGGTCATGGTCTCATGGTTGGAAGACTGAGCTCCACATCGAGCTCCACACTGGCTGTGGAGCCTGCTTAAGATTCCCTCTCTCTCTCTCTCTCTCTCTCTCTCTCTCTCTCTCTCTCTCTCTCCCCCTCCCTTGGCCCCTCTCCTCTGCTTGTGCACTCTCTCTCTCTCTCAAAAATATATCATCAAATGCATTAGAAATGGATACTGGAGATTTATACCAGGTTGGAATCAAATTGCCATGTGTGTCTGAATCTATGGATAAGTCATGCCAAAGAGAGCACATAAGAATTTGGTTTTGTGTGTTTGTTTGTTTAAATTCATTATATAATTTTTCTGAAACTGAGTAATGTACAAACTCATTTTCAAAGGAAAATTTATTTTGAAACTATCATGGGTTACAAACTTGGTGCACAGTTAGAGAAATGCTGACTTAAAAAAATTAAGTTTCTTCTATAAAAAAATGTTTTCCAGTGGAAGTTTTCACTATCAAAGAAAATTTTATGTTTTTTCCTATAAAACATTTTTCATTTTATCATTAAGATGAAAATACAAAGTTATAAATTCTCATGGATTCCAGGAATCCACATATGGACAGGAGCCCATGCACCCAGAATGAGAAATACAGCCTTATGGTAATCCATACCATCCCTGGAGGCCCTATAAAACATCTACAGTAAAAGTGAAATGTGTGACTTAGCTTATTTTAAAGTCATACATGCTACTTTGTATCAGTTATTAGAAAATTTAAAAATTACTTCAGTTCACGTTTTGAAGACAAATATCAGCTCCATGCTTAAACCTGCTTTAAGAAATAAGCATCCAATTTTATCCATACAGATAGCCAAACTCGTATATTAGCTCGAAATATATGTTATCAATACTTGAGGTCACCCTTTTGAGAGCCCTAAGCCTGAATTATCCAAGGAATGTCCTCCTATCCCAGTTGAGAAGTTATTCAGAAATGAAATTCCATAGGTTATAATACAAAAAAGAATTTATACTCAAAATATGTATGCAATAAAATATTTATAAAGACAGTATCTCATAAGATGTACATGATCAAAGGAGATTATATTTTCATGGAAGGAGGGTAGGATGGCTTTCAAATTCTTCCAGCGTTACCCACTCTAAACTGTTGAGAGCAGTAACATCCTTGTTGACTCTTACGGCTCTACTTGAAGCCACACAATCTGTCTCAAGAAAACTGTGAAACACCAGCTTTGCAGAATGGGCATGGCTCTGCCAGTATCTTATCTGAAAGCTTATTCCCTGAATGAAATAGGAAAGAAAAGATGTGAAATAGAAAACTTCCAAGATTTGTCTGGATTTCCATGAATTCCCAAGTAAGACATGCAGCTAGTAAACGTAACTATATATAGCATCCAAGGCCAGATAGGAATAATTTTACCACAAATTATTTAACTCCAATGAGCCCTCAATTAGCATAGAATTCAGTGCTTTCCAACAGAATTCTCTGTGAACATGGGAATGTCTATATTCATGCAGCCCAATATGGTAGCCACTAGCTACATGCATCTATTGAGTGCTTGAAATACAAATAGAGGAAATGAAGAACTGAACCTTTATTTTCTTTTACTATTTAAAACTTACATTTGTATTGCCATATGTGGCTAGTGGCTACTGTATAGGACAGTGAGAGAGATAATCCTTTTCTTTGAAAATCTATTTCCTACAGTCGCCTTTACTTTTATCAGACTATTTTGATATTAAATCAGATTTTTATATAAAAAATTATTCTTTCTAAATGAAATTCTGTTTGTAATTCCAGTCTATTTTGTTTTGTCTTCTACTCAGTGACATATTTGTGAAAGCCTTTCATAAAATTGAAACAATTTTCAGAACCACAACACACTGTTCTCTTTGTTGAGCCAGATAGTTTAACTCACTTAGACATTTTATCTTCCCTCATCTTCTTTTACTTTTCCTGCTCCTCTCTGTGCTCGTTTTTCTAGATGAGTGAAGCCAAAACGAGATATAACATGGACTGAATACGGCAATGGGTTTGTGTGGAAGGAGATGTGACTGACTTTTTTACAATAGTTTTAGATTTAGAGAAAAGTTGCAAAGATAGTACCCGGGTCCAGTATACCTCACCCCCAGTTTCCTGTATTGTTAACATCTTAAATTAGTTCAGTATGGTACATCTGTCACAGCCAATGAACCAATATTGATACTGGTTCAACAGTATCAACGAAAGTACATATTACATTCAAGGTTTCTTTGTTTATACCTAATGTTCCTTTCAATCCCATCCAAAATACCGGGTTGATTTTAGTCATCATGTCTTCTTAAGCTACTCTAGGTTATGAGAGCTTTTCACACTTGTAACTGATTTTTATTTAGAATCACCATGATTGAGTAAATTTGTGACTGAGTTGCCAGTAGTCTAGGAAATAAGAATAAACTAATTTTAAG
The DNA here is from genome assembly GCA_030068075.1 of Paguma larvata. Taxonomy (NCBI): domain Eukaryota; kingdom Metazoa; phylum Chordata; class Mammalia; order Carnivora; family Viverridae; genus Paguma; species Paguma larvata. Next base: position 66,662,726 of record CM057825.1, on the reverse strand, counting down.
ATCAAAGGGAGTACTTCACCGGAAGTCTGGTGATCACACCTGGACTGAGCCTTTTATAAATAACACCAGTCACCCTGGTGACCATGGAAGATAACCTTGGGACACTCTCCTAAATGAAAGTATATCGTGGCTAACTACCTAAGGGTGCTAGTCATTCCCTAGTGAGTGGGAATCAACCCAACAACAAAACAGCCTCCACATGGTAGGTCTACTTCATTGATGACATCATGTGAGATTCGAAATACCCTACTCACCCTCTAGCCCCTCCCTCCCAAAATACATTACATGGGCTGTCATTTTACCATGGAAAGAAATTGAATTTGTCTGGAATAATTTGTTCATCAAAAATCGGTCTGTGGTTACTTAGTGATTTGTGTTAGTCTGTACCAGTGCAGATAGCAATTGGGTAAGCGTGTTAGTATAATTCTTACACACTGAAGTTGAAAACTGAGCTTTTGTAGAACATTGGGTATTTATAAAGACAGTATCTCACAGCATATACATGACTAACAGAGAATATATTGTGACGGAAAGAAGGAGAAATGGCTTTCAAATTCTTAAAACCAACCCTGAGATTCCTGTGCAATCTACAACATCAGTTCTGGGCCCACACCGGGAGCTAGAGAAGAATCTCAGAATTGAGCTAACTTGTGGCTTCTACGTTTTAAAACATGCCAACTTTAGTCTAACTATTCCCTTCCTGACAAGAGCCGGCCTTTCTATCCTTTTTATCACTGTTTAGTTTTGTCTTTGGAAACCAACATTCCTATGGTATTGGGTGGGTCTGTGAGGAACAGGGACGTCTAAAGGCTCAAGTTTCCTTGGTTCCCTGCTTTCACTGCACATAATTTAAGGCCACTTCTGCACCCCTCCCCTTAAAATGCCTCTTCGCTTCAGTTTTGCAGACCTTGTCCTGAACAGAGCAACGGTATTTGTGTTGTTTCATCTGCCTCGATTTCTGTATTCATTCAAAGTTCCAAGGGGCCACTGTTGTTGCTGGTGTTTATACAACAACTTATATTTTAGAGACTTTGGATTATAGAACTTAAAAACTGGAATCATCACACTATTGTCTGGTACCTGCTCTTCATTTGACACAGTAAAAATCTGAGGCCCAATACTTAATGAAAGGTCACAAAGTCTGTCAGCAGAAGAGTGAATTCCAGATCCTGGGTAACCTAAGTCTAGGCTATAAAGTGTGGCGTGATCCCACTACACTGCATGGCCTCTTCATTGCATCAGAAGCAAGTTTCCCCAAAGGGAATTAGTTCGTAAAGTTCCAAGAGCACTTTCCTAAAATGATCTGAGTTTTGAGGCCCAGTGTGGACTCCGTAGGCATAAAATAAGGCAGTAGTGAGCGTGCCGATCAAAATGTGTAGTCTATGTTCAAAATTAAGGTGGAAGAGTCTCCTTCCATACACCATCTAAATCCTTTTTGTCCACTACCCAGGCTTTCCAGACCACTCTTATAATACCCACCCTCTTCTGCGGCTCTTGCTATCTGCAATGGTGCCACACGCCAGGCACAAAGCTTCATGTCCTCCCTGCAGCCGGCTCCCTTTGGGCTCCCTTTGTGAGACGGGTCCCAAGCGTTTTAGCAGAAGGCAGCAAGCCCCGGGAGAGCAGTCAAGGGCGCCGGCTGACACTGCCACAAGGTCCACCTCGGCCGCCATCACTCCCTAACAGCGCGGGCATGCAAACGGACCTGCTCTTCCTGCCTACGACCTCCTCTTCTACACTTGCCTGCCTTTGCACAGACCGCTCATTTGCATTTTCACCTCCTTCCCCATTACTTAGCACCTGCCTACATGGTCTTCAAAATCCAGTTACACCACCACCTCTCTGTGCCTTCTCTAACGCCCTCCTCCCCAGAAGGAGATGCGTCTGTTTTTGGTGCCCACAGCCCATTGTCTGTGACTCTATCGTGGAACTTGCTATACTGTATAATAAAACCATGCCTGTCTCGATGTCTCCCCAACTAGACATGGAGTTCCAAGCAGCAAAAAACATGTCCGATTAGTCCGGTTTCCTCAGCAGGACGGCCTAACATAGAACAGGTCCTAAGTGGAACGCAATACTTGAATACGATCCACACATTAGGCGCTATGCTAAAGGTATTCATAGGGATTGTGTATTTTTCACAATAATCTTAAGCGATGCTGTCACTATGGTCGTTTTACAGATCATAGAACTGAGAGCCAGAGAAGTTACATAACCTGCCCATGTTCAAACATCACTTAAGCTTAAGAACTCAAATACAAGTCTAACTCTAAGTTCATATTCTTAAGTACCTTATTTCTCTGAGGGGATCAATAGGCACTCGCCGAGTGAACCAGTGCATGGCCGTCAGTAAGTAAATGGCAAGGATGCTATATTAAAGCAGACGATACTGAGAACTCTGAATGCCTGAGCGGCCTGTCCTGGAATCTTAGTGTATACACTAGAATGTTCTTCTGAAGAAGAAGGTGGACATTGAGCGGGAAGGTCATAAAGTTTCTAAAGGACACAACCTGCATTTGAAAACATTTTCCAGGGAAAATGGCCGAGTCACTTCTTTCCTACTGGCTTAGGAAGAATTCTGTGGAGAATGTGAGAATGACCGCTGTGAAGAAAAGGGCCTGAAACTCATCCAGGAACACTCTTTTCTTCAAAAGAAAATTCCAGCTGATCCAGCCAGGAAACGAGGCTTTGAACGTTTGAACATTGCAGGGAATGCAACTGTGACTTGGCTCACACTGGGTTGGACATTTCCCCAGCGTCTTTCCCATGAAGCTGCAGTTTGGCCCGGCTTTTCAGGACTCGTATGCTAAGTGACCGAGACTGTGAGTACTCAGAGACCTCAAAAAAGAAAAAGGAAAAAAAAAAATTCTGGCAGACCACAAATTATTTAATCTACTTTCTTTTCCTGTTGCAATCTTTTGCTTAAAAAAAAAAAGGTCAAAATGAAAAGAATGTGAGCTTATTTTAATGGGAAAGGCATTTCAGTCACATAAAAATTCCATTTGTTTAATTCCTTAATAAAAGGGCATTGCTTTTGCTGAGGAAAAATTCAAAGTTCCTATTTTAGGGTATTTGATTCTCATGTGCTTTAATTACTATTAGCAGGAGCATAAAAACTACACTATAGCTTCAGGGCAATCCAGTAATCCAACTCGACAAGTATGTTCGTCTATGCTAGAAGAGGTATAAAAGGTGCACGTGGCCAGCTCTTGTACTTCAAGGCACAGACATGCAGTCTTCTTATGGAGAAGAGAGGCATCTAGAAAATAATTACAGAAGAAGACAGTACTGAAAAGGGCTAAAATACAATTCAATACATTATCTTTGGGGTCATGAGTGTAGGGACAGATTTTGAAGCAGAAGTAGGATGGGACATACCTTGAAGGGTTGCTTTTATAGGTGAAAAGGAGATTCAGAAAAAAAGACGTGTTCTTTTGATCATAACAACGTGAACAGAAAAGAACAGATGTTAGTCCAAACTAGCATCCATTCAAGGGTTTGTTCAACAAATATTTGCTGAACACCTGAATGTATAAGGCCCTGTGTCAAGAGCTAGCATGACATTTCTCCTGATTTTTCAGAGAAAGTGAAGAGATCACACTAGCAGGAACAAAGGGCAGATTTTAGCTATATGACTTGGGATGAGTCACTTAACCCTTCTGAGCCTTAGTTTCCTCCCTTGTGAAATGAAAGGATTAGCCACCAAAGTTGTTTTTTGCTGTTGTTGTTTCTGTTTTGTTTTGTTTTTGTTTTGTTTTGTTTTGTTTTAGGCAAACTCTTGGTTATAATCAAATCTTAGGCACAACCCGAATATATTAAGGAACCAAAACAGACCTGCTCTGGCTGAAACAAGAGAAGGGGCTGGGGCAAAAGAGCTTGGACATGCTTTTTGCTCAGCATCTCCCTGGCCTTCCTCCCCGGTGCCTGCCTCAAGGTTACCCCACGGAAACCCATGATTACAGGGGAAATAATTTTAAAACAGCTCATCTTCCTGGTCCCTGTATCCTCCCCCCCACATTATAAAGTGCTGCAATAGGAAACATAAGCAATCAGAAATTCTTTTTTTTTTTTTTTTTTTAACAGTTTCATTACAAAGGATCCTGGATTTCAGGTGCCAAAGCAGTGTAAGGTGCTAAAGTGAAATGACAACATTCTTGTGTGAAAAACTGTTGTTTGAAAGTGCCTGGTAATACCATTTAGGAGGGACTGAAAGAAGAAAACGAGATATTTAGCTATAAAAGGTCTCGGCTAGACTAGCATTACTGGGGATGGTGAGGGTCAAACCAATACAGGGAAGGGAGAATCCGCAGAACTTGGTAAGATTAAACAAGGAGGCAGTAGACGAGGGAGTCAAAAACAGCGTTCCAGTTACTAAATCCAAAACGGCACTACAGATGGATATGGGGAAGGGGAATCTCAAATTTGGTGTCCATTGGAATTGCCTGGGGAGCTTTAAAAAATGCTGATATCTGCTTCTCACCCCCCGGAGATTCTGAATTAATTGGTTAGCCGTGTGGCCTGGGTACTGGGATCTTAAAGTTCCCCAGGTAATTCTACTGTGCAACCACTGAACTATAAGGATAGGGCATTAGCACAGGCCTGGGGAATATGCATTAGTGAACCAGACTATCTTTGTGATCTAGCTTATTTAAAAAAATTCTTTTTTCTTCATGTTTATTTAATTTTGAAGGGGAGAGAAAGACAAAGCATGAGTGGGGGAGGCCAGAGAGAGAGGGAGACAGAATCCAAAGGAGGATCCAGTCTCTCAGCCGTCAGCACAGAGCCCGATGCGGGGCTCGAACCCACAGACCGTGAGATCATGACCTGAGCCGAAGTCTGACGCTTAACCGATTGAGCCATCCAGGCACTTCTCGTTTTTTAATTAAAGTTGATTTTTTTCAACTTCTTTGCCTAATATTAAATACTAACCATATAACTACAGAGTTCTACAGTATTAAAAAGCAATGATAAAAATCTCCGCTACCAAGACATGTGTGTGTCTGTGTGGAAATGCTATCGCTTCGAGATTCATACCTTACAACAGATTGCTAGTACAGGGTCATAATGATGTTTATCAAAAAATTGCCTTTATTTAACACACACGCACACACACACACACACACACACACACAGAACACAGAGACTTATAAACACCATATTTTTTCAGGCATTCTTATCCTGAAATTCTATGTAGTCTCTATAAGGGTATTATTAGAACTCAAGAGAAGTTCAGCATTTACTTTGCATAAACATAGTAAAAGCAAAAAAAAAAAAAAATGAAATTTTATGTCATGGCAATCCCTAATATTTGCCTAGCCTTTTTGAGTTTTTAAAACCCTTCTACAGGGGCGCCTGGGTGACTCAGTCGGTTGGGCGGCCGACTTCAGCTCAGGTCATGATCTCATGGTCTGTGAGTTCGAGCCCCGCGTCGGGCTCTGTGCTGACGGCTCGGAGCCTGGAGCCTGCTTCCGATTCTGTGTCTCCTTCTCTCTCTGCCCTTTCCCTGTTCATGCTGTGCCTCTGTGTCTCTCGGAAATAAATAAACATTTAAAAAAATAAAAAATAAAAAAAATAAAAATAAAACCCTTCTACAAACAGCATCCATATGGATCCTAAGAATAGGTTCTATTATTGAATCATGAATGAGACTATAATTTTCTTTTTCTAGATGGGGAAATTGAGGCCCAGAAGTTAGGTAAGAGGCCCAAGGTCTAGGAGTAGAATTTAACCCATAAACCTCAGGCCTTTCCTTTCCTTTCCTAGCTCAGTATTCCATGGTTTCTCTCTAGCAAATGGTCTAGTTAGCAGATGTATGCCTCCAACCCAGCTTCCAAGAAGAAGAGAGGTTCAAGTTTATCAGAGTGATCTCTCTTTCTTCCATGTCTTAAAAGGCTTTATCAGCACAATCTAATAAACATATTATTTTCTACTTTTATTAGTGCTAGGAAAATGCTTATTTCCATTATTGAAACGTAACCTTCTGGAAGGTTGGGCCCACGTAAGATGGTAAGAGTCGTGTTTCCTATCCCCAAAGGACTTCATGCACTTTCATGCACTTAAGCAGGTATGGGAATAAACTCTCTCATTGCTATGTTCTGTCTTAACTCAATTTGGTAGACTTTTAGTTTGGAATCGGAAATATCATTTTTCAAATTAATTTACACCGTTTGTTCCACCCTCTTGTGACGCATACAGAACAATCTATGATTTTCTATATGGCATACAGTTCTTCAGATAACGACAAACTATGACCACAACTTCCCTGAAGTCTTTCCTCCTACTGCCAAGGCGAATTTCCTGAGGTTCCTCCACAGTTTAACGTAGAGAAGTTTCGCAGATCGTTTACAACATATCCCGGATAAAATTCCTGTCTGGCACAGGCATCCCAGGACTAAATCGACGCTTCAAAGGTGACGTGATCTGTGTAGAGCTCGGAGGAGATCCCACTTCCCTTGGTCGGGACCCATAGTTCAGATGCAGGCTGGGCTGGCTCTCACTTACAGCCACCACACTGTGTCCGCGGGAAGGCTGAGCCTGTGCTTCTTGTAGGTCAATATTAATGATCTAGCAGTATCATTACCTGAAGTGAAAGAATACTTCAGCGTGTATATCTGAGCTCTTCCAATGGTTTTTCCTAAGACATGAAATACAATCCTGCTGGACAGATAACTGGGAAGCTAAACCAGGGTGTACTCAGAAGGTCTGGATTTTTCATTATGACTATTACAGAGGACTTCACTCCCCTCCTGCCCCAAGCGGTGGGTTTGCAGAACTATATTGAAGGTATGTGGCCTAAACTACCCAATGAAGATCCACCATGAAAACGCATGAAGAAAACAATAGTCTTTTCCTTCCAAGCAGCTTCAAAGGAAAAGAAAAAATACATGTAAAAATCTCCCATGCTGGTGGGGGGGCGGGGGGCAGGGCGCTGGAGTGGCTCCGTCTGTTAAGCATCGGACTCTGGATTTGGGCTCAGGTCATGATTTCACAGTGTCATGAGTTCAAGCCCCACATTGGACTCTGTGCTGAGGGCACGGAGCCTGCTTGGGATTCTCGATATCTCTCTGCTCCCCCTTGCTCGCCCACACTCTCCCTGTCTCTCTCAAAAATAAATAAGTAATCTTTTTTTTTAATGTTTATTTATTTTTGAGACAGAGAGAGACAGAGCATGAGTGGGGGAGGGGCAGAGAGAGAGGGAGACACAGAATGTGAAGCAAGCTCCAGGCTCTGAGCTGTCAGCACAGAGCCTGACGCGGGGCTCGAACCCACAGACCGCGAGATCATGACCTGAACCGAAGTCGGAGGCTCAACCGACTGAACCACCCAGGCACCCCTCAAAAATAAATAAGTAATCTTAAGAAAAAAATCTACCCAGGGCACAGAACTATTTGAGAGAATCATCAAGATTGGACTTCTTCAGTTTGGCAGTAAGTCTCCTAACAAGCTCTCAGTCGATAGGTCCAATGAGATTACCCAAACGGTACAAGAGCAACAACTGAGAAATAGCATCACACCATTTTCAAGTGGGGGAAATGCTAACAAGTTATCTTGGAAGTCCAGCATGGATTGCAACTCTGACTCCTGCAATTAGAAAAAGACGGGAGCCTATCCCCCCTTCCTAACTTGTCGCGACAGAAATGAAAGGAGGACGAATTGAAATTACCTCTACTTATGACAGTTTTAGTCTAGACAAAGTTCCTGCCACAAAACAGAGGGTGAAGGGCTTCGAAAAGAGCCATAATTGCCATAATGTTGATTAAATGTACACTTAACGCAGAGGAAAGCTTTTCTCTGGCAAGGCAGAGCGGTCTTTCTAGTGCTATTAAAAAACCCTTCAAGTACAATCTTCGAAAAGTGGTACTTTGATGAGCAGTACAACATACCTCAAGTTTCATTGCTATGCAAAGCGGAGGGGGCCGAACCGTAAAGCGGCGACAAATACGGGTGGTACTGCCTCATATATGTAGGTGATCACGTTACATGTATTTTCTAGTGATAAACAGAAGAAAACCAGCTTTATTTTACAGTGACAACTCTTTTGAGGCCAAATATTATCGGCTGATAATCTGATAATCCAATATCATTTCATAGTTCCCCCTCATACCTCATTTTCCTAGGCTCGGCTTCAAATGACATTAAGCTATTTTCCCAAATCACATATACTTCTTAAAAAAATTTTTTTTAATGTTTATTTGTTCTTGAGAGAAAGGGAGACAGAGCATGAGCGGGGGGAGGGGCAGAGAGAGAGGGAGACACAGAATCCGAAACAGGTTCCAGGATCTGAGCTGTCAGCACAGAGCGTGATGAGGGGGTGGAACTCAGGAACTATGAGATCATGACCTGAGCCAAAGTCGGATGCTTGACCGACTGAGCCACCTAGGTGTCCCCACATTTATATCCTTCAGGGCTACGTGTTGGTGACACTAAAGATAATCCGAAGAAATTGACCTGGGACAAAACTACTTTCCAAGCAGGAGGGACAAATATGCTTTGAAAGGGCAGAATATGCATTTATATTTGTTGAATAAGATTTGGAAAATTTGTTATAGTTTAAAATCACTAGTCATTACTTAACAGTTGCATATTTCACATCATAATGTGTGTGTGATATTATGTACACACACGTACACACACACACACACACACACACACACAAACACACAGCTAGATGCTTCCAGACAGTTCTCTTTTGGTTAAGAATAATAGATTTAACAGATGACGGGCAAAGTTTAAGTCATGATTCTGAGAGGCAACTGGGAGATTTCGAAGAGAAAAGAAATAGGATGGTATTCTGAACAATCGAACTGTTCCCCCTAACCCCGTCTCCCCTGCTCTCCAAGCCCACCTTAAATTCTTCAGATACACTACCGAAGGCATAGTAGCTAAACATTTTAGAAGTCCACCGCGCTATCCATTGCGCCACGGAGCCACCTAAACATTTTAAACCAGTGCAGGCTTAGGAAGCGAGCCACACGGAACCATTCCTCCACAGCGGTTCTGTAGGGATGATGGCAGCAACTACACCACCGCGTTTCAGTGCTAGTTTAGAGAGCAGATCACACAGTCAATTGACACTTGCCTTTTACAATTTGAACGCAGTCAGGTCACCTGACCCCCCAGCCTCATACACAGCTTAGTAAACTGCATTGCTCCCCAAAGAATAATTTATCTTCTCCTTTTCAGAGCGCTAGACGTCACTCCAAAATGAGGTAACTGAGAGTGATCCACTGACTTCACACCGCGGCACTTCTCTTTGAGCAAGAGAGTCAAGGGAGAGAGACTCTGGTCACGAAAGCAATTTGTTTTGCATTTTTATTCTACTTACCGTTTGATTAAGTACCTGTCTACCTAGGAAACAAGATGTTTTGCATTGAGACTAACGACACAAACCTAAAATTTAGCCCTTTCTGAATTCTTCATTCTAAAGCCACCTGGTTTTTCATGATCAATTTTTAGTAGCAGTCCTGCTTTCAAGGTGGAAATAAGTGAATAACAGCATTCGAAATTAAATCAAGGTGAGGGAATCCTCACAAATTTTTAGTGAGAGAGCCCCACATGCTTGACCAAAAGACCACAAAGAGACATCATCCCAGATTGCTAAGTTAGGAGTTAGTAAACAAACGATTTAGAAAGTCAGGTATTCACCCTCTTAGTGAAAATTGCATAATGTGCCGATTATACTTCACGAGATAAATGTTCAAGAAATCCCCAAGGATGTGGTTTATCTTACCCACTAGTCTCCATTAATGAAACTTGTCAGAAAATATTTAAACATACAATCCCGCTTTACAAGGAAGAGATTTATATGACATTTACTTTCACTGAAGTGAAGAAGTCTACTTTTTAAAAATTTTGTTTAATATTTATTTTTGAGAGAAAGAGAGACAGAGCATGAGCAGGGGGAGAGGCATAGAGAGAGGGAGAAAAAATCCAAAGCAGGCTCCAGGCTCCAAGCTGTCAGCACAGAGACAAATGTGGGGCTCAAACTCACAAACCATGAGATTGTGACCTGAGCTGAAGTCTGAGGCTTAACTGACTGAGCCACCCAGGTGCCCCTGAAGTGAAGCATTCTAAAACCAAGGTCTTTATGCTCAAATTTGCTTACAAAAGATACCTCATGTGAAAGAGTCAAGAGGTCAATCACCAACGAAGTGAATGTTTAATGCTAACTGTGTGCACAACATGTGGCAACTTAGAATAGAAGGCCTGGCCCTAGGCCTGACATTCGGATTGTAAAATACCAAACCAAAATAAGACATAATTTAATTGATAACTAAATTGCACGTTACAGATAAAGTTGTGAAAAATATTAGAATTGAGATCAGCAGCCAAAAACAGTTATACATAAGGTGACCCTTGATATTGGTTGTAGAGAATGAAGAGGATTTGGAACACATGAACAGAGGTAAAAAATGGAAAAGTGGGTGCATAATATGTCTATGGGGAGGGAAGGGGAAGGGAAGAGAAGGGAAGGGAGAGAAGGAAAGAAAGAAAGAAAAAGAAAGAAGGAAGGAAGGAAGGAAGGAAGGAAGGAAGGAAGGAAGGAAGGAAGGAAGGAAGGCAGAAAGAAAGAAAGAAAGAAAGAAAGAAAGAAAGAAAGAAAGAAAGAAAGAAGGAAGAAAGAAAGAAAGGAAGGAAGGGGGGAAGGAAGGAAGGAAGAAAGAAAGAAGGAAGGAAGGAAGGAAGGAAGGAAGGAAGGAAGGAAGGAAGGAAAGAAAGAAAAAGAAAGAAAGAAAGAAAGAAAGAAAGAAAGAAAGAAAGAAAGAAAGAAAGAAAGAAAGAAAGAAAGAAAGAAAGACCCCTGCTTAGAATGGAAGATGAGACTGGCCTATCATAGCCTTAGAAGTAAGGGGGGATTGAGACTTTGTGCACTGAAAGTCGAGAGCTCCAGAGGGCTCCTGATAAAGAGGTAAGACATGGTGAAGGTAGTGTTCAACTGACTCTTCAGCGGGGATAATAGAAAGTGGGTGGGGGAAAGAGAAACCGACAGCCAGAGCTGACAACTGTAGAACCCCCTTCCATTAAACAAAACAAGATACCAAATATTAGGGAATTTCTGTTCATATTTTCAGAAAAGGACAAACAGGGTCTAGCAATTATTTGTGAAGAGAAAAGCAGAGAAAGCAAGTAGCCTGGCAAATGATTAATACAACGATGTAATTATGAGACACTGGAAAGAAACCTTAACTCTGGTGGCAAGCTTTTCAAATGTAACATGGCGGACGAAGCCATAGACTGGAAGTCTTGGTGATTTTCACCTCTTCATAACTGGTTTCATAGGTCCCACATATGTGTCTTGGTCTCATATGTAGTTTTCAATCCATACCACATAAATTCTTGATAGTTTAGATTTTCATTTTATCTATGGCTATTTTTAGGCTTGATTCACTCTCAGACAGAACTTAGACAAATCAGAAAACAGAATTTTAACTAAAAGAAAAGGAAATATATGACTAATAATAAAGAGAGGGATCACATAATACCATAAAATAAAAATGATCAATCTTTTTTAAAAACAACAGAGAATTTCAATCGACTAGTGTTCAAGTATCGAGTCACTCGGAATTACACAGAGCCTTGACCAATATTTATTGCTACATGTTTTAGAAGCAATTTCCATTTTGATGGGTTGCTTCAAAAGTGGTATTCTAAAGCAGTTAGGTAACATAAAAATATAGGATCAAGATTATGTCTGTCAGATAAAAAATATGGCATTTATGCAGCATTATATAATCCATTCACTGGTTTATGAGCCCAAGGTCCCCACGGGAGTGTCGCAAGCCTACATAATATGCCACAGGGTTACAGTTTGAATTTAAGAATCCAAACAAGAAGGAAATGCTTTCTAAAACCACAAGTGTAACTAGAATATTTGGTACTATGAAATAAGTCCAAAACTATAAATAATTTCAATTTGGCAGCTTAAGATGGCCTCAGTTTGGGTGACCCAGACATTACAATACACGCACTTTTTCTCAGGACCCCTCAATTGTTAAGATACATAGCACGTAAATCAGATGGCCAAATTGGGCTTATGAAAGAACAGTTACCAATGAGTCAATGTCAAGGAAGCCTACTCCAGTGTTCCCCAAGGATGAAGCCAGTATTTCTTAAACACTCCAGCTAACTGCCTTCAATAAAGAAAGAACGGATGATACTTAATTTCAAAGATGACATCACACGGGGATAGCTGGCATGGCTAACTCAGGAATGGACATAACTGCAATTCAAAACGAAAGGTTATATGGTGGACATAAATTCTAAAATAAAATAAAGGGCTGATAAGACTATACATTTGTGAAAGAAAAAAAATAGAGTGGAACTGTAATATCTAGCAGGAGAAAAAAAATGTATAAAACAGCTGTAAGAGCTTGAAAAGAACCCAAAACGAATCCTGATTTGGAGTGAAACCATTTTCAAAACATGTCTGGATAAATATATAAAGTATAATAAAGTATATATAAATATACTATAAGAGAGATATATAGTATATATAATATATACTAAATAAAAATATATAAATATATTAAGTATAATAAAACAGTTGTATCATTCTTTGGTATTTAGTACAATTATTAATAATACAGTTCTGTCTAGAAAAAATACAAAAATAATTTAAAGTGTGTAAAGTAAAATAAGATTGGCAGAAGTATTAAAGAAGTCTGAATTATGTAATCTAGAGACATACAAGTTGGAGGGTAATTCAAATGTTTTGAACATACTTACATTCTAAAGAAGGAAGAACAAAAAGAGTCGGGTTTATGTTGTGAAGACAGAATTACACCAAAAAATGTAATTTTGTCATGCTGAAGTTATTGTAATAGGTGACAGAAGTTAAAATTCTTTGGGGTTCTTAACAGGCCTTGCCTCAATTTATGATGTTTAAAAGTAGACTCAGTACAGAGAAAGAGTGAAGATTTTGCTAGAACATATCGGGAATTGACTTCCAACTCTTGACATTTTTTAACATGCTTTTGGGTAAATTATCAACCCGAATTGCCTTTCAGTCTGGCTTCAAGTCAGGACGATGGGGCTCAAAAATAAACTTTTTTCCAAAGGAAACAGATCTTTGACCATTATCCACATAATTAAGAATACTACCCATGTTGCTTTTCATATAACACTAAATTTACATTTCAAATCGATGAGGTTTTTAGGGTCACGCGCTGGCAGTACCTCGCAAGATGCAGACTGTGTGGTGTTTGTAAAATCATTGATTAGTTACCTGTTAATTTTTTAAAACCTGATATATTCTGCATAAAAATGGAGTATTTGCATATCCGGAAAAGAGAAGAAAAGAATCTGGCAACACTGTGCCTTTATTTTCATGCGTCAACACCAGCGGACTGTGGGTGCAAAGAAAGAATGATTTCTGCCGGTGCTCCCTCCCTCCTTCCCGACCAATCTGGTCCTAGGAGGCCCCTGAGTTCCTTGTCCCTGGTTTAGAAACATGGACATTTTCTTACTTTGCTACATGATGTGACCTATCTTAAACAGTGACTTTAGAATGCCCAGAATACACCACAACCTATTCATTAAGCCAAGAGTAACTGAACACCAGTAACTCGGCACATGGCAGTCTTTCTTTAATGAGTGGTTATGCCCAATCTGGCCAGATTTCATCCGATTACCACCAAAGATTTCATTTTACCTACACTAAGATAGATGAGTGGCAATTATCTCTCCCTCTCTTTTTAAGAACTGAAATCCCTTTAAGAATTAAAAACACACAAAACCAAAGTAGGAGTTGTGGAGTAAAGAAAGAGGGAAATATGTACTACCCTCAGGGCCAGAGGAATTTGCGATTACAATAAAGAACAAAACGTTCTGTCCAAGGAAAAGACAAATCAAGATGCTTTTAAATGTGTTCTCAAGGGTTCTCTCCGAGAAGTCAGTAAAGACCCAGAAGCAAACTGTTTTTTTAAAATTTTAAACATTCAGTCAAATTCATCTTAAACATGTGTCGTTATACGAAGGGAGAAGAGTCTTCCTTTAACCTTACTGTCCTAGCAAATGAGGCTATGTTCCACAAAAATTAAGTGTTCAAATTTGCATTATCACCGATAGCTATGAAAGATAAAATTCTCGAATCAGAAATAAAAATTGAATTTTTTAAGCATGTAGTTCTAACCACCTTTGAATAGAAGGATTGTATACTGTCAGTTACTTGTTCAGATAACAGATTATCAATTAAGAATATGATTCAATAAGGAGCAAAGGCAGGCATAGGGCTGGTCTTACTAGACACAGCCAGGAGATTAATTGGAAGTACCAGGAGGAGATGGTGTTGACTTTCATAAGGTAAATTTATTTATAGCTATGCTCTTAAGTATTGTGTTAGAGACAAGTTCAAAGATATACAGCAATGTGATATCAAGTATGTTTTTTTCTAAGAAGCTAGAAGCACCTCATATGCTTAAAATATAATCTATGTTTATGCATAGCAAGGGGGCTAATGATGCCTCTTTTGTTATTTAAAAAAATGTTAATGTTTAGTTTTGAGACAGAGACAGAGTATGAGCCAGGGAGGGGCAGAGAGAGAGGGAGACACAGAATCTGAAGCAGGTTCCAGGCTCTGAGCTGTTGGCACAGAGCCCGATGTGGGGCTCGAACCCACGAGCTGTGAGATCGTGACCTGAGCTGAAGTTGGACCCTCAACTGACTGACCAACCCAGTGCCCCAATGCACTTTAGTTAAATGAAACAGCCCAAATTCAAAGCAAATTCGGAAGTTTTGTTTTGTTTTATTTTTTAAGTCAATCTACTGTACGTCTTTCTACTGACGATTATAATTCCTAAAGGGGTTTGAAAGTCTATTCCTGAAAGGTGATAGGGAAGACAGACTTCTATTTATGTTGTGTCCTCTGACATCTGGTCTGTGAAAATTAAAGGAGAGAGCATTAACTTTTAGCAGTGGACATGTTAAAGAGAAAAAAAAAAAAGGAGAAAATTCTAAATAGCTTTGTGGAACAAGGTGACCCTTGGTTTAACAGAAAACCAAAATGTAATCAAATGAAACCTACGACCTTTGTACCAGAGAGAGTGAGGGAGACAAGAAGGCAAACACAATTTAAGAATCCGTGAAGAAAAAGCAGAAGTCACAGAAGTGTGCAACATTCTGCCAAAGCTCTATGCAAGAGGCGGTCGGTGCGAAACACTTTGGTTGGACCAAGAGGCCGCCGAGCCTCTTGGTTCTGCCTTTCACTACAGCTCCGGCATCTTCCCAGGAGCCGTTTCCAACCTGAGGAAACTAAAGGCGATGCAAACCAACGGGGCAGAGTGAACCAGAGCTCTGTGAACTGGCCCTGACCCGCCTGAAACCGCGCCTCTAGTTTCCAAGTGAAAGCAAATCCACCGACTATCTCGGCCTCTAAGCAGATTCCACAGCAGGCGCAGACCTGTTAGCTAATCAAGAGTGGTGCGTGCATGTGTGTGTGTGTGTGTGTGTGTGTGTGTGTGTGTGTGTGCACCCACGTGTGTCTGTCTGTCTGTCGGTGTTTATGTGTTCAGCGGAGTGAGGGACGGCCAAGGAGACCGGAAGAGGAAGAAGAGGTTGAATTCTAAGGAAGAACCACAAGCCAGAAGGATAAAAACATGAAAAGGCAAGACAGTGACTGCATCCCATTCTCTCTCTGTCATGGAACACAATGCTTATAGCACATAGTAGGTGCTCAGTAAAAAGACTGGTGACTAAATCAACAAAACAATATATCTGTTAAAACTGCATGTGCACTTTACAAAGACTTACAAACTACTAGTTATTTGGGAAGACGTCTGCGTGCTCAAGATGATCACAGTCTGAAGCAACCAGAATTGGAGTGGCTATGTCAATAAAGACCCTACAAACACAAAAAAATAAATATGAAATAATCATTCCATTTAGAAAAGAGAATTGAAAAAGAGGACATATAAGATGGGAATTACTATTAAAAACGAAACATACTAGGGACACCTGGGTGGCTCGGTCGGTTCAGCATTCAACTCCTGATTTTGGCTCAGGTCATGATCTCAGAGTTGTGGGATCAAGCCTCATGTCGGGTTCCACACCTGCTTAAGATTCATTCTCTCTCTCTCTCTCTCTCTCTCTCTGGCCCTCCCCTGCTCTTTCTTTAAAATAAAAAAAATAATAATAAAAATAAAAATTTTTTTAAATTAAAAAAATTGAAACATACTAGTTTTTATACCTGGGAGGGACCAGTGAAGTACCCGTTTTATGTAAACAGTATACCAAATATCATATTACAGTATATCTGAAGTGATAAGAAATAAAAATGTTAGATGATACTGTGAGTTACCATATAAATGAACCAAGGCACACTGCTCTATATTTACTTTCCTTAGCTGTTCTGGAACTTTTGGAATCATACAGGTAACACACCACCTGCCATCTCGGCCTTCCTTATAAAAGCTTTATAAGCTCATACGGCTTTCTCTTCGGCTTATCCAAGGGAAGGGCTGGAGGGGACGGGAGCTCTCTGCCACCATCTCAAGGCAGTGATGCCTAGACAAGGCTACATGTTTTACTTCTGTTAATATTCTGCGAGCCCAAGAGTTTTTTTCCTTCTTCTTCTGATATTGGAAGGAACTACACCATCTCCAAGCATACATCCATGCTCACTAGAGACAGCAGCCATTAAGTGGTCAGTCCCCGCTAACCTGGGCTAAGATTTTTCATAAACTCCTTGGGAGAAGAAATGCTTAGATAAATGTTTCCCATAGTGTGTTCCATGGAACACTGGATTATTTATTTAAATCAATTTGGGGACTGTTGCATATTTTAACCCCCGCTCAAGACCATTAATGACATTAGCATTCTAGAGGTTCTCAAAGGGCCTCATGTAAAGAACCTGTTTAACTGTCCCCCAAACTTACTTGACCACGAAAGCCTCTCTTCCGCAGAATGGAGAGGCGTGGAGGGCGGGCAGATAAAGTGGCTCAGCCCCTCATGACGTTTTGATAAAATGCAGAACCAGAGCAAAATGGAAACTTAGAAGCGTCAATGCAACCCCTGACTTTAGACTTGAAGACACTGAGGTCCAGAATAGGAAAATCACTTGGCCAAGACTGCAAAGTCATTGTCTACACTGAGAGCAAAACTAGAAGCCATCCCCTGTGCTGGATCGTTCTACTACTTCACCAAATAAAAGAAACATGACACTAGGTACTCTCACAACTCCACCCGGGAACTTCTCTACCTCCCTTGCCTCCTAGCTCTCCTGTTGGAGAGGCTGACCCTTCTCCTGGGCGCCGGGCTGCATTGTTCCCACCTCCCTTGGGATCTCCTGCTCACTTCCCAGGTCCTCTTTTGTGCTTTGTCTCCCCTTCTCTTCTGATTTTCATCGCCAGTTTTAAGAACATCCCAGTTCTGTCTTCCTTCATCTGAAACTGCTACCTCAGTTCCATCTTCCATCATCTCAGACCACTGTTGTTGCCCTTCATGGCCAAATTCCTTGAAAGGTGTGACATCTTGACTTCCTCGGCTTTCCTTCTTTCCTTAATCACTAAAATCCGGTTTCATTCTCGCCTACCCTCCTGAAATATTTTCCCCACGATTTAACCCCACACCCTGCAGCGGTCCAGCCGCGAGGGGCTTCTCCTTTGCCACTGTCTCTTGAATACCTGATGTCCTTCTACATCTCCGGCTTACCTCCTTTTTCCCTCTGCCTACCTTCTCTGACTAGCAACGGCCTTAGCAACTAACTATAGCTCGAAAGTCACCTTTGCTAAGAAAACCATTTTGATTTGTTAGTTTGTCACACTTCAAGGCACACACCAAATATCTTGCACGCACACAGCTTAAATCGCATGATCATAAAATCTGTTCAACTGGGACACATTTGAGAACGAAAGGGGACTCTTAGTAATTATTCCAAGACAACAGGTATAAATGCTGACGGTCCTGGGCAAACTAGGATGGAGGGGCCCCATTACGATAGCATTTACTAGTTCGTATTAGAATTTACTCGTCCACACGTCTGCTGTATACACAACAGACTTACAAGTTCCTGAGGCATAAAGCCTTTTCCCTCCCAGCATAATCCTTCACATATCTTGGATTCTTAATAAATAATGTTTCTTGAATGAAGGAGCCACATGAAGATACCAGAAGAAACAGCGTTCTAGAAAGAAGATATTTAATGATAGTAAGTTTTCTTAGCAGGGACAAATCCTTAATAGGAACAGATGGTAAGGGGTATACCGTAATCTAGTATTTCAACCAAACCGGTATGAAATCTGGTGAGGTGTTTTTCCGGTTACCCTTGGAATAGATTAGAGAGTAAGTAAATAAATGGCTTATTACCTCTTTCCCTTTTTCTACCTCCTTTCCCTCTTGGCAATTTCTCATCATGTAAGACCCACCTTTAATGTCACTTTCTTGATGAAATATTGCTCAAATTATGCAAGTAGTCATTTGTCTCTCTTCCATGCTCCCGGGGCACTTTGTGGAGATTCAGAAATTTACTGAGTATCTAAAGTGTGCCCGAGAAGGTGCCAGGAGTGTTCACAGACACTGTGCCATTTAACTCATCTAATAACCTTGTGAGAAACTATGACTATCCCCATTTTGGAGATAAACAACTATAATAGAGAGGATTGCAAGAATTGTCCCGGACGCGAGGTAAATCATGGACTCCGTATCCAACTTTAAGGCTCCAGTTTAAGCCTATGCTTCCCCTGATACAGCCCTAGGCACATTTAGGGCCATGATTACTTATGTGTCCATTTCCCCGACAAACCTGGCCAGGTATGAGCAGGGAAACAACTTACCGACGGCTTCGAGCACAGCACTGGGCACGCATCAGATACAAATGGTTAAAAGGAATGAACACATGCATAAAACCTCTCTGACCTCGGGTACCCTTAAAGAGTATGGTATGAGCCAGGAAATACTTAATTTTGTTACTGAGAGCCGGGTGGTGGAATGAACTCCAGATAAATAGTATCGCAAGACTTTGTGTTCATTCAACTTAGAATCAGACTAGGGCGGTGATTTCTTTGAACATCCTGAGTCTTAACTGCGAGACTCAAGCATAAAGCCATTTAAGATCTCTTGGCTTGTTTGTTCATATCTAGTGCCCATGTGGCTGGACGAGATCTTCCTTAGTCCATGTGCCTCACCCCACGGGATGTACTTATTAAATAATCAGCTGGATTTTGCAAACATGCTGGAAACCAGCACCGTTACTGTCTAATCCCATCATCCCAATTATCCTCATCCATCTAGGTCCTTCCTGTTCACACCAGAGTGATTCCATCTCCCTTTATGCTTGTATCTCAAAAAATATTAAAATGACTAGTAACGGGCCAGCCCCCGCTCCCCACCACACCCGTATTTCTCACCCACGAAGAACCCCCAGGGCCAGGTGGCCTTCCCACCCAGAGACAAGCCACTGGGGTTTCCTCGGAGGGAAGTTAGGATGACTGGGTCTTAGCAGGAGGGAATGAAGATGGAAAGTTTAAACAGGGAGGAAGGAAAGCATGCTGCTTCCTTCAGGAGCACTAGACCTCACCCCACCTGCTCCTGGTCCCCTTCCCACCCCCTTCCCACCGGGCTAGGAGAAGTGAGGGACTGAGGAAAGGGTGGCGAGAGGGCAGCACTAGAACACAGGCTTTGCCTTCTCAGCGCTGGGTGTGGGATGTGATTCCATCACACGCTAAGCATAACGTCAGAGCTCTTGGGCAAGTTACTGTCCCCAGAGCTTTCTTCCTTGGTGTTCCCCGTATAAAATGGAGATGACAGTAACTGCGGAGCCTCGCAGAGTGGAGGGTTGCTGCTGTTGTTGTTGTTGTTATTTACTGGTATTGTTCCTTATCCCTCCCCACAGTCGCTCTGTCTTCGCTGTGACTTCCATTTCCCTACCACCTTCTTCAGAACAGATAAAAAGAAGGGCACTCCCTTCCTGCTCACCGTGTAACACCGTGTAGTACGCCTGAGAGAGCAGGAGCTCTGGAATGAGAAAGACATGCTTTTGAATCCGGCCTCCCCCTTTACTAGCTGTGAAACTGTAAGCAGCTTATTTAACCTCCTGGAGGCTCATTTTCAAGTTCTATAAAAGGGATCTGTTCATTCCCCCAACATATAGGGGTTTTGGTTAGGATTAATGTTATTCTTGCCCTCTCCCCATCTTCCCTGGGAGGTCCTCAAACAGCCCATCCCGAACCTTTTCAACAAATTATCGAGAGAGAATGGGATTGGGAGACGATGGCAAACTAGGGAAAGAAGAAAGATAGAAGAAGGCGTAGGCAGCCTGTGCTCATTACCTCCCGCCCCTCTTCCTCCCCCTCCTCCTCCTCCTCCATGCGCTTATCCAAATCCCCCTCACTGGCGCTGCTCCCACTCCCCCAACTCCTCTTTCAGAATCCCCTGCCCCAGGAGAGGGAGGCCTTGAAGCTGAGACAATGCAGTTCTTATTTCCAGGGCCCCCCCACCAAGGACAGAGTGAGTGAGAGTCTCCCTTCCTGTCACCAGAGCTACAGAGTGCTCTAGGAAGGAGGCCATGGTCCCTGCTTGCTAAGTGCTAATTTGAAACTAATGTGCATACGCATAACTCATGATAGGTGTCAAGTATCATAATTCAGGTAAACAGGCAAAACTTCGGTGGACTGGACAGGAACCCCAAACACAGTGAAACCTATTCTCTCTGGAGGGTCCCGCCTTCTACCTTGGAATCGCTTGCAAACAAACTTTGGGATCACGCTGACTTTTCACACCAGAGCCTACCGGCTCTGTGTAGTTAAAATAATGTTAGAATTTTGAGTTCCTGTCGGCATGAAGGATACTTTTAAAGGAAGGAGACTCGAACATAAAGTTTCCTTGCTTTGTCAGAGAAGAAGCAAAATGCACCGAAGGAAATTTGGTTCCTTTTGGTCTCTGTAGTGGAGGCAGTCTGATGTTGACAAAGTAATGGAGAGTTTCACTCAAGCCCCAGGGAGGAGAAAGGGCTCCGGAGGTCAGACAGTCCATCCCCGGCCTCTGGGAGGAACGTACCTCAACTTGCCACCAAGACCCTTCAGGAATAAATGAGCTAAAGCACCATCTATAAAGAATTTAACGGTAGTAATGCAAAGGGATATCTCTAAATTAAAGAGCTTTGTGAACACAAATTTCACAAGGCGCAAATCAAGAGAGAAGGAAGAGAAAAGTTAGTTATTGGGACAGCACAGGGCGGGTATGAAGGCATGGCTTTGTCAAATATTTTCAGTTTTATAAAATTAAAATAAGCTTTTAAAAACCAAGGGTGGCTTTCAAAAACCATACACACCAAGAGGCCAGTTTATGGTGATATTTTTGGAAAAAAAAAAAAAAAAAGACAGGCCAACCATACGTACACATTCAGAACCACACTGCTATCCAATTCTCCTTTAGAAGTATATGATCTAAACATCAAAAATTGTCAGGCAAACAAAAGAATATGATTTTAGGCTAGTGTCTTTTCAAACCAGAATGTATTGGAGTCATTATGTGTTCACATGAATGTAATTTCTGATGTTGTTTAACATACAGAACATTTAACATACGGGACATTTAAAAAAGAAAACAAAACAATGAACCAAAGAAGCTACATCTTCCCTGAGAACTGGGGTTAAGAAAATCCCAGTCAAGGAGAAAATTAAGATTCAAGTAGAGATTTTATATTAGCTTAAGAAAGGAACCTTAACAGAGCCTGTGATTCCAAATAAACTGTGCATAATTGTTTTCATTTTTGTTTTTTTGATTTTTGTTTTCGTAAA
This sequence comes from Paguma larvata, assembly GCA_030068075.1. Lineage (NCBI taxonomy): Eukaryota > Metazoa > Chordata > Mammalia > Carnivora > Viverridae > Paguma > Paguma larvata. Next base: position 66,640,995 of record CM057825.1, on the reverse strand, counting down.
TCAGATAATTTTAGTGAGGTAAAGATAGTTGATATTTGAGAGACTGGAAGAAAAAACATTTCATGAAATGAATGAACCATTCGTACTATAACCATGCTCTGTCATCTACTGAAAAGTTGCTTTCGGCAGACTAGAATTTCAAGCACAGAGGATGAGCTGACCTGCTCTTAGGAACATGCTATTTTTAGGTGTTACCCTTTGTATGAAATTAAAGGGGAAAAAAGAGAGACAACACAAATTATAGAAGCAGAAAAAAAATAGAATCTAAGACACGGGGCTCAACGTGGGTTACGTGGACTTTAAAACCAGACCTTAGGGGTTTGAAATGGGATTCTAAAGTGTAAAGAAACCCCCACTCCCTACACAAAAAGCCTCATTTTGTAACAGACGTGTGTCTAGTAAGCAGCCGATGGTGTGCTGAATTGTAATGCTGCAGGAACCCTTTTGAGTTTTTGTTGCTGTGGTTGTTGTTTTGTTTTGTTTTTTTGAAACAACATAAATTAAGGAAAGAATTCCCCAAAATTGACATAAGGGGGACAGACATTCCTATCCGACAAAAACGGGAGGCTGTTCGGATCATTTGGAATGCTGTCAAAGGTACAGATTGGGAAGCATATGAATAATGAGGTCTTTGAGCAGTTTCGAGCGAAGAAGAGAAGGGAGGAAGGCGGACACAGGGGCAGGGCTCTGAAATATACTTTAATGGGAGAACCAGAAGCAGAGTGTGTGGCAGAGTGGCCACGGAGAGAACTTAGAAGGCTCTGGAAGCTCTAGTTTCAGAACACATCAGCCTGGATGAGAGAAGATGAAGTCCGGAATTCAGAGACTGGGCTGCAGCAATGTCATAAATAGGCTATATTGTGGGAGCGGTGACTAGCAGATTGACAGAGAACACAGAAAGCGAAGGGTTCAGTCAAGGTTACAAGCAATGGAGGCAATCGGAAGACGGCAGTGGAACAGCGTGGTCTGTGAAGATGTTCCATTTGAGAATAAGAAACGCTTCTGAGTCCGCGATCGCATTTTGCAAAAGCAGAGAAGTGTGGAGTATCTCAGACCGTGGATGGTTTTTCCTCTGACTGCTCTGTCTTCTCACTGAGGCATGGCCCCAACCAACACGCAGTCATGATCCTCGGTTAATACGGTGCTCTAATACAGTCCCCTGCATCCTCCACGTGCTCAGTCAGTACACACACACACACACACACACACACACACACACACACACAGAGGCACACAGAGCATAACTCCTAATTCCTATTTGTGAAACACCGGATTCACAACTCTTCACTGCATGCTTTATTTGGACACTTTCTTAACACTTTCTTATACTAAGGGAATTATTTATCTATACATAGATGTATATGCTCTTAAGTGTCTTGGTATTTTTTTGTTTTCACATTTCTTGTCTCTCCAATAAACTGCAAGCTTCGGGTGATGGCTGAGGAAGATCTCTACTGAGTCGATAGCTCAAGGGTTCAAGTCCTCCTCCACCAGTTCTGAAATGTAAGACCCGGAATGCAAGTCCCCTGACCTCAGTTTTGTCTTCTGTGAAATGTGAATTATAGCCTTTACTCTGCTTACCTCTTAGAAATCTGAGAAGTAACGAAGTTAATGGACGCAAAAGTATTTTCTAAATTGCAAACAGCTACCCAAAGGTAAGACGGAATTATTATCGCCTTTACCATAATTTGTATACCATACAGTTACTCAATAAATATGTGCTGAGTCAAAGAATAATCTAGACACAAGAGAGCACACACACACAAAACAACTACCAAAGATGAATGCCTCGTCCAATAGATGCTAAGACTGTAAAAATACTGACAGATCAGGAGCACCTGCTGATGAGTCCCCGGAAACACAGCCTCACAGGAGAAGCCACTCTGGATCCGGGAAGCTTTAGCCTGTGGGCTCCCAGCAGCCTGAGAAGCAACATACGGAGGCCCCTTTGGGTCTGTGACCCTGAGGATGCGAAGGCAGCCGCATGAAGGAGATTTTCTTTATTGATCCTTTCTATGTCCCACTAGAATAGCCCAACAGTTTGCTGCTTTAATGATTGTTACTCATGTCCACATTTTTCATTAATATTTCCAACAGTTTTAGCCAACTCAGGTCTCTCTTTTCCTACGTGACTTCTTTAATGTGAACGCCATACAATTCGGTATGCGGTCAAGGGTCAAGGACCTTAGTACATGAAGGTATAAGCACAGTCTACAACAGAGGCGGAAACATTGAAACTGTTGGCACTGAGTCATTCAAGTTGTGTAACTTCAGCCCGACCCCCATATATTTAACAGAAGTGTCAGGAATAGAGAGCAGTATCATGAGCATTTCTGTCCTCTCAGCCATGAATATCTACCAATACAAATCTAAGGAACCTGCTCAAAACGAAGCCTTCGAATACCCAATACCCTTCGAATTCCCACAGATGTAATCCACAGAGGCAGACCTACCTCGGAGCCTGATGAGACTGACGTTTCAGGGGTCCTCGCTAGCACTGGCCCTCCCAACACCCATGCCTAGTTCTGCATTTGGAACTGGTGCTCTTTTTCTTAAAGCAGGGGCCCAGGTTGTGTCAGCTTCAGATCCTACGAAACTGGGATATACCTCTGATAATCGATACATAAAGAGCCGCAGATCACACAGCATTCTGTTTAGACATAGCCTTCAGTGTCGCCTTCGTATACAAAAGGACAAGGTCTGTAAAAGAGGTAAACTTCCAAAGCACCACATAACTATTATCAGGGTCACTTTTCGTATCACCACCATTTATGACACTGTGAATCTGTCTACTGCCTTCTCCTTCTAGGCCCTCGCCTGTGCTGGGACCATTCCTGACGTTTCCATTTCTCAAAGGAAGTTTATGGATGCAGCTCCACACCAAAGGCTACTCTGAAAGAAAAAAAGAAAAAGAAAAGAAAGAAAGAAAGAAAGAGAGAAAAAAGGAAAGAAAGAAAGAAAGAAAGAAAGAAAGAAAGAAAGAAAGGAGACATAGACAGAAAGAAAGAAAGAAAGCCCCTTATAATGTACTTGTCAGAAACAAAGCAATTATGAACATCATATGATTAAAAAGAAAAAAAAAAAGTCATTTAAATAATGAACTCTAATTTGACTATTTAGCAATTCACTATTTAGCAATTTGCTATTTGTATTACATTTTAAATCAATCCATCTAACAGAAATTCTCTCAGCCCCTCATAGTACTATTTCATTGCTATAAACCTATATTTCATTGCGAGACAATATCTTTCTATAATAAAATGGTAATAAAAAGAGTACCAATTATCCCAGTATTTTCTCAAAATAGGTAGACTTTCTTTCATGCCTTAATTTTATGTTTTCCTTTGCCCCACACTAAAAGCTCGGCATAATTATCTCTGAACAGGTTGAGCAAGGTCTCCGCAAAATCTGCTCAGGGTGATTATTTAGCTTTTTTTTTGTATTTGCAGAATTTAGCTGAGACTGTTACAAGCGGTTTATCAAAATAAATGCTTGATTGGCTTTAGCAGTTTTTCGTAATTGAAAAAATAAAGAAAAAAGAGTTTTCTAATAAATGGAGGGAGAGAGAGGTTAAATACTTTAATTACTAACGTGCAAAAAGATTTCCATTTGAATATGGAAACAATGTAAAGGGGTCCCTAATTTTTATGGGACTGGAATCACTCCAGAGGATTTAATGATGCTGCCGGGCGGCTGAAGCTGTGTGACTGAATAATGTGATTTCTAAGCATACTTCCTTAAAATTTAATAGTGCTCGGGAATATTTAAAGTGGGCTATTTTAAAAGGAAAGTTGAATATGCAAATTCGGGGGGATGAAGGAGATCGCGTTTTGGTTGTTTTTTTTTTAATGATATGTTTCTCACTTTCTATCTTTAAATGAAAACCAGTTACTTTTGAGTCAACAGGCATGTGAAAACAGAGGTATAGAAGGATTCTCCCATCAAGGATTGCTGGATATTAACTGAAGAGCTCAGGTAAATGCGTCTTTCCCTTTTAAAGCATACTTGACATTTCTGGTCTTTGAACTCTGATTTTCACTATTTGTAGGGCCCCTCAGTAAGGTCTTGGAAAGCACAGGTCTTCTTGAGCTCAAATGACCCTCGTTGCTTGCTGACCCTAGTCATATTCGGGCATCGTATTGTGGAAAAGCTATATTAACTAGATTTCAAGGATTCGGCCACTTCAGCTATACATTGTACCCCCAAACTGGAGATTTCATAAACAAAGGAATCGCCATCCTTCTAAATATCAGTTAATTCCACCTAATCAGATCTATTATCAGCACTAATCCTAACACATAGATTACCGGCATTACAAAGGAGCCATTACTAATTAGCCCTCCTTCCTAATACCAGTAGCCCAGGAAAGCCTACCCACATTACTATATTAAAAAGGAGTCTACTCTGAATTGCTGTTTTGTTTGGAAAGGAAGGAAAAAAAAATCTGTGTTCCTTTCCAGCTGGCAGTTTTCCTAAATTAGATTAACTTTTAATTTAAATTAAAAAATTTAAAAGCCTTACACAAAGAGACAGTAATTGCCCATTTGAAACATCCAAAAAAAGGTGATTGAAGGGTACAGTAATGTGCTTCCATGAATAATAAATAATACTTAGCATTTAGATAGAGCTTTCCCCTCATCAAATCACTTCTTTATAAGCATTAACTAATTCATACATTATCCTGGCAAGAAAAGTAAAATTAAATGATAAAATGTATCTCTACTTTAAATTTGGGTAAACCGAGGCACAAAAAGGCAGTTCTGTCATGATGATAACATGTGGGTTTCGGAATGTGGACTGTGTTGTCAGGCACATTTTCTTGTGGGACCTGGAGGTACCGTTAAGCTAAATCTGAAATTAATTTATGCCACAGACACTGTGTGGGTTTGGATGCCACACAGGCCGGTTTTGATTCCTGTCTCCGCCAATGGCTGGGAGGAATGGAACAAGATACCTAAAACCTTCCTGCCTCAATGTCTTAATCTATAAAATGGGGGAAATTATTCCGCGCCGTAGCTACGTACACACACACGGACACAGTGCCTAGTAAAGGCTCAACAAATGATGGCCGTTATTCGCCATGAGGAGGAGTTTGTAAGACAACTACTAACAGTAAGCTAATGGAATATTTCAAGTACTGTGACAGGAAATGGAGCCATAACCCCAACTAGGTGTTCAAATGGAATAAGATATTCCAAAGCCCTTGGAAAAATATTAATGGTGCAATTTCGAAGGCAATGCATCATAGTTTTACATTATACACAATGAATGCACTCCCCGTTGAGTACACATTCATCTCTGATTACTGGTTCCCACCCTTTTTAGCAATTAAAAAAAAAAAAAAACTTCACGGATTCTAGATATCAATTTTATTTTCAGCATCCGTTGATGGAGAAAACATAACTAAGAATTACAGTGAATTCTGTGACACCTTTGGGATGCTTCTCAACAGATTTATGTTTTTATTCTAATCACGGGAGACACCACACATATCCCCAAAACCCTGTGGAACATATGTGTGATAAACAGAAGATAGGTGCACATGTGAATCTGAGAAACCTTTGCAATAAGTCCAAGATTCTCAGAGGTCTGCAGCCCACAGTGTGGGAACCACTCTCCTAGAGGCTCAGAAATAACATACAGTTCAACACTTTCTGTTGCACAGCTGTTATCTACCAGAAAAATTGAGTGGGACCATCAGTTTCCATGTTCTTAAGATTTTTCAAATGGAACTTTGAAGTGGTGTTTTAGACCTGAAGAGAATTTAGAAATCTTCCAATGCAAGTCACCCATTTTAAGATAAAAACATTGAGATCCAGAGAGCTTGTTTTTTGACCCCCCTAACTACCACATAATGGCATAAACTCAATACTTAAAGCTTTAATTATACCCCACTGTGGATGTGCGTGTGCGTGAGTGTGTGTGTGTGTGTGTGTGTGTGTGTGTGTGTGTGTGTGTGTAGGTGTGTATGGGGCACTTCTGGAAAAAAAAAAGAGCACCATATAAACTATATTTTTTTGACCAATCCTAAAAAAATGTGATGCAAGTCGGCTCTGCACAGTTCTCAAGCAGCACTCAAAATCTTTTATTATAATGGTTTTCTTTTTCTCTTTTTATCTCTTCAACTTTTTTTTCCATTAACACAGTGACAAGATAGGGACACTATGCACATGTTTGGTTTTTAACATAACGGGTTTAACATGAAATCCAGTTAAGATATGCCAACCACTACAGAGAAAATAAAAACTTGAAATCTATTTTCAATCACACTTATAAATGTGTGCATTTTTAAGCTGCTGGAATTTTAAATATATTTTCATTTCTCCTCGTCTGGGAGAATTTACATAGTTGCAGGAAAACCTTGTTGAAACCTTATTTTGGTCTTCATGGAACATAATCTCAACATCTCAGACAGCCTGGAGCATCCTGAATTACATTTGCAGCTTCCTCTGGGGCTCTGCGAAGCTCTGTTAGTATTGCATATTACACGTAAGTTACTTTTAATGCTCTTCCAAGGCTTGTTAAATGCTACACAAACTTTACACTTCGTGGTTCTAGTGTTTAACTTATCTACCAGTAAATTTGAACCCACAATTCATCTAGTTGTTCATGTTGATGCCTCCTACCCATTATCATTTCTAAATGAGTTCTTTTTTAAAGAACTAGATTTTGATTAAGAGCAGTTACTGATTATGTACATGAAAAGAAATACTTTGAACCTTTGCCCCACACATTCGACTAGGTAAAACCGAGGATGTAAAGGTGGTGCCTTAAGAGTTTTATTTAAACAGTGACACTTATTAATAGATGCAAACAACCTATTCAAATATTATGTATTAAGTGCGACCGTTCTCCTTATTGAGAAATTCCAGTGCCATGTAGCAAAACAAACCTAAATGCGAGGATTCAAACAGGTGAAAATGTTGATATTTCTTCCAGGTTTAGACTATTCTAATTTTTCTTTCTGTAAGGTGAATCGAAAACATACTATTTAAAATACGAAATTCACAATACTTTCTGCATCTCACCCCTAAAAATCACATGTAGAACGCATATGATTTTTATTGGATAGAATAAATGCAGCTGTCCCGAGCTACATGCAACCTCGAAATCACGGTCTTTGAGGAAGAGCGAGGTTGAGAGAGCGGTGATTGCATATCACAGAGGAAATTTTTGTAGGCTGAAATTCTGACCAAATTTTATTTTCAAACAGGTTTTTATTAAGGTTTTGTTGTTAGGATAATAATCTCATTTAAAACAAATATATAGGCATATAAATATGCCTAAAGGTAGAAACAAACTGGTGAAAACCTTCATTTTCCCAAATGTCACAGCGATGGTAGCGTCAGTTGTACCTGAAACAAGAAATCTTAATGTCTCTTTCTGATCTTCGCTGCTTAACACCAATTAAACTGTATGATTACTATAATAATTATGTATTCTTAATTTCTATTTACGAATAAAATTTCAGTCATTTTTCTTTCGGGACATTCGCAATATTATGAAAACAACCAGGCTCACCGTGTTTATCTGTCAGAAGCACTCTCTTTGACCATTTAAAGCCTCATTGTATTTGAGTAGGGACACTCTCTCTGATATCGGGTTATTTCCAAGATACAGAGACAAAACAAAGATTAAAAACCTAGAAAAGATAGTATTTTTAGTAGATTAAAATAATCTTTGTGGGATTATTCAGCCACAACTAAGTATATGCCAAACAACATTTGGAAAATAAGTGATATTTTAGCATTATTATTAATTTCATTAAAAATGAGATTCCTGAGTATACTGGCCTTTTATTTTACCTTAATTTTCGAGCAATTTAACAATGACCTATTTATGGCAAAAGCTTTGTTACGGAGATGAAAGAACCAAACTATTTGGGAAAAAAAAAAAGAGGTGAGCCGTAGACTTTTTTCCTTTTCACATAAATTTTACGGGGAAGAAAAGTACACATTTATAATTAAGAAAATTACATATTTTAACAGAGATATATCTAGTCTTGATATTAATCATAGCTTCTACATATTCCCAATACACTATTTTAGTCATCTGTTTAAGAGGGAAAATCATATTTAGGATTCTTTTAAATAATTCTTGTAAGAAAATATATTGAATCCTATTTGTAAATACAATGGCACAAATTTTTCACCATTTAAAAAGAACCTTCTGTGAGGAGATGACTCAGTCATTGGGAATTTTTCAAAAAGAAAATTAATATGATGTCATCATAACCACTGAAATTTGACCACTTCACACATTGTTA
>CM057825.1:66515694-66632629 GCA_030068075.1 Paguma larvata | reverse complement strand
TGGTAAGATTAAACAAGGAGGCAGTAGATGAGGGAGTCAAAAACAGCGTTCCAGTTACTAAAATCCAAAACGGCACTACAGATGGATATGGGGAAGGGGAATCTCAAATTTGGTGTCCATTGGAATTGCCTGGGGAGCTTTAAAAAATGCTGGTATCTGCTTCTCACCCCCCGGAGATTCTGAATTAATTGGTTAGCCGTGTGGCCTGGGTACTGGGATCTTAAAGTTCCCCAGGTAATTCTACTGTGCAACCACTGAACTATAAGGATAGGGCATTAGCACAGGCCTGGGGAATATGCATTAGTGAACCAGACTATCTTTGTGATCTAGCTTATTTAAAAAAATTCTTTTTTCTTCATGTTTATTTAATTTTGAAGGGGAGAGAAAGACAAAGCATGAGTGGGGGAGGCAGAGAGAGAGGGAGACAGAATCCAAAGGAGGATCCAGTCTCTCAGCCGTCAGCACAGAGCCCGATGCGGGGCTCGAACCCACAGACCGTGAGATCATGACCTGAGCCGAAGTCTGACGCTTAACCGATTGAGCCATCCAGGCACTTCTCGTTTTTTAATTAAAGTTGATTTTTTCAACTTCTTTGCCTAATATTAAATACTAACCATATAACTACAGAGTTCTACAGTATTAAAAAGCAATGATAAAAATCTCCGCTACAAGACATGTGTGTGTCTGTGTGGAAATGCTATCGCTTCGAGATTCATACCTTACAACAGATTGCTAGTACAGGGTCATAATGATGTTTATCAAAAAATTGCCTTTATTTAACACACACGCACACACACACACACACACACACACACACAGAACACAGAGACTTATAAACACCATATTTTTTCAGGCATTCTTATCCTGAAATTCTATGTAGTCTCTATAAGGGTATTATTAGAACTCAAGAGAAGTTCAGCATTTACTTTGCATAAACATAGTAAAAGCAAAAAAAAAAAAAAATGAAATTTTATGTCATGGCAATCCCTAATATTTGCCTAGCCTTTTTGAGTTTTTAAAACCCTTCTACAGGGGCGCCTGGGTGCTCAGTCGGTTGGGCGGCCGACTTCAGCTCAGGTCATGATCGCACGGTCTGTGAGTTCGAGCCCCGCGTCGGGCTCTGTGCTGACGGCTCGGAGACTGGAGCCTGCTTCCGATTCTGTGTCTCCTTCTCTCTCTGCCCTTTCCCTGTTCATGCTGTGCCTCTGTGTCTCTCGGAAATAAATAAACATTTAAAAAAAATAAAAAATAAAAAAAATAAAAATAAAACCCTTCTACAAACAGCATCCATATGGATCCTAAGAATAGGTTCTATTATTGAATCATGAATGAGACTATAATTTTCTTTTTCTAGATGGGGAAATTGAGGCCCAGAAGTTAGGTAAGAGGCCCAAGGTCCAGGAGTAGAATTTAACCCATAAACCTCAGGCCTTTCCTTTCCTTTCCTAGCTGTTTTCCATGATTTCTCTCTAGCAAATGGTCTAGTTAGCAGATGTATGCCTCCAACCCAGCTTCCAAGAAGAAGAGAGGTTCAAGTTTATCAGAGTGATCTCTCTTTCTTCCATGTCTTAAAAGGCTTTATCAGCACAATCTAATAAACATATTATTTTCTACTTTTATTAGTGCTAGGAAAATGCTTATTTCCATTATTGAAACGTAACCTTCTGGAAGGTTGGGCCCACGTAAGATGGTAAGAGTCGTGTTTCCTATCCCCAAAGGACTTCATGCACTTTCATGCACTTAAGCAGGTATGGGAATAAACTCTCTCATTGCTGTGTTCTGTCTTAACTCAATTTGGTAGACTTTTAGTTTGGAATCGGAAATATCATTTTTCAAATTAATTTACACCGTTTGTTCCACCCTCTTGTGACGCATACAGAACAATCTATGATTTTCTATATGGCATACAGTTCTTCAGATAACGACAAACTATGACCACAACTTCCCTGAAGTCTTTCCTCCTACTGCCAAGGCGAATTTCCTGAGGTTCCTCCACAGTTTAACGTAGAGAAGTTTCGCAGATCGTTTACAACATACCCCGGATAAAATTCCTGTCTGGCACAGGCATCCCAGGACTAAATCGACGCTTCAAAGGTGACGTGATCTGTGTAGAGCTCGGAGGAGATCCCACTTCCCTTGGTCGGGACCCATAGTTCAGATGCAGGCTGGGCTGGCTCTCACTTACAGCCACCACACTGTGTCCGCGGGAAGGCTGAGCCTGCGCTTCTTGTAGGTCAATATTAATGATCTAGCAGTATCATTACCTGAAGTGAAAGAATACTTCAGCGTGTATATCTGAGCTCTTCCAATGGTTTTTCCTAAGACATGAAATACAATCCTGCTGGACAGATAACTGGGAAGCTAAACCAGGGTGTGCTCAGAAGGTCTGGCTTTTCATTATGACTATTACAGAGGACTTCACTCCCCTCCTGCCCCAAGCGGTGGGTTTGCAGAACTGTATTGAAGGTATGTGGCCTAAACTACCCAATGAAGATCCACCATGAAAACGCATGAAGAAAACAATAGTCTTTTCCTTCCAAGCAGCTTCAAAGGAAAAGAAAAAATACATGTAAAAATCTCCCATGCTGGTGGGGGGGCGGGGGACAGGGCGCTGGAGTGGCTCCGTCTGTTAAGCATCGGACTCTGGATTTGGGCTCAGGTCATGATTTCACAGTGTCATGAGTTCAAGCCCCACATTGGACTCTGTGCTGAGGGCACGGAGCCTGCTTGGGATTCTCGATATCTCTCTGCTCCCCCTTGCTCGCCCACACTCTCCCTGTCTCTCTCAAAAATAAATAAGTAATCTTTTTTTTTAATGTTTATTTATTTTTGAGACAGATAGAGACAGAGCATGAGTGGGGGAGGGGCAGAGAGAGAGGGAGACACAGAATGTGAAGCAAGCTCCAGGCTCTGAGCTGTCAGCACAGAGCCTGACGCGGGGCTCGAACCCACAGACCGCGAGATCATGACCTGAACCGAAGTCGGAGGCTCAACCGACTGAACCACCCAGGCGCCCCTCAAAAATAAATAAGTAATCTTAAGAAAAAAATCTACCCAGGGCGCAGAACTATTTGAGAGAGTCATCAAGATTGGACTTCTTCAGTTTGGCAGTAAGTCTCCTAACAAGCTCTCAGTCGATAGGTCCAATGAGATTACCCAAACGGTACAAGAGCAACAACTGAGAAATAGCATCACACCATTTTCAAGTGGGGGAAATGCTAACAAGTTATCTTGGAAGTCCAGCATGGATTGCAACTCTGACTCCTGCAATTAGAAAAAGACGGGAGCCTATCCCCCCTTCCTAACTTGTCGCGACAGAAATGAAAGGAGGACGAATTGAAATTACCTCTACTTATGACAGTTTTAGTCTAGACAAAGTTCCTGCCACAAAACAGAGGGTGAAGGGCTTCGAAAAGAGCCATAATTGCCATAATGTTGATTAAATGTACACTTAACGCAGAGGAAAGCTTTTCTCTGGCAAGGCAGAGCGGTCTTTCTAGTGCTATTAAAAAACCCTTCAAGTACAATCTTCGAAAAGTGGTACTTTGATGAGCAGTACAACATACCTCAAGTTTCATTGCTATGCAATGAAGCGGAGGGGGCCGAACCGTAAAGCGGCGACAAATATGGGTGGTACTGCCTCATATATGTAGGTGATCACGTTACATGTATTTTCTAGTGATAAACAGAAGAAAACCAGCTTTATTTTACAGTGACAACTCTTTTGAGGCCAAATATTATCGGCTGATAATCTGATAATCCAATATCATTTCATAGTTCCCCCTCATACCTCATTTTCCTAGGCTCGGCTTCAAATGACATTAAGCTATTTTCCCAAATCACATATACTTCTTAAAAAAAATTTTTTTTAATGTTTATTTGTTCTTGAGAGAAAGGGAGACAGAGCATGAGCGGGGGGAGGGGCAGAGAGAGAGGGAGACACAGAATCCGAAACAGGTTCCAGGATCTGAGCTGTCAGCACAGAGCCTGATGAGGGGGTGGAACTCAGGAACTATGAGATCATGACCTGAGCCAAAGTCGGATGCTTGACCGACTGAGCCACCTCGGTGTCCCCACATTTATATCCTTCAGGGCTACGTGTTGGTGACACTAAAGATAATCCGAAGAAATTGACCTGGGACAAAACTACTTTCCAAGCAGGAGGGACAAATATGCTTTGAAAGGGCAGAATATGCATTTATATTTGTTGAATAAGATTTGGAAAATTTGTTCTAGTTTAAAATCACTAGTCATTACTTAACAGTTGCATATTTCACATCATAATGTGTGTGTGATATTATGTACACACATGTACACACACACACACACACACACACACACAAACACACAGCTAGATGCTTCCAGACAGTTCTCTTTTGGTTAAGAATAATAGATTTAACAGATGACGGGCAAAGTTTAAGTCATGATTCTCAGAAGCAACTGGGAGATTTCGAAGAGAAAAGAAATAGGATGGTATTCTGAACAATCGAACTGTTCCCCCTAACCCCGTCTCCCCTGCTCTCCAAGCCCACCTTAAATTCTTCAGATACACGACCGAAGGCGTAGTAGCTAAACATTTTAGAAGTCCACCGCGCTATCCATTGCGCCACGGAGCCACCTAAACATTTTAAACCAGTGCAGGCTTAGGAAGCGAGCCACACAGAACCATTCCTCCACAGCGGTTCTGTAGGGATGATGGCAGCAACTACACCACCGCGTTTCAGTGCTAGTTTAGAGAGCAGATCACACAGTCAATTGACACTTGCCTTTTACAATTTGAACGCAGTCAGGTCACCTGACCCCCCAGCCTCATACACAGCTTAGTAAACTGCATTGCTCCCCAAAGAATAATTTATCTTCTCCTTTTCAGAGCGCTAGACGTCACTCCAAAATGAGGTAACTGAGAGTGATCCACTGACTTCACACCGCGGCACTTCTCTTTGAGCAAGAGAGTCAAGGGAGAGAGACTCTGGTCACGAAAGCAATTTGTTTTGCATTTTATTCTACTTACCGTTTGATTAAGTACCTGTCTACCTAGGAAACAAGATGTTTTGCATTGAGACTAACGACACAAACCTAAAATTTAGCCCTTTCTGAATTCTTCATTCTAAAGCCACCTGGTTTTTCATGATCAATTTTTAGTAGCAGTCCTGCTTTCAAGGTGGAAATAAGTGAATAACAGCATTCGAAATTAAATCAAGGTGAGGGAATCCTCACAAATTTTTAGTGAGAGAGCCCCACATGCTTGACCAAAAGACCACAAAGAGACATCATCCCAGATTGCTAAGTTAGGAGTTAGTAAACAAACGATTTAGAAAGTCAGGTATTCACCCTCTTAGTGAAAATTGCATAATGTGCCGATTATACTTCACGAGATAAATGTTCAAGAAATCCCCAAGGATGTGGTTTATCTTACCCACTAGTCTCCATTAATGAAACTTGTCAGAAAATATTTAAACATACAATCCCGCTTTACAAGGAAGAGATTTATATGACATTTACTTTCACTGAAGTGAAGAAGTCTACTTTTTAAAAATTTTGTTTAATATTTATTTTTGAGAGAAAGAGAGACAGAGCATGAGCAGGGGGAGAGGCATAGAGAGAGGGAGACAAAATCCAAAGCAGGCTCCAGGCTCCAAGCTGTCAGCACAGAGACAAATGTGGGGCTCAAACTCACAAACCATGAGATTGTGACCTGAGCTGAAGTCTGAGGCTTAACTGACTGAGCCACCCAGGTGCCCCTGAAGTGAAGCATTCTAAAACCAAGGTCTTTATGCTCATATTTGCTTACAAAAGATACCTCATGTGAGTCAAGAGGTCAATCACCAACGAAGTGAATGTTTAATGCTAACTGTGTGCACAACATGTGGCAACTTAGAATAGAAGGCCTGGCCCTAGGCCTGACATTCGGATTGTAAAATACCAAACCAAAATAAGACATAATTTAATTGATAACTAAATTGCACGTTACAGATAAAGTTGTGAAAAATATTAGAATTGAGATCAGCAGCCAAAAACAGTTATACATAAGGTGACCCTTGATATTGGTTGTAGAGAATGAAGAGGATTTGGAATACATGAACAGAGGTAAAAAATGGAAAAGTGGGTGCATAATATGTCTATGGGGAGGGAAGGGGAAGGGAAGAGAAGGGAAGGGAGAGAAGGAAAGAAAGAAAGAAAAAGAAAGAAGGCAGAAAGAAAGAAAGAAAGAAAGAAAGAAAGAAAGAAAGAAAGAAAGAAAGAAAGGAAGGAAGGAAGGAAGGAAGGAAGGAAGGAAGGAAGGAAGGAAGGAAGGAAGGAAGGAAGGGGGGAAGGAAGGAAGGAAGAAAGAAAGAAAGAAGGAAGGAAGGAAGGAAGGAAGGAAGGAAGGAAGGAAGGAAAGAAAGAAAAAGAAAGAAAGAAAGAAAGAAAGAAAGAAAGAAAGAAAGAAAGAAAGAAAAAGAAAGAAAGAAAGAAAAAAAGAAAGAAAGACAGACCCCTGCTTAGAATGGAAGATGAGACTGGCCTATCATAGCCTTAGAAGTAAGGGGGGATTGAGACTTTGTGCACTGAAAGTCGAGAGCTCCAGAGGGCTCCTGATAAAGAGGTAAGACATGGTGAAGGTAGTGTTCAACTGACTCTTCAGTGGGGATAATAGAAAGTGGGTGGGGGAAAGAGAAACCGACAGCCAGAGCTGACAACTGTAGAACCCCCTTCCATTAAACAAAACAAGATACCAAATATTAGGGAATTTCTGTTCACATTTTCAGAAAAGGACAAACAGGGTCTAGCAATTATTTGTGAAGAGAAAAGCAGAGAAAGCAAGTAGCCTGGCAAATGATTAATACAACGATGCAATTATGAGATACTGGAAAGAAACCTTGACTCTGGTGGCAAGCTTTTCAAATGTAACATGGCGGACGAAGCCATAGACTGGAAGTCTTGGTGATTTTCACCTCTTCATAACTGGTTTCATAGGTCCCACATATGTGTCTTGGTCTCATATGTAGTTTTCAATCCATACCACATAAATTCTTGATAGTTTAGATTTTCATTTTATCTATGGCTATTTTTAGGCTTGATTCACTCTCAGACAGAACTTAGACAAATCAGAAAACAGAATTTTAACTAAAAGAAAAGGAAATATATGACTAATAATAAAGAGAGGGATCACATAATACCATAAAATAAAAATGATCAATCTTTTTTAAAAACAACAGAGAATTTCAATCGACTAGTGTTCAAGTATCGAGTCACTCGGAATTACACAGAGCCTTGACCAATATTTATTGCTACATGTTTTAGAAGCAATTTCCATTTTGATGGGTTGCTTCAAAAGTGGTATTCTAAAGCAGTTAGGTAACATAAAAATATAGGATCAAGATTATGTCTGTCAGATAAAAAATATGGCATTTATGCAGCATTATATAATCCATTCACTGGTTTATGAGCCCAAGGTCCCCACGGGAGTGTCGCAAGCCTACATAATATGCCACAGGGTTACAGTTTGAATTTAAGAATCCAAACAAGAAGGAAATGCTTTCTAAAACCACAAGTGTAACTAGAATATTTGGTACTATGAAATAAGTCCAAAACTACAAATAATTTCAATTTGGCAGCTTAAGATGGCCTCAGTTTGGGTGACCCAGACATTACAATACACGCACTTTTTCTCAGGACCCCTCAATTGTTAAGATACATAGCACGTAAGTCAGATGGCCAAATTGGGCTTATGAAAGAACAGTTACCAATGAGTCAATGTCAAGGAAGCCTACTCCAGTGTTCCCCAAGGATGAAGCCAGTATTTCTTAAACACTCCAGCTAACTGCCTTCAATAAAGAAAGAACGGATGATACTTAATTTCAAAGATGACATCACACGGGGATAGCTGGCATGGCTAACTCAGGAATGGACATAACTGCAATTCAAAACGAAAGGTTATATGGTGGACATAAATTCTAAAATAAAATAAAGGGCTGATAAGACTATACATTTGTGAAAGAAAAAAAATAGAGTGGAACTGTAATATCTAGCAGCAGAAAAAAAATGTATAAAACAGCTGTAAGAGCTTGAAAAGAACCCAAAACGAATCCTGATTTGGAGTGAAACCATTTTCAAAACGTGTCTGGATAAATATATAAAGTATAATAAAGTATATATAAATATACTATAAGAGAGATATATAGTATATATAATATATACTAAATAAAAATATATAAATATATTAAGTATAATAAAACAGTTGTATCATTCTTTGGTATTTAGTACAATTATTAATAATACAGTTCTGTCTAGAAAAAATACAAAAATAATTTAAAGTGTGTAAAGTAAAATAAGATTGGCAGAAGTATTAAAGAAGTCTGAATTATGTAATCTAGAGACATACAAGTTGGAGGGTAATTCACATGTTTTGAACATATTTACATTCTAAAGAAGGAAGAACAAAAAGAATCGGGTTTATGTTGTGAAGACAGAATTACACCAAAAAATGTAATTTTGTCATGCTGAAGTCATTGTAATAGGTGACAGAAGTTAAAATTCTTTGGGGTTCTTAACAGGCCTTGCCTCAATTTATGATGTTTAAAAGTAGACTCAGTACAGAGAAAGAGTGAAGATTTTGCTAGAACATATCGGGAATTGACTTCCAACTCTTGACATTTTTTAACATGCTTTTGGGTAAATTATCAACCCAAATTGCCTTTCAGTCTGGCTTCAAGTCAGGACGATGGGGCTCAAAAATAAACTTTTTTCCAAAGGAAACAGATCTTTGACCATTATCCGCATAATTAAGAATACTACCCATGTTGCTTTTCATATAACACTAAATTTACATTTCAAATCGATGAGGTTTTTAGGGTCACGCGCTGGCAGTACCTCGCAAGATGCAGACTGTGTGGTGTTTGTAAAATCATTGATTAGTTACCTGTTAATTTTTTAAAACCTGATATATTCTGCATAAAAATGGAGTATTTGCATATCCGGAAAAGAGAAGAAAAGAATCTGGCAACACTGTGCCTTTATTTTCATGCGTCAACACCAGCGGACTGTGGGTGCAAAGAAAGAATGATTTCTGCCGGTGCTCCCTCCCTCCTTCCCGACCAATCTGGTCCTAGGAGGCCCCTGAGTTCCTTGTCCCTGGTTTAGAAACATGGACATTTTCTTACTTTGCTACATGATGTGACCTATTTTAAACAGTGACTTTAGAATGCCCAGAATACACCACAACCTATTCATTAAGCCAAGAGTAACTGAACACCAGTAACTCGGCACATGGCAGTCTTTCTTTAATGAGTGGTTATGCCCAATCTGGCCAGATTTCATCCGATTACCACCAAAGATTTCATTTTACCTACACTAAGATAGATGAGTGGCAATTATCTCTCCCTCTCTTTTTAAGAACTGAAATCCCTTTAAGAATTAAAAACACACAAAACCAAAGTAGGAGTTGTGGAGTAAAGAAAGAGGGAAATATGTACTACCCTCAGGGCCAGAGGAATTTGCGATTACAATAAAGAACAAAACGTTCTGTCCAAGGAAAAGACAAATCAAGATGCTTTTAAATGTGTTCTCAAGGGTTCTCTCCGAGAAGTCAGTAAAGACCCAGAAGCAAACTGTTTTTTTAAAATTTTAAACATTCAGTCAAATTCATCTTAAACATGTGTCGTTATACGAAGGGAGAAGAGTCTTCCTCTAACCTTACTGTCCTAGCAAATGAGGCTATGTTCCACAAAAATTAAGTGTTCAAATTTGCATTATCACCGAAAGCTATGAAAGATAAAATTCTCGAATCAGAAATAAAAATTGAATTTTTTAAGCATGTAGTTCTAACCACCTTTGAATAGAAGGATTGTATACTGTCAGTTACTTGTTCAGATAACAGATTATCACGTAAGAATATGATTCAATAAGGAGCAAAGGCAGGCATAGGGCTGGTCTTCCTAGACACAGCCAGGAGATTAATTGGAAGTACCAGGAGGAGATGGTGTTGACTTTCATAAGGTAAATTTATTTATAGCTATGCTCTTAAGTATTGTGTTAGAGACAAGTTCAAAGATATACAGCAATGTGATATCAAGTATGTTTTTTTCTAAGAAGCTAGAAGCACCTCATATGCTTAAAATATAATCTATGTTTATGCATAGCAAGGAGGTTAATGATGCCTCTTTTGTTATTTAAAAAAATGTTAATGTTTAGTTTTGAGACAGAGACAGAGTATGAGCCAGGGAGGGGCAGAGAGAGAGGGAGACACAGAATCTGAAGCAGGTTCCAGGCTCTGAGCTGTTGGCACAGAGCCCGATGTGGGGCTCGAACCCACGAGCTGTGAGATCGTGACCTGAGCTGAAGTTGGACCCTCAACTGACTGACCAACCCAGTGCCCCAATGCGCTTTAGTTAAATGAAACAGCCCAAATTCAAAGCAAATTCGGAAGTTTTGTTTTGTTTTATTTTTTAAGTCAATCTACTGTACGTCTTTCTACTGACGATTATAATTCCTAAAGGGGTTTGAAAGTCTATTCCTGAAAGGTGATAGGGAAGACAGACTTCTATTTATGTTGTGTCCTCTGACATCTGGTCTGTGAAAATTAAAGGAGAGAGCATTAACTTTTAGCAGTGGACATGTTAAAGAGAAAAAAAAAAAAAGGAGAAAATTCTAAATAGCTTTGTGGAGCAAGGTGACCCTTGGTTTAACAGAAAACCAAAATGTAATCAAATGAAACCTACGACCTTTGTACCAGAGAGAGTGAGGGAGACAAGAAGGCAAACACAATTTAAGAATCCGTGAAGAAAAAGCAGAAGTCACAGAAGTGTGCAACATTCTGCCAAAGCTCTATGCAAGAGGCGGTCGGTGCGAAACACTTTGGTTGGACCAAGAGGCCGCCGAGCCTCTTGGTTCTGCCTTTCACTACAGCTCCGGCATCTTCCCAGGAGCCGTTTCCAACCTGAGGAAACTAAAGGCGATGCAAACCAACGGGGCAGAGTGAACCAGAGCTCTGTGAACTGGCCCCGACCCGCCTGAAACCGCGCCTCTAGTTTCCAAGTGAAAGCAAATCCAGCGACTATCTCGGCCTCTAAGCAGATTCCACAGCAGGCGCAGACCTGTTAGCTAATCAAGAGTGGTGCGTGCATGTGTGTGTGTGTGTGTGTGTGTGTGTGTGTGTGTGTGCACCCACGTGTGTCTGTCTGTCTGTCGGTGTTTATGTGTTCAGCAGAGTGAGGGACGGCCAAGGAGACGGGAAGAGGAAGAAGAGGTTGAATTCTAAGGAAGAACCACAAGCCAGAAGGATAAAAACATGAAAAGGCAAGACAGTGACTGCATCCCATTCTCTCTCTGTCATGGAACACAATGCTTATAGCACATAGTAGGTGCTCAGTAAAAAGACTGGTGACTAAATCAACAAAACAATATCTCTGTTAAAACTGCATGTGCACTTTACAAAGACTTACAAACTACTAGTTATTTGGGAAGACGTCTGCGTGCTCAAGATGATCAGTCTGAAGCAACCAGAATTGGAGTGGCTATGTCAATAAAGACCCTACAAACACAAAAAAATAAATATGAAATAATCATTCCATTTAGAAAAGAGAATTGAAAAAGAGGACATATAAGATGAGAATTACTATTAAAAACGAAACATACTAGGGACAGCTGGGTGGCTCGGTTGGTTCAGCATTCAACTCCTGATTTTGGCTCAGGTCATGATCTCAGAGTTGTGGGATCAAGCCTCATGTCGGGTTCCACACCTGCTTAAGATTCATTCTCTCTCTCTCGTTCTCTCTCTCTCTCTGCCCCTCCCCTGCTCTTTCTTTAAAATACAAAATATAATAATAAAAATAAAAATTTTTTTAAATTAAAAAAATTGAAACATACTAGTTTTTATACCTGGGAGGGACCAGTGAAGTACCCGTTTTATGTAAACAGTATACCAAATATCATATTACAGTATATCTGAAGTGATAAGAAATAAAAATGTTAGATGATACTGTGAGTTACCATATAAATGAACCAAGGCACACTGCTCTATATTTACTTTCCTTAGCTGTTCTGGAACTTTTGGAATCATACAGGTAACACAGCACCTGCCATCTCAGCCTTCCTTATAAAAGCTTTATAAGCTCATACGGCTTATCCAAGGGAAGGGCTGGAGGGGACGGGAGCTCTCTGCCACCATCTCAAGGCAGTGATGCCTAGACAAGGCTACACATGTTTTACTTCTGTTAATATTCTGCGAGCCCAAGAGTTTTTTTCCTTCTTCTTCTGATATTGGAAGGAACTACACCATCTCCAAGCATACATCCATGCTCACTAGAGACAGCAGCCATTAAGTGGTCAGCCCCCGCTAACCTGGGCTAAGATTTTTCATAAACTCCTTGGGAGAAGAAATGCTTAGATAAATGTTTCCCATAGTGTGTTCCATGGAACACTGGATTATTTATTTAAATCAGTTTGGGGACTGTTGCATATTTTAACCCCCGCTCAAGACCATTAATGACATTAGCATTCTAGACGTTCTCAAAGGGCCTCATGTAAAGAACCTGTTTAACTGTCCCCCAAACTTACTTGACCACGAAAGCCTCTCTTCCGCAGAATGGAGAGGCGTGGAGGGCAGGCAGATAAAGTGGCTCAGCCCCTCATGACGTTTTGATAAAATGCAGAACCAGAGCAAAATGGAAACTTAGAAGCGTCAATGCAACCCCTGACTTTAGACTTGAAGACACTGAGGTCCAGAATAGGAAAATCACTTGGCCAAGACTGCAAAGTCATTGTCTACACTGAGAGCAAAACTAGAAGCCATCCCCTGTGCTGGATCGTTCTACTACTTCACCAAATAAAAGAAACATGACACTAGGTACTCTCACAACTCCACCCGGGAACTTCTCTACCTCCCTTGCCTCCTAGCTCTCCTGTTGGAGAGGCTGACCCTTCTCCAGGGCGCCAGGCTGCATTGTTCCCACCTCCCTTGGGATCTCCTGCTCACTTCCCAGGTCCTCTTTTGTGCTTTGTCTCCCCTTCTCTTCTGATTTTCATCGCCAGTTTTAAGAACATCCCAGTTCTGTCTTCCTTCATCTGAAACTGCTACCTCAGTTCCATCTTCCATCATCTCAGACCACTGTTGTTGCCCTTCATGGCCAAATTCCTTGAAAGGTGTAACATCTTGACTTCCTCGGCTTTCCTTCTTTCCTTAATCACTAAAATCCGGTTTCATTCTCGCCTACCCTCCTGAAATATTTTCCCCACTATTTAACCCCACACCCTGCAGCGGTCCAGCCGCGAGGGGCTTCTCCTTTGCCACTGTCTCTTGAATACCTGATGTCCTTCTACATCTCCGGCTTACCTCCTTTTTCCCTCCGCCTACCTTCTCTGACTAGCAACGGCCTTAGCAACTAACTATAGCTCGAAAGTCACCTTTGCTAAGAAAACCATCTTGATTTGTTAGTTTGTCACACTTCAAGGCACACACCAAATATCTTGCACGCACACAGCTTAAATCGCATGATCGTAAAATCTGTTCAACTGGGACACATTTGAGAACGAAAGGGGACTCTTAGTAATTATTCCAAGACAACAGGTATAAATGCTGACGGTCCTGGGCAAACTAGGATGGAGGGGCCCCATTACGATAGCATTTACTAGTTCGTATTAGAATTTACTCGTCCACACGTCTGCTGTATACACAACAGGCTTACAAGTTCCTGAGGCATAAAGCCTTTTCCCTCCCAGCATAATCCTTCGCATATCTTGGATTCTTAATAAATAATGTTTCTTGAATGAAGGAGCCACATGAAGATACCAGAAGAAACAGCGTTCTAGAAAGAAGATATTTAATGATAGTAAGTTTTCTTAGCAGGGACAAATCCTTAATAGGAACAGATGGTAAGGGGTATACCGTAATCTAGTATTTCAACCAAACCGGTATGAAATCTGGTGAGGTGTTTTTCCGGTTACCCTTGGAATAGATTAGAGAGTAAGTAAATAAATGGCTTATTACCTCTTTCCCTTTTTCTACCTCCTTTCCCTCTTGGCAATTTCTCATCATGTAAGACCCACCTTTAATGTCACTTTCTTGATGAAATATCGCTCAAATTATGCAAGTAGTCATTTGTCTCTCTTCCATGCTCCCGGGGCACTTTGTGGAGATTCAGCAATTTACTGAGTATCTAAAGTGTGCCCGAGAAGGTGCCAGGAGTGTTCACAGACACTGTGCCATTTAACTCATCTAACAACCTTGTGAGAAACTATGACTATCCCCATTTTGGAGATAAACAACTATAATAGAGAGGATTGCGAGAATTGTCCCGGACGCGAGGTAAATCATGGACTCCGTATCCAACTTTAGGGCTCCAGTTTAAGCCTATGCTTCCCCTGATACAGCCCTAGGCACATTTAGGGCCATGATTACTTATGTGTCCATTTCCCCGACAAACCTGGCCAGGTGTGAGCAGGGAAACAACTTACCGACGGCTTCAAGCACAGCACTGGGCACGCATCAGATACAAATGGTTAAAAGGAATGAACACATGCATAAAACCTCTCTGACCTCGGGTACCCTTAAAGAGTATGGTATGAGCCAGGAAATACTTAATTTTGTTACTGAGAGCCGGGTGGTGGAATGAACTCCAGATAAATAGTATCTCAAGACTTTGTGTTCATTCAACTTAGAATCAGACTAGGGCGGTGATTTCTTTGAACATCCTGAGTCTTAACTGCGAGACTCAAGCATAAAGCCATTTAAGATCTCTTGGCTTGTTTGTTCGTATCTAGTGCCCACGTCGCTGGACGAGATCTTCCTTAGTCCATGTGCCTCACCCCACGGGATGTACTTATTAAATAATCAGCTGGATTTTGCAAACATGCTGGAAACCAGCACCGTTACTGTCTAATCCCATCATCCCAATTATCCTCATCCATCTAGGTCCTTCCTGTTCACACCAGAGTGATTCCATCTCCCTTTATGCTTGTATCTCAAAAAATATTAAAATGACTAGTAACGGGCCAGCCCCCGCTCCCCACCACACCCGTATTTCTCACCCACGAAGAACCCCCAGGGCCAGGTGGCCTTCCCACCCAGAGACAAGCCACTGGGGTTTCCTCGGAGGGAAGTTAGGATGACTGGGTCTTAGCAGGAGGGAATGAAGATGGAAAGTTTAAACAGGGAGGAAGGAAAGCATGCTGCTTCCTTCAGGAGCACTAGACCTCACCCCACCTGCTCCTGGTCCCCTTCCCACCCCCTTCCCACCGGGCTAGGAGAAGTGAGGGACTGAGGAAAGGGTGGCGAGAGGGCAGCACTAGAACACAGGCTTTGCCTTCTCAGCGCTGGGTGTGGGACGTGATTCCATCACACGCTAAGCATAACGTCAGAGCTCTTGGGCAAGTTACTGTCCCCAGAGCTTTCTTCCTTGGTGTTCCCCGTATAAAATGGAGATGACAGTAACTGCGGAGCCTCGCAGAGTGGAGGGTTGCTACTGTTGTTGTTGTTGTTATTTACTGGTATTGTTCCTTATCCCTCCCCACAGTCGCTCTGTCTTCGCTGTAACTTCCATTTCCCTACCACCTTCTTCAGAACAGATAAAAAGAAGGGCATTCCCTTCCTGCTCACCGTGTAACACCGTGTAGTACGCCTGAGAGAGCAGGAGCTCTGGAATGAGAAAGACATGCTTTTGAATCCGGCCTCCCCCTTTACTAGCTGTGAAACTGTAAGCAGCTTATTTAACCTCCTGGAGGCTCATTTTCAAGTTCTATAAAAGGGATCTGTTCATTCCCCCAACATATAGGGGTTTTGGTTAGGATTAATGTTATTCTTGCCCTCTCCCCATCTTCCCTGGGAGGTCCTCAAACAGCCCATCCCGAACCTTTTCAACAAATTATTGAGAGAGAATGGGATTGGGAGACGATGGCAAACTAGGGAAAGAAGAAAGATAGAAGAAGGCGTAGGCAGCCTGTGCTCATTACCTCCCGCCCCTCTTCCTCCCCCTCCTCCTCCTCCTCCATGCGCTTATCCAAATCCCCCTCACTGGCGCTGCTCCCACTCCCCCAACTCCTCTTTCAGAATCCCCTGCCCCAGGAGAGGGAGGCCTTGAAGCTGAGACAATGCAGTTCTTATTTCCAGGGCCCCCCCACCAAGGACAGAGTGAGTGAGAGTCTCCCTTCCTGTCACCCGAGCTACAGAGTGCTCTAGGAAGGAGGCCATGGTCCCTGCTTGCTAAGTGCTAATTTGAAACTAATGTGCATACGCATAACTCATGATAGGTGTCAAGTACCATAATTCAGGTAAACAGGCAAAACTTCGGTGGACTGGACAGGAACCCCACCCACAGTGAAACCTATTCTCTCTGGAGTGTCCCGCCTTCTACCTTGGAATCGCTTGCAAACAAACTTTGGGATCACGCTGACTTTTCACACCAGAGCCTACCGGCTCTGTGTAGTTAAAATCATGTTAGAATTTTGAGTTCCTGTCGGCATGAAGGATACTTTTAAAGGAAGGAGACTCAAACATAAAGTTTCCTTGCTTTGTCAGAGAAGAAGCAAAATGCACCGAAGGAAATTTGGTTCCTTTTGGTCTCTGTAGTGGAGGCAGTCTGATGTTGACAAAGTAATGGAGAGTTTCACTCAAGCCCTAGGGAGGAGAAAGTGCTCCGGAGGTCAGACAGTCCATCCCCGGCCTCTGGGAGGAATGTACCTCAACTTGCCACCAAGACCCTTCAGGAATAAATGAGCTAAAGCACCATCTATAAAGAATTTAACGGTAGTAATGCAAAGGGATATCTCTAAATTAAAGAGCTTTGTGAACACAAATTTCACAAGGCGCAAATCAAGAGAGAAGGAAGAGAAAAGTTAGTTATCGGGACAGCACAGGGCGGGTATGAAGGCATGGCTTTGTCAAATATTTTCAATTTTATAAAATTAAAATAAGCTTTTAAAAACCAAGGGTGGCTTTCAAAAACCATACACACCAAGAGGCCAGTTTATGGTGATATTTTTGGAAAAAAAAAAAAAAAAGACAGGCCAACCATACGTACACATTCAGAACCACACTGCTATCCAATTCTCCTTTAGAAGTATATGATCTAAACATCAAAAATTGTCAGGCAAACAAAAGAATATGATTTTAGGCTAGTGTCTTTTCAAACCGGAATGTATTGGAGTCATTATGTGTTCACATGAATGTAATTTCTGATGTTGTTTAACTTACAGAACATTTAACATACGGGACATTTAAAAAAGAACACAAAACAATGAACCAAAGAAGCTACATCTTCCCTGAGAACTGGGGTTAAGAAAATCCCAGTCAAGGAGAAAATTAAGATTCAAGTAGAGATTTTATATTAGCTTAAGAAAGGAACCTTAACAGAGCCTGTGATTCCAAATAAACTGTGCATAATTGTTTTCATTTTTGTTTTTTTGATTTTTGTCTTCGTAAATCAGATAATTTTAGTGAGGTAAAGATAGTTGATATTTGAGAGACTGGAAGAAAAAACATTTCATGAAATGAATGAACCATTCGTACTATAACCATGCTCTGTCATCTACTGAAAAGTTGCTTTCGGCAGACTAGAATTTCAAGCACAGAGGATGAGCTGACCTGCTCTTAGGAACATGCTATTTTTAGGTGTTACCCTTTGTATGAAATTAAAGGGGAAAAAAGAGAGACAACACAAATTATAGAAGCAGAAAAAAAATAGAATCTAAGACACGGGGCTCAACGTGGGTTACGTGGACTTTAAAACCAGACCTTAGGGGTTTGAAATGGGATTCTAAAGTGTAAAGAAACCCCCACTCCCTACACAAAAAGCCTCATTTTGTAACAGACGTGTGTCTAGTAAGCAGCCGATGGTGTGCTGAATTGTAATGCTGCAGGAACCCTTTTTGAGTTTTTGTTGCTGTGGTTGTTGTTTTGTTTTGTTTTTTTGAAACAACATAAATTAAGGAAAGAATTCCCCAAAATTGACATAAGGGGGACAGACATTCCTATCCGACAAAAACGGGAGGCTGTTCGGATCATTTGGAATGCTGTCAAAGGTACAGATTGGGAAGCATATGAATAATGAGGTCTTTGAGCAGTTTCGAGCAAAGAAGAGAAGGGAGGAAGGCGGACACAGGGGCAGGGCTCTGAAATATACTTTAATGGGAGAACCAGAAGCAGAGTGTGTGGCAGAGTGGCCACGGAGAGAACTTGGAAGGCTCTGGAAGCTCTAGTTTCAGAACACATCAGCCTGGATGAGAGAAGATGAAGTCCGGAATTCAGAGACTGGGCTGCAGCAATGTCATAAATAGGCTATATTGTGGGAGCGGTGACTAGCAGATTGACAGAGAACACAGAAAGCGAAGGGTTCAGTCAAGGTTACAAGCAATGGAGGCAATCGGAAGACGGCAGTGGAACAGCGTGGTCTGTGAAGATGTTCCATTTGAGAATAAGAAACGCTTCTGAGTCCGCGATCGCATTTTGCAAAAGCAGAGAAGTGTGGAGTATCTCAGACCGTGGATGGTTTTTCCTCTGACTGCTCTGTCTTCTCACTGAGGCATGGCCCCAACCAACACGCAGTCATGATCCTCGGTTAATACGGTGCTCTAATACAGTCCCCTGCATCCTCCACGTGCTCAGTCAGTACACACACACACACACACACACACACACACACATACAGGCACACAGAGCATAACTCCTAATTCCTATTTGTGAAACACCGGATTCACAACTCTTCACTGCATGCTTTATTTAGACACTTTCTTAACACTTTCTTATACTAAGGGAATTATTTATCTATACATAGATGTATATGCTCTTAAGTGTCTTGGTATTTTTTTGTTTTCACATTTCTTGTCTCTCCAATAAACTGCAAGCTTCGGGTGATGGCTGAGGAAGATCTCTACTGAGTCGATAGCTCAAGGGTTCAAGTTCTCCTCCACCAGTTCTGAAATGTAAGACCCGGAATGCAAGTCCCCTGACCTCAGTTTTGTCTTCTGTGAAATGTGAATTATAGCCTTTACTCTGCTTAC
The DNA here is from genome assembly GCA_030068075.1 of Paguma larvata. Taxonomy (NCBI): domain Eukaryota; kingdom Metazoa; phylum Chordata; class Mammalia; order Carnivora; family Viverridae; genus Paguma; species Paguma larvata. The sequence continues at coordinate 66,613,657 of CM057825.1, read as the reverse complement.
CTCTTAGAAATCTGAGAAGTAACGAAGTTAATGGACGCAAAAGTATTTTCTAAATTGCAAACAGCTACCCAAAGGTAAGACGGAATTATTATCGCCTTTACCATAATTTGTATACCATACAGTTACTCAATAAATATGTGCTGAGTCAAAGAATAATCTAGACACAAGAGAGCACACACACACAAAACAACTACCAAAGATGAATGCCTCGTCCAATAGATGCTAAGACTGTAAAAATACTGACAGATCAGGAGCACCTGCTGATGAGTCCCCGGAAACAAAGCCTCACAGGAGAAGCCACTCTGGATCCGGGAAGCTTTAGCCTGTGGGCTCCCAGCAGCCTGAGAAGCAACATACGGAGGCCCCTTTGGGTCTGTGACCCTGAGGATGCGAAGGCAGCCGCATGAAGGAGATTTTCTTTATTGATCCTTTCTATGTCCCACTAGAATAGCCCAACAGTTTGCTGCTTTAATGATTGTTACTCGTGTCCACATTTTTCATTAATATTTCCAACAGTTTTAGCCAACTCAGGTCTCTCTTTTCCTACGTGACTTCTTTAATGTGAACGCCATACAATTCGGTATGCGGTCAAGGGTCAAGGACCTTAGTACATGAAGGTATAAGCACAGTCTACAACAGAGGCGGAAACATTGAAACTGTTGGCACTGAGTCATTCAAGTTGTGTAACTTCAGCCCGACCCCCATATATTTAACAGAAGTGTCAGGAATAGAGAGCAGTATCATGAGCATTTCTGTCCTCTCAGCCATGAATATCTACCAATACAAATCTAAGGAACCTGCTCAAAACGAAGCCTTCGAATACCCAATACCCTTCGAATTCCCACAGATGTAATCCGCAGAGGCAGACCTACCTCGGAGCCTGATGAGACTGACGTTTCAGGGGTCCTCGCTAGCACTGGCCCTCCCAACACCCATGCCTAGTTCTGCATTTGGAACTGGTGCTCTTATTCTTAAAGCAGGGGCCCAGGTTGTGTCAGCTTCAGATCCTACGAAACTGGGATATACCTCTGATAATCGATACATAAAGAGCCGCAGATCACACAGCATTCTGTTTAGACATAGCCTTCAGTGTCGCCTTCGTATACAAAAGGACAAGGTCTGTAAAAGAGGTAAACTTCCAAAGCACCACATAACTATTATCAGGGTCACTTTTCGTATCACCACCATTTATGACACTGTGAATCTGTCTACTGCCTTCTCCTTCTAGGCCCTCGCCTGTGCTGGGACCATTCCTGACGTTTCCATTTCTCAAAGGAAGTTTATGGATGCAGCTCCACACCAAAGGCTACTCTGAAAGAAAAAAAGAAAAAGAAAAGAAAGAAAGAAAGAAAGAGAGAAAAAAGGAAAGAAAGAAAGAAAGAAAGAAAGAAAGAAAGAAAGAAAGGAGACATAGACAGAAAGAAAGAAAGAAAGCCCCTTATAATGTACTTGTCAGAAACAAAGCAATTATGAACATCATATGATTAAAAAGAAAAAAAAAAGTCATTTAAATAATGAACTCTAATTTGACTATTTAGCAATTCACTATTTAGCAATTTGCTATTTGTATTACATTTTAAATCAATCCATCTAACAGAAATTCTCTCAGCCCCTCATAGTACTATTTCATTGCTATAAACCTATATTTCATTGCGAGACAATATCTTTCTATAATAAAATGGTAATAAAAAGAGTACCAATTATCCCAGTATTTTCTCAAAATAGGTAGACTTTCTTTCATGCCTTAATTTTATGTTTTCCTTTGCCCCACACTAAAAGCTCGGCATAATTATCTCTGAACAGGTTGAGCAAGGTCTCCGCAAAATCTGCTCAGGGTGATTATTTAGCTTTTTTTTTGTATTTGCAGAATTTAGCTGAGACTGTTACAAGCGGTTTATCAAAATAAATGCTTGATTGGCTTTAGCAGTTTTTCGTAATTGAAAAAATAAAGAAAAAAGAGTTTTCTAATAAATGGAGGGAGAGAGAGGTTAAATACTTTAATTACTAACGTGCAAAAAGATTTCCATTTGAATATGGAAACAATGTAAAGGGGTCCCTAATTTTTATGGGACTGGAATCACTCCAGAGGATTTAATGATGCTGCCGGGCGGCTGAAGCTGTGTGACTGAATAATGTGATTTCTAAGCATACTTCCTTAAAATTTAATAGTGCTCGGGAATATTTAAAGTGGGCTATTTTAAAAGGAAAGTTGAATATGCAAATTCGGGGGGATGAAGGAGATCGCGTTTTGGTTGTTTTTTTTTTAATGATACGTTTCTCACTTTCTATCTTTAAATGAAAACCAGTTACTTTTGAGTCAACAGGCATGTGAAAACAGAGGTATAGAAGGATTCTCCCATCAAGGATTGCTGGATATTAACTGAAGAGCTCAGGTAAATGCGTCTTTCCCTTTTAAAGCATACTTGACATTTCTGGTCTTTGAACTCTGATTTTCACTATTTGTAGGGCCCCTCAGTAAGGTCTTGGAAAGCACAGGTCTTCTTGAGCTCAAATGACCCTCGTTGCTTGCCGACCCTAGTCATATTCGGGCATCGTATTGTGGAAAAGCTATATTAACTAGATTTCAAGGATTCGGCCACTTCAGCTATACATTGTACCCCCAAACTGGAGATTTCATAAACAAAGGAATCGCCATCCTTCTAAATATCAGTTAATTCCACCTAATCAGATCTATTATCAGCACTAATCCTAACACATAGATTACCGGCATTACAAAGGAGCCATTACTAATTAGCCCTCCTTCCTAATACCAGTAGCCCAGGAAAGCCTACCCACATTACTATATTAAAAAGGAGTCTACTCTGAATTGCTGTTTTGTTTGGAAAGGAAGGAAAAAAAAAATCTGTGTTCCTTTCCAGCTGGCAGTTTTCCTAAATTAGATTAACTTTTAATTTAAATTAAAAAATTTAAAAGCCTTACACAAAGAGACAGTAATTGCCCATTTGAAACATCCAAAAAAAGGTGATTGAAGGGTACAGTAATGTGCTTCCATGAATAATAAATAATACTTAGCATTTAGATAGAGCTTTCCCCTCATCAAATCACTTCTTTATAAGCATTAACTAATTCATACATTATCCTGGCAAGAAAAGTAAAATTAAATGATAAAATGTATCTCTACTTTAAATTTGGGTAAACCGAGGCACAAAAAGGCAGTTCTGTCATGATGATAACATGTGGGTTTCGGAATGTGGACTGTGTTGTCAGGCACATTTTCTTGTGGGACCTGGAGGTACCGTTAAGCTAAATCTGAAATTAATTTATGCCACAGACACTGTGTGGGTTTGGATGCCACACAGGCCGGTTTTGATTCCTGTCTCCGCCAATGGCTGGGAGGAATGGAACAAGATACCTAAAACCTTCCTGCCTCAATGTCTTAATCTATAAAATGGGGGAAATTATTCCGCGCCGTAGCTACGTACACACACACGGACACAGTGCCTAGTAAAGGCTCAACAAATGATGGCCGTTATTCGCCATGAGGAGGAGTTTGTAAGACAACTACTAACAGTAAGCTAATGGAATATTTCAAGTACTGTGACAGGAAATGGAGCCATAACCCCAACTAGGTGTTCAAATGGAATAAGATATTCCAAAGCCCTTGGAAAAATATTAATGGTGCAATTTCGAAGGCAATGCATCATAGTTTTACATTATACACAATGAATGCACTCCCCGTTGAGTACACATTCATCTCTGATTACTGGTTCCCACCCTTTTTAGCAATTAAAAAAAAAAAAAAACTTCACGGATTCTAGATATCAATTTTATTTTCAGCATCCGTTGATGGAGAAAACATAACTAAGAATTACAGTGAATTCTGTGACACCTTTGGGATGCTTCTCAACAGATTTATGTTTTTATTCTAATCACGGGAGACACCACACATATCCCCAAAACCCTGTGGAACATATGTGTGATAAACAGAAGATAGGTGCACATGTGAATCTGAGAAACCTTTGCAATAAGTCCAAGATTCCTCAGAGGTCTGCAGCCCACAGTGTGGGAACCACTCTCCTAGAGGCTCAGAAATAACATACAGTTCAACACTTTCTGTTGCACAGCTGTTATCTACCAGAAAAATTGAGTGGGACCATCAGTTTCCATGTTCTTAAGATTTTTCAAATGGAACTTTGAAGTGGTGTTTTAGACCTGAAGAGAATTTAGAAATCTTCCAATGCAAGTCACCCATTTTAAGATAAAAACATTGAGATCCAGAGAGCTTGTTTTTTGACCCCCCTAACTACCACATAATGGCATAAACTCAATACTTAAAGCTTTAATTATACCCCACTGTGGATGTGCGTGTGCGTGAGTGTGTGTGTGTGTGTGTGTGTGTGTGTGTGTGTGTGTGTGTAGGTGTGTATGGGGCACTTCTGGAAAAAAAAAAGAGCACCATATAAACTATATTTTTTTGACCAATCCTAAAAAAATGTGATGCAAGTCGGCTCTGCACAGTTCTCAAGCAGCACTCAAAATCTTTTATTATAATGGTTTTCTTTTTCTCTTTTTTATCTCTTCAACTTTTTTTTCCATTAACACAGTGACAAGATAGGGACACTATGCACATGTTTGGTTTTTAACATAACGGGTTTAACATGAAATCCAGTTAAGATATGCCAACCACTACAGAGAAAATAAAAACTTGAAATCTATTTTCATCACACTTATAAATGTGTGCATTTTTAAGCTGCTGGAATTTTAAATATATTTTCATTTCTCCTCGTCTGGAGAATTTACATAGTTGCAGGAAAACCTTGTTGAAACCTTATTTTGGTCTTCATGGAACATAATCTCAACATCTCAGACAGCCTGGAGCATCCTGAATTACATTTGCAGCTTCCTCTGGGGCTCTGCGAAGCTCTGTTAGTATTGCATATTACACGTAAGTTACTTTTAATGCTCTTCCAAGGCTTGTTAAATGCTACACAAACTTTACACTTCGTGGTTCTAGTGTTTAACTTATCTACCAGTAAATTTGAACCCACAATTCATCTAGTTGTTCATGTTGATGCCTCCTACCCATTATCATTTCTAAATGAGTTCTTTTTTAAAGAACTAGATTTTGATTAAGAGCAGTTACTGATTATGTACATGAAAAGAAATACTTTGAACCTTTGCCCCACACATTCGACTAGGTAAAACCGAGGATGTAAAGGTGGTGCCTTAAGAGTTTTATTTAAACAGTGACACTTATTAATAGATGCAAACAACCTATTCAAATATTATGTATTAAGTGCGACCGTTCTCCTTATTGAGAAATTCCAGTGCCATGTAGCAAAACAAACCTAAATGCGAGGATTCAAACAGGTGAAAATGTTGATATTTCTTCCAGGTTTAGACTATTCTAATTTTTCTTTCTGTAAGGTGAATCGAAAACATACTATTTAAAATACGAAATTCACAATACTTTCTGCATCTCACCCCTAAAAATCACATGTAGAACGCATATGATTTTTATTGGATAGAATAAATGCAGCTGTCCCGAGCTACATGCAACCTCGAAATCACAGTCTTTGAGGAAGAGCGAGGTTGAGAGAGCAGTGATTGCATATCATAGAGGAAATTTTTGTAGGCTGAAATTCTGACCAAATTTTATTTTCAAACAGGTTTTTATTAAGGTTTTGTTGTTAGGATAATAATCTCATTTAAAACAAATATATAGGCATATAAATATGCCCAAAGGTAGAAACAAACTGGTGAAAACCTTCATTTTCCCAAATGTCACAGCGATGGTAGCGTCAGTTGTACCTGAAACAAGAAATCTTAATGTCTCTTTCTGATCTTCGCTGCTTAACACCAATTAAACTGTATGATTACTATAATAATTATGTATTCTTAATTTCTATTTACGAATAAAATTTCAGTCATTTTTCTTTCGGGACATTCGCAATATTATGAAAACAACCAGGCTCACCGTGTTTATCTGTCAGAAGCACTCTCTTTGACCATTTAAAGCCTCATTGTATTTGAGTAGGGACACTCTCTCTGATATCGGGTTATTTCCAAGATACAGAGACAAAACAAAGATTAAAAACCTAGAAAAGATAGTATTTTTAGTAGATTAAAATAATCTTTGTGGGATTATTCAGCCACAACTAAGTATATGCCAAACAACATTTGGAAAATAAGTGATATTTTAGCATTATTATAAATTTCATTAAAATGAGATTCCTGAGTATACTGGCCTTTTATTTTACCTTAATTTTCGAGCAATTTAACAATGACCTATTTATGGCAAAAGCTTTGTTACGGAGATGAAAGAACCAAACTATTTGGGAAAAAAAAAAAAGAGGTGAGCCGTAGACTTTTTTCCTTTTCACATAAATTTTACGGGGAAGAAAAGTACACATTTATAATTAAGAAAATTACATATTTTAACAGAGATATATCTAGTCTTGATATAATCATAGCTTCTACATATTCCCAAATACACTATTTTAGTCATCTGTTTAAGAGGAAAATCATATTTAGGATTCTTTTAATAATTCTTGTAAGAAAATATATTGAATCCTATTTGTAAATACAATGGCACAAATTTTTCACCATTTAAAAAGAACCTTCTGTGAGGAGATGACTCAGTCATTGGGAATTTTCAAAAAGAAAATTAATATGATGTCATCATAACCACTGAAATTTGACCACTTCACACATTGTTATTTTAACAGAATAGTTAGGAAATTAAAAATGAGAGGTGGGGGAGGGAAGAAGAAAACACACTTGTCACATAGACACCCACATACTACCCATGTTCAATGTTCCTACTACCAATAAGAATGATGTCGGTGGTAGCCAACCCCAACCCGTGCCTTGATTAACCAGTATTAAGTAGTAACTCAGACCATTTCAATGAAGTTTTAATTTTAAAAAATTAAGTACAAACTCAGTCATTCAATAAAGAGTTGTAGTCGTTCAGTGTGTTTCTAGGCGTCGAATATAGCAATTTACTATTGACAAGCACTAACGGACGGGGTCATTTCACAAGTATAGTGTGGACAAAGGTGAACCGGGCAACTGATGAAATCTGTGGCCAAGGCGAAATAGCAATCTCTGAGCCAAATGGTAATAAAGTTACTGAAATGAAGCAATGTAGTTTCTAAACTGAACTGTCATAAAGGAGGATATGGGCTTCAAACTGGCATGTCAGTAGTAATTAAAATATTATTTCTCCTTTTTAAAAAGTTCCAAATGGCGTTAATAGTCTTATTGATTTTTTATTCAGAGAGCTAAAAGTGAGGTTAGAAGGATACTGTGGAAGGACTGAAGGGAAGAAGTGGGCCGTGTAGAGGTCTGGAGAGAGGGAGGGCAAAATCCTATAAGGGCAGAAAAAGAAAAAGAGATATTAACCCACTGGGGTCTATGCATGCTTCCACAAACAAAATCCTATACTACCCTAAAGTAAAAAAAAGTCAAAGGGATCCAGAAGTTACATATGATATGAATGCTTAAAAGGCAATGGCTGCACCCAGAGTAGATTGTTCACTGGGATATAGAAAGTTTCTGTGAGGCAAGATGACAAAAAGGAAGTAATCAAAATAGATTTCTCCTGAGAAGTCCAAGGTATTCTCTACACGAATCTCTCCCATTGATCCCTTGTGGAAATGACTGCTTTGGTTAGTCAAATACTTGGTCAGTTTATTCAGGCAGGGCCTGGCTGACACTGTTAGGTGCCGGCATAAACAAGGCTTTAAGAAAATGTGTTTGTTTTGTGTGCCCAGCTTTCCCCTACTAGGAAAGATTGCACTCCCTGCTAACAGGAGATAAAACCTGAAATAGCTACAATTGGTATCATTTTTGCTATTTTCATGTTGAAAAGAAAGCACTGTGTGTGTGTGTGAGAGAGAGAGAGAGATTGAGAATGACTTCCATGAGACATTACCAAATCATAGACCTTATGGCTAGAAATAATCAAAAGATTATCAGACCCAGAACCTACCTTACCTTAAATAAGAGTCAGAGTGCTTTAAACAGTAGTGAAAAACATGTTTGAGACAAAGAGCTAAGAAAATGGAGATGGGGGTTCTTCACATGTAAGCTGGGGTGTGAATCTGCACGCAGTCTGAGTGGCCTCAACACTCAGCTTCCTCATAATCCGTTTCCATTGGTACCACATAAGTTGGCCCTTGGCAAGCACAGAGAAAGAATATGTTCACCTTGCAGTAAGTGAGCCGTGCAGCCCAAATCCAAATCTAGATACTCCTTAGCAATCAACACACTCCTCTTGACAACGAAAGCCTACCTAGAAAGTAGCATTTACCATAAAACAGGCCCCATACCAATTCTTTATGTAATCCACTTTACAATTCGCTAATTATGGGTGATCATCTTTCATTTAATTGAGCCTACACTCGCATTATTCAAAATTAAATGATTTGTCTAAACAGAAATATAAAGCACCAAACAGTCCATTTGGAAAGGACACACACAAATCACCAGGGACCTAGTACTCAGGTCAGAGAATCAAGGGGACCTTAGTTTTAATCTGTAAGAGAAAGACCAAAAACTTGGAAATTTCTACAACTTTTTTTTCGATCTCCTTCGAAGCGTGATCTTAAGCTACAAGCCACAGGGTTCCACACCCAGCTGTTAGAAGCCCAATAAGTGGTTTGCTGTGTGATCGAGACTCTATCTGCATAGAACTTTGCAGACTTCAGATCCCATTACTGGAGAAGTCTCCTCATGCCAATATCTGCCCAGCCCCAATAAAGCAAAATCAACATATAACACATGCTCCTGGAATTAAAGTTGGCTTTTCTTCTCATGTCTGTGAGCAGAAAATAAAATGTTGTTTTAAAATGGGCAGCCCAATCCATTTCTTTTTTTTATCTCATTCTTGGAAGCTGGGGGGGGGGGGGGCGGGATATGGCCGGGGTGGGGGAAGGGGACTACACTAGCCAGATGTAAATTATTTATATTTATTTTCTTATGGCTTTACAAATGTTAACATATGCTCTCATAGGACAGCCCATAAGGAAAAATAACAATACAAATACTAACTGAATAAGAAATGTCTGATTAAAACTAACAGACAATGATTGGGACGGCTTCTGTACTATGAAGCACATGGGAAGTATCTGTAAAATCCTTCCTGAAGTTTTGTGCCTACCACAAGATTTAAAAATTTTTTTTTAATGTTTATTTATTTTTGAGAGAGACAGAGAGACAGAGAGCGAGGAGAGGAGGGGCAGAGAGAGGGAGACATAGAATCTGAAGCAGGCTCCAGGCCCTGAGCTCTCAGCGCAGAGCCCAATGTGGGGCTCAAACTCACAAACCCTGAGATCATGACCTGAGCTGAAGTTGGAGGCTTAATTGACTGAGCCCCCCAGGTGCCCCTCACACAATTATTCTTTAAGTCTTTGCCACGGTGGTGATAACAATGTTTCAGTAGTAATCGCTACAGTTCTGGCAATCAGAACACTCTCTGGATAGGGAAAGCAATTGTGTCCATGGGCAGCCTACATTTTTAGGGGTAAGGGAAGTTACCCATGTCACTCTCCAAAACTGTGACATTTCAGCCTAGAGTTCTATGGGCCTCTCAGAAAGAAACACAAAGTTAGACTTAGTAAGGAGTCTAGACTCCTAGGAGTTAGACTCGTGAAAAATAAGAAGATTAAGCAACTTCTTGTCTGTCCTTGGTTTATTTTGCTTTTTATTTTGGTAGGGCTAAATAACCTTCTGCCACAGGAAGTAAATCTGTAAGGAGCTGAAAATCGTAGGCAACGAACGCACTCACCAACAAGTGAGTCCCTCTCAGACTCTGGTTTCGGATGCGTTAAATGCACAGGGAAATGTGTTTGTGAAAAGCAAGCTAAGGCAAAACCCAGGCAGACTCGCACTGTTGCTGGAAAACAGAATCGAGTGCAGTTCTGTGAAAGATTCCCTGCTGCCTGACGGTGACATAACAGCGTCAGGTAAATGAAAGGTTTTATTTAGTGTCAATTTTAACAAAACCCAATGTTTAACTTATGACACAATGGGGATTTGGAGGTCTTCCTCAACACCCTAAAAGGAAGTGAAGCGGAATCCAGCGTGAGATGAAGGTGCTATTTCATCTCGTACGGTTCCCACCCTCACCCCAGGTAACGACTTATTTACTGATAAAATAAAGACCTACGGCATTAACTGAAGAGACACAATTACAAGATTACACGGAGTCAGTGTCCGCCTATATACAATGGTTTGCCGGACTATAAAGAGCCATCCGTCTCAAATCTTTTCATTTCATCCAAACTCATTCCTGCTTCACTAAAACTAAAATCTACGCACTTGTGCACACGTGTGCCTGCCACATATACACACACCATGAGAAAAAAAAAGAGCGTTCATTTTTAACCACAGAACTGCAACAAAATCAAATATCCTTTTCACTCCAAAGGCCCCGCCTGGATTGGAAGACGCTGGCCGCTCCTCAAAGCAAGTCCGGTTACCATAACAAATGCACATTTTACCAGCCTTGGAATTCTAATCGTGTTTAATACAGTTTCATGTTGCATTAAAGTACAAAATCAATACCAATTGTCCGGCACACAGGAAAAATGGAATCTATAAACGGCTGTTATTGAGTAATTAAACACCTATTATTGTCATGCGTAGTGAAACAATGAATATGATAAGATAAATTTTTGCAAGAAAATGCTGCAGTGATTAATACCTCCCTGCGTATTAAATAAAAATGACTGCCTTTTGTGCCGTGCTGCTGGCAGAAGGACGGGGACGCGAGAAGTAGTTGCCAGTGCCACAATAACAGGCTAACCTTGAACTGAACTCCTTTCCTCAAGAAATTAAATGCTGTAGCAGGACTTTAAATCCCCCACTTAGAGCTCATTTGTGCGCCATGTAACCTGCAGTTCCTGAAAAGAACTGATTATCTTCAAAAGGAGAATCCCTTTATGATTTCTTTATGAATGTGTATATTGTTTCCGCAAAAAAAGTATTTCAATGTCTAAAAAGGATAAGAATATTAATAGTGTAAGCAAGGCAGGGAGACTTGCACCCATCAGATACCATTTCTACTTCCAGGAATCCAAGTGCAGAATGCAATCTGTTATGGAAAAATGGCGCATTAGATTGAGAATGAGGTTAGAGGAAATGCCTATTTAGAAAAAGGGATTAATCTGTTAGACCGATGCTGATGCTCCTGGCTATTCTGTTGCCAGTGTTCTGTATCTTTCTGGGTCTCTGTCTCTGTCTCTGTCTCTCTCTCTCTCTCTGGCATAAGCATGAAACTCCTCAGACTACAGCCCCCACCCTTGCCCGCTCGCGTGCGCGCGCGCGCGCGCACACACACACACACACACACACACACTCCCTACCCTACCACATGGTTCCTCCATCGCTTTGCTTTTTTTTTTTTCAACTTAAGAATGATGCACCAGGAACAACTACAAAGTACAAAAGATGAATCTATGGATGTGACACTTGTAAAGGGTAACCCTATTTCACAAGTGAGATGGGACAAAAAAGAAAGAAAAAAGGCCACTGAAGCAATAACTGCTCACTGAATTACCATTAAATTGTAAGATTTACAATCCGATGTACAGTAAGTGCATATCTAATGAAGTTTGTCCTCTAAAAGAGTATAAAGTGAATCTTTGCAGCAGAAGATGTGTGTAGGTGATAGATGTTTCTTTTAATCTGTGTTTTTAATTAAAGACAACAAAAAAAGTTCAAAACACAACAAAAGGACACATGGATGCAAAAACAGCAAAACCTTGAGGCAAACTTAGAAGCCTACCTAATTTTAAAGACACTTCATGTTAAGTATTTTCATTTTCTATCAAACCGAAATCGTTCCTCCAAATATAAAAGTAAGATATATAATGAAATACGAATAGCAAAACGGAAGCCACGCTATCCTTCAAACATCATTAATACATGAACAGTTACACTTTTTTGAATCGTTTGTTAAAAACAACAACCAAAAAATAAAAAAAAACAAAAAACAAAAACCTCAAGTCCAAATGACTGTTTATAAATTGCGAGACTTTTTTGCTGAAGGCAAAAATAAGACAGAGAGTTCGTTAATAGAATTGTGTCATTTAACAAAGGCAAATAAATTCTTATGTTGACAACATGGAGAGAATTCAAATATGATACTAATGTAATCAAGTATCAATAATATTATGACTGTTCATTTTTATTAACACAAACAGCCTCCAGAAAGGAGCTATTTTGGAGCAAAATCACCTAAAGTACTTTAATTATTTCTTTTGTAACCATTAAAAGCAAACTCGAATCATCATTCCCTGTGCTGCTTTCCAAAGTAAACATTCATGAAATAATGCCCATTTTCCACCTCATGACAAAGCACCTACTAAAAACCTATCTATCTGGTCAGAGATTCATGCAAGTGGATAATATTTTAGCAAAAGCTTTCTGGAACAGGAAAATTGATACAAGGTAGCCTAAGTAATACTATTAGAGGATTTCTTTATTTTATTTAGATAAATAGGTGTCTTTTAAGTAGTAGTTCAGAAGTCTCCGTCCTTGAATTAAGTAAAATGTAAAACTATTATGCCGATTTTGCAAACCTATGCTTTGCTCTTCTCACCTCTCCCCCACATGATCTGAATTTTATTTTAAAGGATTAACAAGTAACACACTTGATCAGCAATGATATCCTTGTTCTTTTAAACCTTAGTGAATCAAGTTCGCTAAAGGTGAACTAGTGGAATTATCAGTACAAGTGGCTATGTCATCAGAGCCTTCATAAAGGTGCTATACAGAAATGCCTAAATAAACAGCAGCATAAAGGATTTTATATAAGAGATATATACACACAGATCTCCCTCTTTCATACACAGACACACACACACGCACAGCCTGTCTCTGGTTATTAAAATATGAAACAGATTCACTACTGTATATAAACCGAAAGGCATTTGCAATACCCCCTCACATTAATTTTAACTTCACTGCTAGTTTAAATGATGTACCGTTTTCTGCCCCCCGCCCCCACCCCTTGCCAAGATATTTGAAAGATTATCTGAAAAATCAGTTGGTTAAAGCCCCTCTCTATGCTACAGTAAGCCGGAGCATTTCCAGCATCTGATGAAGACCCATGGACCACCTGATACTTTTTCAGCAGAGTGATAAAATTAAAGGATGGCTTTGATTTGCTTGAAGGATTACTTCTCCGACTTAATTGTTTAAAGTGCACAGTATTAACACAAAGAGGGGGAAAGAAGAAAATTAAGAAGGTGACTGTAGAGCCTGAGCTAATTGCAAGTTGATTAGATTGTGCCATGCAAGGGCTCTCCCTCCGTTACATACCATCGCAGGCTCTGGTCTTTTCCACCCTGCTGCTGCAGCAAACAAGCTGATTTGCTAACAAAGTGGTCAGCTCGGGCACTTGCACAGCGGCTCACGGGGTCCACAGACGGCTGCTCTCCATGCGGAGAATCTCAAGCTCCATTTTCCAATCTGATTACACGGCATCTTGTTCCAGCAGCCTTAAACCTTCATGGCAGTTTACCAACATTTTCATCACTTTTTTCTTTTACAACGCAAAAGAACTGATAAGCTCTCAGGTACCCAGGATTTCAGAGTCAATGGCTGGCCAGCAGCCAGCCTTCCCTCCCCACACAACGGTCTCGGGCCACACTGCATCAAGCAGACAGGATTTAGCAGACAGCACAGAACTCTTAGCATTTTGCCATGTGTACAAGTAAGCAGCATGCCGCTGCCCTCACGGATGTCGACTATTGTGTCTAATCACATCCAGGAAGTACAGAGACCTAGTAAGTGCCCTGGCTGCCCCCACCCCCGTAAAAAAGAGGTGATGCAAAGCAAACCACTGAGCATCTGCTCTAACGGACGTGCTCAGAAACTCCGCCGGATAAATGTAAAACACTAACAACCGCTTTTCGAAGCCCTGGTTTGACAACCTGGACCAGTTACCTCGATGATGACGAAAGTGATCCGACATGACTTTTCACTAAAATCTAAAACACTGCAGACAGGACAAAATAGCTGATTAGCATCTTAAAACTTTGGCAATCCCCTAGAACTTTAAAGAAAACACACCGGAAGATGCAGAGATGAAGCACAGAATTGACCTTCGAAAGCCACCTCATGAGAATTACAGACTCCCTTTAAGTCACAGAAACCACGTCATGCAGTTAGCAGGCGGTTCGGGGTAATGTGTTCCCATTCAAAAGTTTCAAACAATGACTGCCGTAGCATTGCGAGGAGAACACCTCTGCGTAGACCCTTCCTCCTATGTAATACCTTTAAAATTCATTTTAATCTACGGCCCATGGGCCGACAGTGCAAAATAAGCGCGCTTCTGTTCAACCAAAAAACAATAAACAAACAAAATAATAACGGAGCCACCTTCCGCCATGGCCAATAACTTTCCAGCAGAGACAAGGAAAAGAAAAATGGGTTTTAATGGCTGTGGCTATTCCTGGTTCATTTTTGCATAATATCGATCTATAATAAAGGGTCCAGCAGGGGAGGGGAAGGGAGGAGACGAGTCTACAGTTATGGGAAAAATGTACAACTCGGCTCGCACGAAGCCTCGGTTCTCCAGCTCACCAGTGCACTGACCCTCTGTATCTCGGAGTCATTAGCTGGAGTCCCAGCCCAGCCTCCGGGAGAGGGGATTTGAACTCGCACACCGAAGCGGGGAGGTTTGGGATTTTGAGCATGCCAGACAGAAGGGTCATTCCTCCTCACTGATGAGGAGGACGCTTGTCCCCTGGGGAGGGGAAAACTGGATGAGTGACTGTCGCAAGATTCAGGCAATGGACGTGCTGCTGACTCAGGAATGGACTCTGACAGCTTCCCTGCTTTAGTCCCGCCACTCTGTGTGGGAGCGGTGTTAGGGCAGCGGCTTTGACAGGTACACGGAAAAGTTAGGGGGGAAGGGGAGAGGAGGAAAGAGGGAACGAACGAGCAAACGTGATAGAAACTCCTTCTTGAGACACATGTGTACAAGAAATAAACAGTCTTCCCACGGCGGGCTGATATTGCCCAAAAGATAAAAAAATATATATATATGTTTGTGGACATGTATATTTAGGACGCCCACAGCATCGGGCTGTAAGAGAAGACATGCATTTTAAAAACCAAAAGATTAGACTCCGGGTATCTCCACGTCCACAATATGGCAACGCCCTATAAACTCACAGAAAGTACACACATACACCCATATATGTATTTGCACGTGGGTGGTATTCTGCATAAATGACTGTCAACTTAAAATGCCATTCTCTAATTTATATGCAAATTCTACCTCTGGTAAAATAAAAACATATTTTAAGCAGCTTATAGTGCCAACACATTATTCCCATGAATGATTCCTAGTAAACTATTTATGCCAACTGTGGGTTGATTTTTTTTTTATGATTTATTGGATGGTGAACGAAACCACTTAAACCATAGTTGCCTGTATGAATCAGTAATTTTCATGTTTCTAATTAAAATGTAAACAGCGTAATGAAGACATCAAGTTTTTAGGCAAATGTCTCTTCCGGTGCCACTTGGGGTATGGTAATTACTGGCGCAGATCTGTGGATGCTCCTGAGTCCTCTACTAGTCCAGATTAAAAGCATTACTGCTAAACCTGGCTTTTTACACGAGGGAATTGTGTACTCTAACCCATTCCCAGTTTGCTTACAGATGCGCATTGGCACTCCCTGTAAAACCTGGTCATTAAAAAAAAAAAATCAAAATGGAAAATACCTAAGTAATTTATATTTAAAATGTTGATTATAAAACATTTACTGGCAATCAAAATGCTGGAACTCGAATTTGATTCCCTTCCATCAGCTTCTTGGGGAAGGAAGGAAGGGAGAGAAGGAGGGAGGAAGGGAGGAAAAGAAAAACAGCAACCAAACAGTGTCTACCCTGAATTTCTAGAGCCTGGATCAGGGTTTCGGGGTAGAGGGAGAAGCCGATTCCAGATTCAAAGATAATGTTAGTTTCCAAGATTTATTTTGTTTAAATGAACAGTTTAAATGAAACAAGTTCACAAAACACACATTAGCAAAATTTAAAAATAGTATACAATCCGTGGGATAAAACTGTGCCATTTTCCCCTCTCATCTTCAAGAACGTAAAAGCGCCTTTGATACGAAGCTGTAATCTGTCTTCGTTTTTATTTCCGCATCTACTTCACTGTGAAATTCGTCAAAATGTATCCTAAAGCAAATGACCTCTTCCACGTGCCGGAGAAATACATCACCTCTTCCGCCTACAACTGTTAATTGAACCTCCCTCTGAAGCCTCTTCTTCCAAGTTAACCAGCACGCCTGCTTTACATATTTTCTACCTGGTGCTTGAACAGTTTTTCTCAGTTACAAGTGTGCATCCACCCCCCCGCCCCGCCCCGAACTACTGTGGCCACACCTGCAGTTGGGTAGTCCTAGCTGAGATGTGCCGTAAGAGGCAAAGTCTGAACCCTGTGATAAAAGGAGGAACCTCCTTCTCCCCTCCCGCCCCCAACTCTGGACTCAAAGCCCACCGACGGACTGATATGGCCAATTTTCATATTATTTTTACATAAATGCTAGACAGGCATGTTGCTGAGGCTGACTGTGAGATTGAAAATGGATAAGAATGTGAGCGTGTGCAAGGGTGACGTGACGCGGAGAAAGGGAGCAATTTTTGCACGGTGGTGTGTTATGACTAAAGTAATGCCGACAAACAAATGTATATATACCCACCATCCCGGGGTCAGAGGGAACGTTTAATCGAAAAGCGCTTCCTACCACTTTTCTGTCTGAAAACATACAAGCTTCTCCTTTTTTCGGATGTGGGCGCAGAGACATAGTATTTGGGGGTGGGGGAGGGGCGGGATGCAGACCCAGAGACAGAGAGGATTTGAAAGAGGTACATTTTGGTGATGTTTAAAAAAATTTTTTCACACCTCTGGGGGTTTTCGGAGGGAAAGAAAGCTGATTACACAAGGCCAAGTGTTTTGTCGGCTTAAGGGTGATATCATAGTTGTGTTCAATATCAGAAGTGTTGCGAGCACAGGCATCATTTCTACTCGCTTTGTGCCAGAAAGGTAAACACTGGGTAGCATTGTGGATTAAAACAATAAGAAATCCCTTTCCTCTCAGGCTTTCAAGGCCGTGTTAATCGGGTGTAATTTTTAATGAACACTAGCTGCTTGGTGCTCATTCAAGACGTTTCATTAGAAGGTTATTCATTTAAAAATCAACGTTTCAACCATATCAAGCTGTAACCTTTCTTGAAATGTAAATGAATGGTTTAAATGAGAAGATTAATAAAGAAGGGATGTTCCAATTCCAAGCATGGCATGCTATGTATTTTTAAATTTGTCTATGCCAGATGCTGTCAGTCAGAACAAAAAACTGTCCAAGCAGACAATCTGTGCGTCTGAATGTTGATCATGTTGGAAAGTACAGGGGGGAGGGGGGGGAGTGTGTCAAGGATTCATGGTCCTTCATCTTTGCAGTAGAGCAAACACGTCTCTCAGTATAGCGACAGACAGCTGCTTCCACTTTCTAATGTGCCCTAACTTAGATCACTGAAAGAATTGTCAGCACTCAGAGAAACACACAAAGATAACACAGCCAGCTGCCATGGAGGGGAAAAACAGCACAGCTCAGAAGAAATGGGATTTGTTCCATTTGCATGATGCTGCCTCCCCTGGGCCCCTTTCTTTCAAATCCAAAGCACAAAAGACAACACTTAACATATTTGCTTAAAGATGACAACCTCATGTTGATTTCATTTGGATGTAACAGTGTCAGGATTACAGATATAAGAATATATTATATCTGTAACAGAGACTGACAAATGTACCCATCAGTGGAACTGTCTGATTCATCTGCTTATACAGCCATTTTACCATCCCAAGGGTGCCATCTAAGTAGTAACTTTAGAAGACTGAAGGTCTAATTTTATTACACCACATTTCAACCTACTAAACAATATTATTTCTAAAATAGATCATTTTTATTGGAAGTCTCCCTGATGAAAAATCCAGTAGACACCAGAGAATTTATGAACTGTATGGGTCCTTTGAACTCAATATACTGCCCATTTTAAACAACTTTTCTTGCTCTACGGCAAAATCTCAGTATCGAAGAAGTGAAAGAGAGAATGTGTGTGTTTTGAGTATCTAAGTATCCTGATACATTAGACAGATTTTAGAGAAAGGAGGGGGGAGCAGGAACGAGATTGACTGCTTGATTATATGGACAACTATAAAATCAGGCCTTACCTGGTCCATCTGAATAAATTCCGCATAACCACTTATTTCTGTCTATTCTCATGTATGTCTTCCCTCAATACAACATCCATACTTCAGGAGCAGCTATCTGAATAATCATTGCCTATCAATATCTTTTGGACATATACTCAATCTGATTTCCAGTCAAGGTATTCTTCAGGTAGAGGATAAGACAAGAGAGTCATATAAAGCTAAATTGGCTAGCCACTAGCCATAATCTGTTACAGCCTCGGAAACCATGATTTTGATCTGAAGCCTCTGTACCTTGACAAATCTTTATTCTAACGGCTTTATGTATTTTTACTTTGTTTTTAAAGCAAATAAAAAGATCTAGGATGATGTGATTGGATTGATTTATTTGCATCTACAAAACTCCGAGTTACCCCATTCGAATCGTGGGGACAAGGAAGGAGCCGCGAGGGACAGGTAGAGAGGAAACACCCATTCTCCTCATCTATGCAGTACGCACACTGACGCGCACGCAGGCACACACATAAATGCCTGGGCGCATCCAGCCCCACGGCCCAACCAACTGACTTCCCGTAATGAAATGCTGGCTCCCTCTGCTCCCGCTTTGGCCAAAGGAAGCTCTACTGCATGTTGCCAGTATAATCCGCTCATTTGGTCTTGTTTTATAAAATAGAGTTAACTGCTCTATGTGAAATTTCTGCACAGCAGATGGTTACCAATCATTATTTTCCATTTGTTTAGTTTCTAGTAAGAACACGAAAACTGTGGAATGGTAATGCAAAGAAAACTAGCAGCCTGCATGATAACCCAACCAGGGCCAGAAGACGCATTAAAAAAAATCACTTTTATCACATAGTATATCAAAGCTAAATATAATTTTGAGGAATGAGGGGAGGTTACTCACCCCATCCCCATCCATAAAGGAAAATGCCATTTGAATAATTTATTTTATTTCTTAGTATAAAATCCTCTAAGATTTAGCCTTTCCATTTTTTTAAGTGATCAAAGTTTCTAGAAGCAACTTATTATAACCATTAATGTTTGTCATCACCCAAGCTGAAATCACTTTCTTTCCCTCTAAGTGGCCCAGTTGTCCAACAGAAAATGGGAAATAGGAGCCATTTGTGGACAAGTGCACATGCACAGAAAATTAAGCTGTAAATATCTGGACCAGGTTATTACTGGAATCTGGAAACATCTGGGGCTACAGAACAAGCCAAGCCCCATTTCCACAATGTCCAGGTAATTGCTTAAATGATTTATACCTTACTGTTTCTATTAAAAATGTCTTTAAAGAGAAACATTTGGAGGCTGGGTTCTGCAATAAAAACTGGTATCTGATTTCACTTGCACAAAAATCTTGTGAAAGATGCTACATTTCCTCAAGGACACGTGCATGACTAAACCAAAGCCTGGACAAAGACTGGGCTGGAAGAAGGCGTGGTCAGTCACTCAAAGAAAACGATCCTAGCAGGAACACAAATTTTAAGTGGCTTATTTGTGATGACTGTTTATTCTAATAAAAATAACCCCATTAAAAATTATCTTCATGAACATACGACATATATATTCAAGCCATTTTCGGATAAACTATACCTCATTACCCATTTGCAATTTTGGTTTTAACTAATTTCTCACAAACCTTGTTTACTGAATCTTCAACTAAATATCTTGCCAAACATATTCCCTAAGGGACTAGTAAGTACCACCTCCCCGATAGACTTGGGCCACTTAGTTAAGAAACTGGAGCGAGATTTAAATCGGCTCACTTAGATGGTGTCTTTATGGAGCTACCAACTGGCCACTCAGAAAGAGAGAGCTGGGAATGCTGTCATGTTTCACAGTTACTCAGCTCTGCTGAATAAACACACACACACACACATGCACACGCATGCACACACACGCTCACACACACTCACACCCAAAGTTGTATTCACTTGAAATATTTTATGTTTCATTTTATATTTTAAGGCAAGGGGACAAATTTAGCTTCATATTCTTCAAGAACTGCCACATCTTGGCCTAATAAAAAATTCAGTGACTGACAACTTTCAACTAGGCTTACGAGGGCCCAAAAAAAACAAAAAACAAAAAACAAAAAGACTATTGATCACTGACTTTTAACCATGGCTCATATTTTGTGGTTACCAACTTATATTACTGCTCTCTCTCTGGGGAATCACCCAACTTTCCTCTGGGAAGACTAAAGGAAAAAAAGGCTGACATTGTAGGCATGAAGGATCTGCATGGATATTTTTATTTCGCTTAAAATCGCACAACTTTCTGATGATAAACCAGGTAGAATTTTAAGCTATGTCTTCTAAATCTTCCCTTGGGTTACTCTGGTTTTTGGCAAGCTACCATCATATGGATTTTCAGTTCATAATTGTTACTCTCAACCTCATGGATTTTTAACTTATATTTAGGCAATTTTCACTTGCTTAGTCTATTGAATGGTTTCCAGAACGCCAGAGGAGCTAATTTAACAAAGGAACTAAACAGATTGTTTTGGTCAAACTGCAAAAATGCTTCTGCTACTTTTCAAATTGTTTCAAGATCTTTATTATTCTACAGTGTCCTATCTTCTGTACTATTGAAGCTCTCATGCTGAAGACAGAGCGTTTTCATGCAATTAACCAAGTCACATTTGTCCACTGTAGCTCACTTAATGGCATGTCTTTGTAATAATCCAGGGTGAACAATCGGCCCTGCAGATATTTTCTTCTATGTAGAGGAGATGAGATCAACCTAGATTTCAATATGAAGTGCTAAGATAACATCTAGAACTTTTCAGATCTGAAGAGCCCAAATTAAAAGAAAACTAGTGAGCTTTCAGTAAAGGTTATAGGTTTCCTTAGTAAAATTGTGTTTTTAAAAGAATGACAATAGCGCCTTTGTTGTCTTTTTTTTTTTTTCCTTTCTGATTTCCTTCACAAAGGTGAACAAATGCTTTTCTCTGGTACTTCCATCTTTACGTTTGTCAAATACACAAATATAAAATAGAAATCTCGCAAAGTACCTTCGACTAATTCATTACAATTTCAATGATTCGATCGAACTGAAGTTCCCTTGGAAAAGTCCGTAGTGCTCTGTTATGACCTTCATGACAGCGTTGAGAAAGAAACCGACCCTTCCTGCGCACATGAATCTGACTGGCAATGCAGAGAAACCACTAAAAGATAGAGTCATTGGGTGTAACCCTAGATAAATTACTTATTACTCAGTATTTAGTACAAAATAAAGGGTGTCAAACACTAAATACAAAACAAAAATACGTCGATTAAATAAAAGTTAACTGAAGACATTCGCGGGGTCAGTGAAACTTCTCATGTCTACTACAAATCAACCAGTTTGCATCTCACGTCACGTCAGATTCCCAAGGTCTTGGGAATCCACTCTCTCTTGAGTGTTGCTGGGGCACCTATTTACCTCCTGCTTATTTATCAGAGAAAGGACAAAATGGAAAGAAACGCCTTAGGAGGTCTGATTTCCTATGTTCGACCGAAGGATGAATAACCGACTGTCAGTCAGCCCTAGTCTGGCAAGAAGTTGATTTGGAAATGTCCTGGTCTAGCATTTTTATGATTCAGTGGCCTCCGTTTTTTTCTGACGGCAAACACACAAGGAAAAAAAAATATGTAGGGATAGTGATTTGAAGGCATTTGTTACTACTTTATAATCAAAATAGGCTATGGATTTTTATTCTGTAAGATTTTTAAAGATCTCACTATAATGTTCTATTTTTATAAAAGAGTTTAAATACTCTCCTCTCCAGATATATGAAAATAGAATAAGTGATGGTAAGCTCCTTTTTAGATATATAATTATAAAACTATTTTTCAGGGTTATAAAGTCTCTCTTTGGTAATTAAATTACGTGAAGAACATAGAAATTTCACTTTTTAAAATAAAATCCACGATTTTAATATATCTGTTCTTTAAATATTTTTAAGAGTATTTTCCAATTTTTTAAGGTGTGATTAATAAAAGATTAACCGAGTGACAGTCTCTTATGCTTTAATCAATTCCTTTCGCCAAACATTTATTGAACACATAATATAGGTCTTGCACCATACAGGAATGTTGAGAAGATTAAAACTAAAAAACGAATTAAATGTGCTCTGCTCACAAGAAGTTTACAGTTACCTAGCAATCTACGGTACAGGAGAGATGATGGCAAATGATGGAAAGGAGAGTTTTTTTTACCGGTGCTTAGGGAATATCAAGTAGATATTGAAATGCATCCTGATTAGAGTGGCTCAAGAAAGTTTTCATAGATAATGCAACATTTGAGTCAGATATCAAAGTCCTGATAGGATTTCAACAGGTGGAAAGAAGCTTTCCGGGGAGTAAAAAGAAGATGAAGAAGGACTAGTTAGAGATAAAGCAGAGGAAAGACAGAATTGCTTCCAGTTTGATCCCAATTTCATACTGATCTGTAACTTGTGTATATTTTACAAAAGATTTGAAGTCCCTAACTCCACTACTGCTTCAATTAATCTGCTTGTCAGTCTACTTATATCTCTTGCAGGGAAAAAGCACTGGCTAACTAATACTCATCAACTCTCAAGATAGTAGAACTGCTGACACATTTGCTTGCAACCAATTAGTAAGCATATTTAATGAATGGTTACCATCCCCCCTGAAGGGCTTAACAGAGTGATAAATGGCCCTTGAGCTTCCTTCATTATTTCCAAGACACTTTCTGTAGTTTCTTAAAGAGAAAAAAAAAATTTTCATTGGCCATTGGCCACTAGCAAGGTTCCAAGTTACTCAAGTTTACTAGCCTGTGACCAATCTGTCATGGAATCTATAGAGCTGGAAAAGAGCTTAATAGTCATTGGATCAACTCTCCTTTTATGAACAAGTAAACAGAGGCTCAGAGAGGTTGAATGACTTACCCAGGGCGAAAACTAGGATGGACTCTTGGCTTCTGCCGGCACTTCTTTTCATCATGGTTCACTTTCCTGAGGTACTCTTAATAGCATGGTGGCAGTATTCTTTAGATTCTTCATAGATTGTTGTTGAACTTTGCCAGATACTGAACCATCTCTAGTACATATCATTAGTACATTCAATTCTGAATAGATTGTCTCTAATTTTATGTCTTCCCACAGGAATAATGATCTTTTTAGGTAGCGAAAGAGTTTAAGATCTCATGAAATGTATAAATTTTTGGTCTAGAGAAGAGGTTCTCAATCTCAACTTTATGTCAGATTCATTGGGGGAGCTTAGAAGAAATTGGGTGTCTCCTGAACTTTCATTTAACTGGTCTGAGGTAAGGCCATGGCAGGTCTGTTTGCTTGCTCTGGTTTTGGTCATGGAAGGATAACTAGCATAGAGTAGATACAAAATTTATCATTAAACTTTGCTCAAATCAAATCAAGTCAGACATCTACTTCAATGATTTGAACACCCATGATAGCAGTCAATGTATTTTTTTCCAAAGGAAGCCTGAAGAAAGATATACCCCAACCTTCAATGGATTTTCTTTGGTAGTCTCACTTGCAGCCTAACCAAATTGAATATGTTGACAGAGGAAAAAGAGTCTGAGAGTAATATGAATCATCCTTAAAGGCAAGTATAATATTTACGCCTTTTCAAATTCTGAGGAGAAAGGAAGGGGAGTGGCTCTTTTAATCTGTGTGATCACGAATCCCATCTACACAAGATGTGATATCGAATGTGTCATTTTTAAAAAAGAGAATATAATTTGCCTAGATTGGAGTTCTGCCTGCTATTTAACCTGCGCTAGTCACTAATTCCTAATAAAGAACCAGTTCTCTCACATAATTGTATTAGGATTTGATTTTTTTAATTGCCAATATCATTTTTAACAACAGTCACACGAAGACAGTAATCACCCTCAGCTTCCCTCAACAACGTCTCTCATTTATTTCCCTGTAGCCACTTCCCCATTCCTACAAGTTGTCTTTCACCTTGTGTCCGTGCCAAAAATGTGGCTGTACTTCCTTCCCCCTCACAGCTCAATGTCCTCTTAATTAATTCCACTACCTCCGCATGGCGTAAATATCACATTCTAGTAGCTCAAGTGAGATCTGACTCTCCAGATGATCAAATAATAACCAGCCCTACAGATAAATACTAGAAAAGGAAAACCAAACCAAACCAAAACAAAAACCCAGCTCATCAAAGCACAACACAGATATGGGTAAAACTGCAGCCCGGCAGCAAGAGAATGGAGGAATCAGCAAGGTTCCTGGCAAGTTGGCAAACAGCAAGACAGGTAGAAAACCTTGTTCTACCCGGCCCCAAGCACAAGGACACCTGCAGGGTCAGCGGTGAGAAATTACAGTTAAATACAAAAAAATATATGTATTTAGGTACACACGGGCATTACAATGATACATCAAGATGCCTACCATGATAGCTTAGGAATGGCATGTTGGTATAGTAAAGCAGATTTCAGAGAAATAGAATTATACTGGGGTAAAATTGTGGATTTTTGCCCATCATTATAAGCAAATCTATACCACATGTTGTAGTGTTCTCACTAGATATTTTTCAAGACAAACAGTAGAAAATAGTTTTCCCCTCGAGGTCGTTTCACTTTGATCTTAAAACAAAATAAAACAACACGAAAACAGAACAAACAAGCAAAACGAACATAAATGAATTATATGAATTCATTAAGGACTTATTAAAAGAACAAAGCATGATCGAGAACTTCCAAATTAGATTTCCCCCCTAATACATTAAGTACTTAAATGTTACTGATAGAGATTTCATGCTCATGTTTAAAAAAAAAACCCAAATGGGATTTTGCGGATGTACAGAATTGTTCTCTTTCTCAAGAGACACTAGCTCAGTCTCGACATCCATTCTGAGTAAGATTCATTAGTGCTACTATCCTACCATCGTAAGGAGATTCATATCTGTCGGTGACTCGTTGACTGGTATTCGTACAATTACATTAAGCATATTTTTCCAATTAGGGAACCCTTAATCTTAGGACATTTAAAATCTTCCCCTAGAAAGAATAAGTACTGTGCATGTAGGAATATAAAATTCCAAAGGTGGTGATATGTTCTTCCTTCCAGTTTGTCAGACAAAGATATAGGTCATTCAGGGTCCCAGTGTCTCCATTTGGGGCATATCAGTATTCCCCTCGAAAACGTTGCTTAACCGTCTGAATAATGCAAACGAAAATCTCTCTTTAAAGAAGAATTTTGCACCAACACTCTTGGCGTAGGATACCATGATCCAGGCAGGGGATTAGACCCGCGTCTTTTGTAAGTTGGGCCTAAAATTGACTCCAGATTTGTGACTCATGAACAGAAAGTCAGTTTTAATATGGATATGCTTTAAAGAGTAAAAATGGCTATTAGTCTTAACAAGTTACATATTGGGTATTATTCTTAAAAATGACTCATAAAATATCTTTTTAAGTACTTAAAGGCATGAATATGTTCTACTCTTTTACCTTTGCTTGAATGCAGTTTTTCATTTCCAGGAAAGGATACATTTTCTAACTAACCCCGTTAACCTAATTACTCATAAAGAAATACCAAAAGTGTCCCTGACATCAATACCTTCACAAAGAATTGTATCTGTGCACATGCGCAGGAGCAAATTCCATTTAGATAATCAAAACTGTAATTTTTATTTAAAAGAGTCCTTTCGATCCATGTAATTCCTAGCAGTAAAATTTATCAAGAGCACTTAAAGTTTGCAAACACTAAAACTGCCCTATCCATGTCTTAATTTCTTCATTCATATACTTAAAACTCAAAAGTATTAACTCTTAGGCTTAAACGAATAAGAGTATTCTGTTTATTTAATGGTCTTTGTTTGATCTTAAATGGGGTTTGTAATGAAAATGCCTTCAATCTGAAGGGAACCTTTTATCCTATTCAGAATAATTATCTTGTAAGATTAAAATCAGTGAATCATACCTAATTAAGATTTATAATTTAGCATCACTCAGGTATATGATCTAAGAGAAAGAGTTTACAATCTTAACTTCAATTTGAAATGGAAAGAGGGAAGAAGTGAATAAAAGGAAAAATAAAACAGTTATTTGGGGGATAACAATGCACTCTATTGCCACACATTTAGCCAGATTCCTGGCTTAATCCTTTTTAAGGCCAGACATTTATTGTGAAAATATAATATAGTAAAGGATAGGGGTAAGGCGGGAAAAAAGGGTTCCGATTTAAATTACACTACGGATTTTGTAGGTAAGTTCCAGACACTACACAACATGCCTGCTGGGTAGCCACCTACCAAAATATGACAAGTTTATAATGCCTTTAATGCAAAAAAAAAAAAAAAAAAAAAATCTAAACTGCAGGGTGAATTTAAAATTAAATGGGACACGGTTGTTAATGGTTATTTTCAAGCCTCCTTTCCATGAAGTCCATATCAGCCGAAAGAGCAACGCCTGGCGATTACACAGGGCAAAGATTTTTCTTCTTAGAGGGGTCTCATATGTAGTACTTCTCTCCACAAAGTCTAACAAGACATCCAAAATTTCTTCCTCAGAAATATCTTTAAAGCCCCCCACCTTCCCTTCAGTCTTGGACTACCAAAAAAAAAACAAAAAAAGAATGGTTACTTTTCTTAGGCCTTTGATATTTCCTTTCCTGGCAGAGTCATCTGATGTGTGAACTACCGTTTGAAAATACATGGCGGAGCCTGAAGTGCACTCAGATCCATTACTTGCTGGACATTCCATCGGATCTCAGTTTTGATTTGGAAAAAGCCACTTGACTTCACAATCTAGTTTTAGGTATCTCAATATGGAGCTCCATCTCATTGGGAAGCATCTTGGGAAGCAACGGTGTAGACGTCCTGCCCGCCCCTCCAAGCGGTGTTCAAATCAAAGGGGAAAGGGGTCCTACCAGGTGACTCTACTACTCAGGGAAAAAGAGGTAATTTCACTCCGGGTTTCGGAAACCGAGTTCACAATTCGACTGCGACCTACCACATGGTTGACGTTACAGCATGGAAGAGTTGCTTCGAATCTTTAACACAGCCGTCACCACATGTTTATAGAGCTACGGATGCCACTTTCTAATGTCAAAATATCAATGTTGTGAATGTTATAACGAGGTAATTATTTTGCATTTGCCGCTTTTGTCTGAATGGCGCTCAGTGAGCTGTGCTTTTATGTCTCACTGGTCAGGATTTTCTGTATACTTAGATAATTTGGGATGCTACACTAGAAACATTGATTTTACTTGTTCTTGAAACCTAGGTAGGTTAGTGATGGCACACGACAACAGAGAAACCCCCAGGCTCTTGCTCCAAATCCTACCCAAATCTTCCCACCCAACCATTCTGAGCCTGGGAATACAAATTTAAGTATGCACCTATATGCAAGTAATGCCAAAACACGGGGTTCCTTTTAAGACCATTTGCACACAAATTCATGGGATATACAGAGCACGTATCAGGCAAAGGGCAACATGAGATAAAGGCACCTACTTCTGTCACCAACTCACACGTAGAAAGAGCAGGAGATACCTAGTGGGTCATTTACCACTGATTCTCTTCCTCAGTAAGCATCAGTGCTACCTTAGGCAGAGGCACACGGAATGATTGTGGGGTAGTCAGTCTCTAAGTAGGAAACCCAGTGACTTCCACAAAGCAGGCCCTCGATGAAGGCTTGTGGGCTGTGAGCTAGCTTCACTGCTCTGCAACCTATGCAGGCTCACGGGGTCCCACACGGAAGGGCCCCGCACTTGGTATAAGGATCTGCTGTTTCTGCCTCGAATGTTTAATACGTTTTGAACACAGTGCCCCACGTTTCATTTTTGCACCAAGCCCCAGAAGTTATGTGGCCAGCCCTAGGTAAAGGTGACAATGCATGTTGATGGTAAAGATAATAAATCAAAAGAATAGCAAAAAGTTTACAGTTACATCTGGAAACCCATGGCTACATTACACTACTCTTAAAATTTTATTTTGAATGTTACTGTTTCCATGAATGATACCTCCTTACAAACCAAAGCGTGAAAGCAGAGGTCACTTATTCTCAGATGAGTTTACGGTCATATGAATATGGCATTTAATCAATTGTCAGTCGCTTAAAAAGGATCCAATTGACATAAGCCAAACATTCCTTGGATCTGGGAAAAAAGAGAGAGATTTTTCTTTTCTTTTTTTGGTGGGCGAAGAAAATGCAGTTTCTAATCTCTTGCCAGCAACAGACCCACATGCGGAATGGAGGAAATACATACATTACCAGCAGAAACCAAAACTCGTGAGAAAGGAACCGAGTAAAGGTGTTTTCGATATGAAGAAACATTCTGTAGGTATTTTACTGTCTGTATTCTGCAGTAAGAAAATATATTTTGTATGCGGCATATCACTAATAACTGTTAATAAAAGCCAGTCTTGACTGAAAATGAGAACAAAATTCTAATAAGAAGCGAATTTCTCATTATTAAAAAAATACTTTCTAACAAAGATCTCTCAACATAAAAATACAAATACGTAAGCTGGGTTGCAGGGTAAGAAAACTTTAACCTCGAGCCTCCAGAGAATAAATCCTGCATACATACTTTCAAGAAGTAACGGTTTCAAACACCATAGGAAGAGTAACACTATAAATGCTTTGTGAAAGTCATGGTAGCTCAAATATAAGCAAACATATCCATGTATACATATATTTAACATAAATACATCTTAATTGAAATTCTCCTTTGAATTTACTGCTTCTGATATACCCTGAAACAACAGCCCACCATATGCAATGTTAAGCAAAGTGTCAATACTCGAGTAACAAGACAACAAACAGATTTGTTGCATAAAATATGTAAATATTATTAACAGAGAGTGCCATACGATAGCTCATGTTTGGACGGTTTCTGATCACCTATCTTTTCTGCCGCCTCAGTCTCTTAGCTAAGACCGTCATCAACAGGTACCGTACGCATGTGCGGTGCAGAGACACAGCTCCCGAGCAGACATCTGTGGTGCTGCCCTAAGGAAACAGCATACGCACCTGCTTTTGATTTGCCTCAAACTTATCAGGACAATTTATTTTTACCATATTCTTGCCTACTTCTTATTTCCACTATCTGCATTTCTTGCAGCAAGCATCGTTCGAGTAAAATTGCCATGTGAATGATAACATCAAAAATCGCAAGAGATCAGTAATCAGCAATCATGTCCAAGCAGCTATGCTTGAAATTTCTACCATAAGTAAAAAAGCTAATGATAAAAATTCAAGGTTAGAAAAAAAGGAAGAAAATTATGAAATCTCACCATGAAAAGCACTTGCTAAAGAAGCATTTATTTTGTTTTCAAAAGAAGTTTCCTTTTTCATAGAGAAAAAATTTAGCTATAGTGTGTATGAGAGAGAGAAAGAGAAAGAGAGAAAGAGAAAGAAAGAGAGAGCAAGAGAGAGACAGCTAATTGAAGACAGAATAATTTTTGGATTTGCAGTCTTCCAAGAAGTACCCCAAAATAATTTCTAAGTTGAACTGATTTTAGTGAAACATTAGCCCTTATATACCCCCAAAGAAAGAGACAAATGTATTAAGGATTTTTGAACTGAAGAAAAAAAAATTGCATTGTTTCCTGTGCCATTTGTTTATTCTGGCTTATCAATGACTCAAGATAAAAAAGCAGATAATGCTGATTAATCAAGTCTTATCGATTAGCAGCATAAGTCAATATTTCATACAAATGTCTACAGAACAATTTCTCCCAATCAAAAATTTATCAATCAATTTAAATTCCTGGTAATTAAATTTATTAGCTCTACAAAAATAAATGTGGTACTTTATAAAAGTAGTGCATGAAATTTGTCCTCAAGAATATATTGATCAAAGGCAAAACAGCAAACATTTCCATTAACCAAGCTTCCAAGAACAAACTGTAAAATACAAAACATAAAAGCCTGCAATTGTTTCCAATATACCTAGCAATTCTGCTGATTTCGGACCATTAAAACTGATTACTTAATTAGGCAATCATTCAAGGCATCTAAACACTCACAGGCAAAAATAGGGAGTCATTAGCATAGCGGTCTTCACCTTGAGATGAAAATTCCGAAAAATGCTGCAGGCCCTAAAGTTTCGGGGTCTGTCCCCACGCACACACAAAGCAAAACATTAAAATCCAAAAGCTAACAACCAAATCTCAGGAAAAAAAGAATTCACCTCTAATGATATCACTTATTTGTCTTTTCAGGTGGCTAATACTTCAAACTGTCTTAGTAATGTCAAGTTAGAATATGGACAGTCTCTACCAGTTCCTGGAAGCACTACTTTCTCCCCTCTGGACATACTCTCAAACTATCTATAAGTAATTAATGAAATATCTGCTGTCTTGTATGTATATCAGATGTAACTGCCTCCAAAAAGGTTTTCAAATTTCCTGCCTGATAGGAATAAAAACAACAAAAAGATTTTCTATTTATGGGATAAAAATAATTAAAAACCCAGTTACTAGACACTCAGCCACTGGAGTCTTTAACTAAAGAAAAAATAAATCTCTGTTTTCACTCAGAAGGTACCAGAGATCATTTTAAGAATATCACTGATTCTGTACAGTAGGAGAAAGAAAAATATTCTGTTTTCAAAAAAAAAAAAAAAAGAAAAAAAAATGGTTCCTGAAATAATTCCAAAGAGACCCTATAAACTATCTTTTTAGGAGAAGAGAAAAAGCAAGTCAACTCACAGACTCGGCTTCCAAACAGAAGTCTTACCCTCTTCCAGGAAAACAACAATGAGACTTTATTACCCTGCTATGATTCTTTCATTTCGGACATGATTCATTAGCAAGTATTACACTTCCCAAAACTCCCACCCCACTCTTCGTGGTCTGTCACCCTGGTTGTTGATAGACCCAAATGCAAGAGCAAGCGGCCCACAGCAGCGTAAGACAAGTATCCAAAAACTATTTCATAAAAGGGACACTTCTCTCATATCTTTGCCTCCCAAAATGAAGCAGGCTGCTTTTAACTGCTTCCGAGAAAAAAAAAATAAATAAATAAAAATAGATAAATAAATAGATAAATAAATAAATAAGATTTAACTGGTCGTTTTCTTCACAATACCTTTAAAAATCTGAATAATGCCTGCAACATATTCAGAATTCAAGACTACATGGCCTGGTGGGTGTGTTACCTACCTCTAGTTTTAGGCTGAAATTCCCAAAGACTTGAGTGAGTCCATGCAGTTTACAATGATAACCACCCACATGCACAACTAATAAACAATAAAGATGAGGTGACCAAGCATGCTGGGGGAAATGGTTTTTATAGAAAAAAAAAACACCTTTCTTTCCCAAAGAAAAGCGAATATGTCACACATATAATGACGACAGGAAACAGCGATGAAGGACTGAAAGAGAAGATGAAAGGAAGAGGGCAACTCTAAAATTCGAATGAATGAAAACGCGGATTCTCTGCATATTGTTCCAAACCACCCTCTCCGAAAGATTTGTCCCTTTCAAACACTCTATTTTCAAAATGTCCATGTGAACCAAGAAGCCAGCTATAACTGAAAGTACTATAAACATATAACAAGTATCAGTTTATGAAGGCTAGGCTTTCCCCTTCAACCTTTCAACTCTCAGGTCCAAAAAAAACTTCACACATAGTACAGTACTAATAAATAGATCTTGTTGGTTCCAGGAAACATTTTTTTTAATCTATTCTGGTCATAATATCCTTGCTTTTTTTTTTTTTTTTTCAGTTGTATTAAATTTAGGATCAAAAACATCAAAGCAGCTTCCACCTCGGACCTAACTTTTAGAGAATCAATGTGACAAGGCAGTCCCTGATAGATGTTTCTCTTGATAAACGACTTGTTCAAAAGAGACATTGTAGCTTTCATTTCCTGACCACAACACACTTTTAATTTGCAACAGCAGAGCTGCCAGAGTGGGAGCGCTTGCCCACTTCCCAGCCTTTTAGGTTTGTAGCTCTGGTTCCTTTAGGCCACACACTTGAGACAAACAAAATCTAAAAATAATCAGAGTAATAGAATTACAGAAGAGGAACCACTAATGCTACGATACACAGACACAAGTGTCTACTTTATGGATAGGTAGATAGACATAAACTTTTCCTCTTCAGAATTCCGGTGTGTGATAAGGCTCTTGAGTGACCATCATTTGCACAGCGAGCATTTAAACACAGAGAAATAAATGATGTGACTATTATTTAAAAGTAAGCAGAGACAGGGCAGGGGGGCAATTTACACACTTAAATCTGCTGTTAAATGTCGTGAATTATATGATTGCCTACCCCAGCGTGTTTTTTACATATTATTGCAATGATTATTATTACTTACTACTACCCAGAAATCACCTTTAAGTATCAATACGGTGAACAGCCAAACCATCCAATTTCTGCTCTCAGCACATTGTCCGAGCTCCGATTTAAAATTTATAAATGTAATATCCTCCTCATCACAGGCAGCAGCCCAATCTGCTCTGAATATATATTACAGCTTTAACATCACAGAGGGAACTCGCCCATCTGGCAATCCCATTCGCTCCAACAGCTCCGGGGGAAAAAAAAAAGCTGTGCTCTCTCCTCCTTAAAACATTTCTCAGGGCAAATTATGTGCATCTAAAATAAACAGTCTTCTTATTGATCGCTTCAAAGTCAACAAGTTCCAAATGCAAAATTCAAATCCTTTCTATCGTGTGCGAGCAGTGTGTGTTTAGCTCAATAGTCACCAGAGTCCAACCAGAAGTGTACGCCGCGCAACGGCTCTTGTACTGCCTCTCCTTGTATTCGCATTTGTGTTATGAGAGAGCAGTAACCACGGCCACATTACAGACCCCTGGCAGCTTTGCCCCACTGCTATTTCTTTCTTTCATATTCTCCCTTCCTTCTCTCTCTTCGCAGCGTGAATGCATGGTGGTGGGATAAATGTAACCAAACACACACACACACACACACACACACACACACACACACACAAAACGACAACAACAACAAACCAAACCAGTATAAAGTGGACATATCCTGCGGTTATGCAAAATACTTTTCACATCTTTCTGTTGTTGTTGTTCCCTCTTCGTCTTAATTGAATATCACAAAGTGTA
This sequence comes from Paguma larvata, assembly GCA_030068075.1. Lineage (NCBI taxonomy): Eukaryota > Metazoa > Chordata > Mammalia > Carnivora > Viverridae > Paguma > Paguma larvata. The sequence continues at coordinate 66,580,423 of CM057825.1, read as the reverse complement.
CACACGGCATGGTCACAAGAGCTATTGAAAACCCTCTCTCACTCCATTTATCTGATCTTTCTTTCTTTTTTTTTTTCTTTCTTTTTTTTGTGAAGAAAGAGGAAAGAGCGATTTCAAACAAAGTCAATTTCAGTGCTTGATTATTTAATTCTGTCACAGGTTAAAAGTAAAAAGCGCTGACAGGCGGACAAGTGACTGGCAGGGAAAAAGAAACTACCACTGTTTCTTAAAAGGCATTAAGGACTTAAAGCAATCAAAATATGTATTTTTTTTTACTTTTATGTAAAAGATATCCCTTCACTCACTCGCCCAAAAAAACCACACTCAGAAGAACTAATTACTCCACAAAGTGTAATCATCCAGAGAGCAGATAGTCAAATTGCATTAATAGGTTGAGAAAAAAAAATTTTCATCCAGCTCTGTGTACATATATATGTACATATATATATATATACATACATACTTTCATTAGTAAGCACTCTTTCCCCACACTCCCGCCCTCTCCCCTCTCCACCCAGCCTCCTCCCCAAAAAACCCCACGCTGAGTTTAACTAATTTACATACCATTTGACTTCAGCGGTTATATAGTGTATTACTAGTAACATGTAACTTTGAGATTACTGCTAAACCCGGCAAAAGTGGACTCCAGTAATCTATTAATCAAAACTGAAATATAAACAAGTGATAGCAAAAGCAAACAAGCATTTTGACAGATTAAAATATACATCTATATTTAAAGGAATTATACATCATAAGCATCTGCTTCCCAAGGAGAGTCTTTAATGGTTTTTATCATGCTATTTAATTTGTCTTTCCTATTTAGATGCAAAGGAAGTAAATTCCAAAACTGACGTACCATAAACACTGGTGCTACTGATCATTTCTTGCTGGCAGCACAAAAAGCTGAATTGGATTTCTCACAAGCAGGAATTCCAAAGGTTGCTTTTCATTAAAGCCACTTTTCCTCTCAGCTATCAAATGTCACTGCCTTGAAACGTGGGCCCTTTCGTCAGGTATTCATTTAACCTACATGCATATAATTAAGGGGGAAAGCAACATCAACAAAAAGGGGATCTCAGATCACAGGAGAAGAAAGAAAGGAAAAAAAGCACATGACCAGGAATGCAAGTCCATGTCAATTTCACTCACTCCCATTGAAACTAACAAGAGCTCCGGGGAGGACGGTAATAGGATCAGTGGATTGTATATACCATTAAATTATACATCTTTCTCTCCCGTTCCTTGCCAACAATACGCCCACCACGCTGTACCCCCTCCAAGATGAGGTGCTTACATTTTTCTGCAACCGATCTTCTGACGTTTTCCCGTTCCCCCAGCCACGAGACTGTAATTTAACCTCAACTTTTTGTGTGAGCAAGATTCTTATTTACACTTCTTATTTACTTAGAAGTTAGTTCCCGAAGAAAGTCTAGCCCCACCCTATGGCTCCGCTTTCTTATTTATTTTTTTTTTATTTTCGAAGTAAAAAGATAGTAATAAGTAAGCCCAATATAGCGGAAAACGAGATCCTTGCTATCGCGAACTCTTAATCCAATACTATTGTTACAATGATTAAGCAGCAAAAATATGCATTCTAATGTTTCAGGGCTACTTTGTACAGAGAAATTAGACAGCAGGTTGGCGTATAGAATAGCAGCGAGTGCAAATCAAATTTAACGGGCACGGCACAACTCGGGGATCTCTTTTTATTACGGGTCTTGGATTTATTTATATTCTTAAAAAATAAAACAAACAAAAACAAAAACAAATTTAAACAGATGGTAGAAAACTACGAAGCTCCTCTTACCTGAACGCGCGGAGCAAAAACCCAATAGGTTAGCGTAGCATCGATCCGATGTGTTTGCTGATGAATGGAAGCTAGGGTTAAGTGAAGGTGCCTATGATTTGAAATCATTCCAAGTTTTTGAAGGGAAGACGGACTGCAGCCTCTGCCATGTTGGAATTTCAAACCCAAAACAGCTGCTTGGAAGGAGCCAGCATGCCAGAGGCTGGGCGCAGGCGCAGAGCGCCGCCGAGCCAAATTCAAATCACTTTCACACTAAGAGCCAAAGATCAGTTTTCAAAGGAGAGAGGGAGAAAGAGACGGAGGCTGCCGAGAGGGAGAGAAGACGGGAGGCAGTGGCGAGAGGCGGGCGGTGGAGAGAGACGGGCAGCGGGAGGACCGGGAGGGAGAGGGAGAGGCGCACGGAGCCCGCGGAGCTGGAGGGGGAGAAAGGGAGGCGGGAGGCGAGCGGGCGAGCGAGCGAGAGACGCGCCAGAGATTCATGGGCAGGGAGGGCTCAATGGCCGCGCCGCGCTGGCCGGCCAGCCGCTCGGGTCATGTTACACGGCCGGGGCCGCGGCAGCCGCCCAGCCCCGCCGACGCGCTCACGCGGCCCGGAGGGGGCCCCGAGGTCATGATTACGCGCGCGGGGACCCGCAGTTCTCCCTGCCCGCGGACCCGGGCGGCCCAACCTGGGGGAAGGGGAGCAACGCCCTGGGGGGCGGGGGGGGGGTGCGGAGGGAGGAAGGGGCCTTTCTTTCCCACGCGTGACCAGCCGGCCCTCGCGCGCCCCAGCCGGCCGGGGAGGGCCCGGGCCCCGGGGCTGCGCCGCTCTCGCGCCCGCGGGCCCCTCCCTGCCCGCTCCCGGCCCTCCCGACAGCTGCGCCCGGTCCGCCCTTCCCCACCCGGCCGCGACTCCGCGCGCAGGACAAGATCTGGCCCGGGGAGCCGGGACCTCACCCGCGCTCTCCCCTGGGCCCCCAACACCGGCCAGAAAATGACTTCATCTGCCAAGAAGAGGCAACTTCAGGGGGGAAATCCGAATTGAGCCAGTTCCCCTCCCCCCGCCTCCTTGCGAATAAATAAAATCCTAAGTGTCTAGGTGTGCGGTCCACTCTCGCGCTCCCTGGCTCCCCTCCCTACCTCCCCCAGGCGGCTCGGGCAGGGGAAAGCAGCGCCTGGGGGCCCCCGGCGCGGGCTGCTGGTGCGCCAGCATAGACGTTAGGCTCCTGCCTTCCCAACCCCCTTCTATGGAGCAAGCTGGGGACCCAGGAGTGGCAAGAGAGTAGGGGCTTTGTGGTGCTGGGAGCTGAGGAAGAATGAAATGTGCAGATGAGTGTGTTGCTCGCATCCCAGGGAGCAATGCAGTGCTGATTGTCTGTTGCTGAGATAGCCTTTTGTTCGGAACATAAGGTTTAAGAAACACACACACGTTTTCTGGGGTCTCTTGTTAGATGTAAATGCGCTGCATCCAGACGCTTACTATGCAGTGTAAGCTCAGTTGGTTTACTAATCACCCCGCCCCACCCCCAAACAACCGGGATCATTTGAATGGGAACCTCATTCAGACTTCTAGGCTGCGAGGATTGCCTTCAACCTATTTCATTCTAGACTAGCCAACCATCCAACTGAGATAATAAAGCAAACAATAACATTTGATCATGATGTCTACGAGATAATGTGCCCGGCAAAGTTCTTTAGGAATTGTAATGAGAAAGTGAGTGAGTGAGGTAATAATTTCTCTTCGTTTTCATTAAATATGACTTTAATAGATAAATGGTAAGTTTATACTTTGGCCTGGTGGACATCCAGTCCGCTCCATTTCAACTCCGCTAAGAATGAGAGAGGCAAATTATGTATTCGACCGGGAGCCCACGAGGCCGAAAATGTTACCTTTGAAGGTTGGGAACGAAAATATACTTGTTTAGGACCGACCCTTCTCATAACCGGTGTTCACAGTACCCCCCCCCTTCTCAGCTATAGATTTAATAGACTAAATAGCAGCTCTCCAGATGGTGAAATCTAGCCTTTAAAAGAAACCACACATATACTTTGAAATTAATTTCATTCTCCTTTTGTGATTTTCTTACCTGTGAATGGAGAGCCGTTGAATGGATGCATTTAGCTAACACAACGAGAAAGAAAAATTATTTTAGTTAAATCTAGGCAGATGACAGAATCTAAAAGACAAAAAGAAGGGATTCAAGATCTTAACAAATATTTCTAAAGAATGAGATTTCTATTGGGAATGGGTTTGACCTTTCTCTGCATTTTTTTCCACGGGGCTTCAAAATAAAACAGAAGAACTTTATTCTGATGTAACAGAGAACACTGAACCCCCTTTAGTTATATTTTACAAGATAGCTTTGAAAATGATATTAGGAAAAGTTGCCCCTTGGATTTCACCACAAAGAAATAAGTGGAGAAAAATAGCTATGGGTCACTGGTGGATGGAGTACGGATGAATTAAAAAATAACAACTGTGAAGAACTTAAAATTCCAGTTATTGCCCATTGGGAGAATGACAAGAAGTCCTCTGGACACAGAGCAGATGCTCTGTGCAATTCAAGCAAAACTGCTCAGTCCCTATTTGTTAAAAAAAAAAAAAAAAAAAAAAAAAAAAAAGTTCAAAGCTCATCAACCTTTAACACTAAGTTCCTTGTCTTGGATTTACAGCTCCTTATGTCAACCGAAATACTGAATAAAAATATATATGCTGGAGTATCCACTGAGTTAAAAAAAAATATTTTCTTGATCAAGTTAAAGCAATTCATTTTCAATATCTAAAAAACAGCATAAACCCTGCTTTTAAAAGAGGGCAAGAGAAAGCGTGGTTAGCAGTCGATTCATAGAGAAGTACTATTTTTTCAAGGCCTTTGTGTATTCATTTGAAATATAGATTATAAAATTCATCATTCAACATACAAATGAATATAATTAACTTTGGAACCAAAGAAAAGGAAACTATTCAAAAGAGCACTGCATGTATTTACACAGCATTTCAAAATTGTCCAAAATTACATATACTCTGGGGAAAAAATGTTTACGTAATAGAATATACATTATGGGATTTGCATGACTAATAAGATTCACAATGGAATTTGTCACCCTACTATTTATTTCTAGCTTTTTTTTTTTTTAAGGTATGGGTAAAGGTTGCTTTTCTCCAGTTACTTTTTTTTGCAAAGGAAGATGAACCTTTCCAAAAGATGCATTCTTTGTAAAATTTGCACAATGTGTATGGTTTTTGTTGTTGTAATAAAACGATCTTTAATGACGTGGCATGATGAACATTTTAATAGTCACCATACTCTATCCACACTTATTTTTAGAACTTTTATTCAGAAGCAATGTTTCTGGTTGTAACTGACATCTATCTCTACAATGTACTTTATGAAGCTTTTCTTGCGACATGAGAATAAGAAATTGAGTCTCTGAAGAAAGGGGATTGGCTACTCAAGAAAATCGTTAATTCGGGGAAAAGCCGATTGGACTAATTTTGTTTTCCCATTGAAGTAAGCCCATTGCTCCCTTCTCTTTTTATTCTAATTTCTTTCTGATGTAGAGAGAACAAATATAATGAATTTCTAATAGACACTGTATACTGATTTGAGCTTTTCAAGTAGGCCAAAGAAAAATAAGCATCCCTATTCTTTTTTTTTTTTTTCTGTCCCTTCAGGAAAAGTGTGTGTGTGTGTGTGTGTGTGTGTGTGTGTGTGTGTGTGTTCTCTCAAGCTAATTCAGGGAGGAAAGATTCTTCTACTTTTCCATTCTTACTCTCAATACACAATAAGCAACAACAATCAAAGTGGAGGGTAAGAAAATAAGTAAGGTGATACTGAATGCGATTGGGCAGACGGCCATATTCTGGTGTGCCTGGACTAAGGATAATTTGACCCAGGTTAGACGCAGAGATGTGTACCTATGTGACAGAAGAAAAAGAGAAAGAAAATATGGGCGTAGACAGAGCATAGCAAAGATAAGAAGATGAAAGTGACAAGATGCTTGAAAGACCGAAACAAGTTTGGGCAGCTATAAAGTTGAGTTTTTCATGAAATGTTAGTCACAATTCAATTTCATTTATAAATTCTGCTTTTTCGTTTCAAATTCAATTATTAATTATTTTAATAAAACATTAAACTAGCAATGTCTTCTTACAAATGATCCCGTTTCCAAAACATTCCATGACTTACTAGCTGTTTATTAGGCCTACACACAGTTTCCGTATCGCTCACAAAATCTAAAGGAGATCTTATCATAATGCAAATTACTAGTATAATAATTTTTTATGCTCACATAAAAATGCAGTTCATTTAAGGGTCTTTATTTGTACTGTAATTCAACTAAGAATACTAAATAATTCTTAGGCCTCTTCCTACCCCCCCCCCAAAAAAAAACTAGTGAAGACCTTGACTTCATTTTAGTAAAATTACTCAATTTATTAGATTTACCCTTGAATACAGGTACTGGCAAATGGTATTAGAGTGGTCCATATATCGCCTTGGTGACCTAGCCCTACAAGAAAGAGACAACAGGAAAATCCTTTGAGGGGTTCTCATGGGAAATGTTTTCTTGGTTATGCAAATGTGTTTTCTTCTAATAACGTGAGGATTGCACATTTTCATTCACTCTCTTTTTTTCAATGTTTATCTTTGAGAGAGAAAGAGAATCGAGCAGGGAGGGGCAGAGGGAGGGAGACACACAATCCAAAGCAGGCTCCAGGCTCCGAGATGTCAGCAAAGCGCCCGACAGCGACGCAGGGCTCAAACCCATACACCGAGAGATCATGACCTGAGTTGAAGATAGACGCTTAACCAACGGAGCCACCAGGTACCCTTTGCATTCACTCTTAGAATGGTGGTAGTGTTCCTTATGTGTTGCACCCTCTGCCTGACTCTGTATGATTCTGAAGTTCACTTAGAAAGTACATACTGGGGCTCCTGAAAGGCTCTGTAGGTTATGCATCCAACTCTTGGTTTCAGCTCAGGTCATGATCTCAAGGGTTTGTGATCACTGCACTGACAGTGCAGAGCTTGCTTGGGATTCTTTCTCTCTTCCACTCTCTCTGCCCCTCCCGCTATCTCTCTCTCTCTCAAAATAAATAAAAACAGAAAGTACATATTGTACTGAACACTTACTGTGGTTAAAACTGTTGCACTAAAAATTGCAGAAGATTTAAAGAAAACTGACATTAACGTGTTATGGATAAAGTCAGATAAATGTAGTTCAAAGCGAGTAAGTGACTCACAAAGGGGGCTGTCTAGAAGATACAGGTTCTTTGATGAAGGAGAGGACCGTTCCCATGGCCTTTGTAGTCTTAGTCTTTAAGCTCCAATACAACAAACCGCTTGTAGTCTGCACTCTGCGTATGTCGTGTTGTCTGTTCCCTCTGTGCCTTGCTTCCCATTGCGCCCTCTGGTTTTCCTCCTCTTTGGCAAACTGCCTTAAGACTCGCTGCTCTTACCTCTCCTCCAGGAAAGCTTCCTAACCTTCGGTTGGGAAGGCATCACTTCAGCAGCTCTTCCTGGGCTCTGCTCAGACTCCATCTCTCTCTCTCTCTCTCTCTCTCTCTCTCTCTCTCTCTCTCTCTCCTCTCTTTCTCTCTCTCCCACCCTCTCTCCATACCTTAAGGTTATATTTAATGTAACTTTCTGTTCGACTTCTCTGTTAGATTGTAAAGCTCCCTGAGGTCAGGCAGTCATTGTAACTTTCGGCTTTGGTTTGGTTTTTGTGTCCCTGCCCCCACCGTGGTGCTTAAAATGGTGACAATTCTGAATACATGTTTATTGAGGCAATTAATGGGTTGAGGGGTAGAGGAAGTAGGTATGCCCAAAGGTAGTGAGGAAAGAAATCATGAGAGCCTTTGCAAAAGGAAACAGCATTTAATCCAGTTGGGCGGAACCTTTGCTCCACAAGGGCACGGAAGGGAAAATAAGGAAAAAATGAGAACTGGGGATACATTATGGAGAAACTTCATTCAGTCCCTGGATGAGAGGTTTGCATTTCGGTAGGTAGGCAACAGGAAGAACTGGAAGGTTTTTAAGTGAGAGATTTATGTGGTCGGAGACCTGCTTTAAGAACATATAGCTAATAGAACTGGAAACGGGGAGACCGGCTGGGGCGTGATTGCAACGGTCTATCATTTTCTGGTCCCTCAAACTGTCAATCCTTCTTGTAGGGTTTGGTGCTATGCTTCCTTGCCTTTTTTATAGATGGGTTATTTGTATTGATTGCTCAATACTGCACGTTCATTTTGTAATATTACAAAATGTCAGTGTGTTTAAAGGCATTCATTTAATGTCAAAGATATAAAAAGGGACAATACATTGGAATCGAGTGGTTTTTTTTTTTCCCCCTCAGTCTGAACATGGTCTTTCCATATAGTCTCTCTTCTCATTATGTGGCCTCCCTCCGCCCACCCCTACCACTTTACAATTAGTTCCACTCAGGCTGTGCTTTTAGCTTAGCAGGTATTTCATTTTCAAGAGCAGTAATGCCTGAAGATAAGAAAAGTTCCTCCCTGGAGTATGTTTGAGCAAGCAAAATAAGCAAAGTGAATTTGGTTTTTAGATACTGGATAAAAATATAGACGCCCGTTTTCTTCATTTAAAGTATATTAAAGTTTCCTAAACAGGATTTTTAATTCATTTAAAACGGCATTAGGTTAGGTGGGCTGTTGGTGCTTTGAATTAATGTGCAAGCTGTTAATCTCCATAGACCTGGATTTAAAATTAGACAAAGCAATAATTAGTTTGGCACCATCATTTCACTACCCAGAGGGTAATAATGTAGGTCATAAAATACTACAGCCTGGCACAAGTTTTTTTGTACAAAACAAGGATCTAGTATTAGGTGGCGTGAAAAAAAAAAAAAAAAAGATTGTCACTGGGAAGTACAATGGCTTAGCTTTTGATGTATGTTCCACTATTCCTAAAGAGACCTAAATTCAGAAATTCTTATCAGGTTTTCCTGTTTAAGGTGAGTCTTTCCCTTCTAAGTGCCGCAAAGAAAGCTTCATAGCTTCTCTCAGTAGCTGGCGGGATTTTTTTTTCCTGTAGTATTTTTCCACACAGCATTGGTGTATCGAGTTACAGAATTGAGATTTTTAATTTGCACTGTTTTTATTTTGCCGTACTTATTTTCCCCGCCAGTTTGCCAGTTTGTTAAATTATAAAATTGGCATACTGTAAACATTTTTTAAAATATAAAAGTGTTGCATTCGGGGCAGCGCTTACCATACATAACTTGATTTGTTTTCATGGCTAATGACTACTGGCAATATCAATAATTCAAGAACAGAAACAATGAAAATACAGAGGAATTGCATTCGGATACTTCTTCCTGTCAATCATCTTTGGCAGATTCCTATTCGAACACACTGGAAATGAGGAAGACATCAGATCTACCCTTAAGTATGAGTAATAGTTTTCTATTTCCTTACACTGTTCACCCCAACTGAGCTTTTAAAGCACAGGTATCTTGGGTGTCTCTGTGTAGCTTAATATTTCAAGCTATGGAAATAATGTTTTAATATTGCATTGAAAATATATTTCATGCAATATACATGTACAGACTTTCTATTTTACATAGAGCAGTATGCGAGCACCTGTGTGTATCTATAGAGAGTATTCAATGTATCAGCTGAGTACATTCACAAATCATTTAAGTTGAGCTTTTCAAGTGATGTGAGCTACTGATACAAACTTGCTAATGATAATTATAGAACTGATGCTGATTTAGTCATTTCAAAAAAGCCACGGAGGCATAATTAGTGTCTGAATGGCCTCAATATTGCATTATTAGGAGGCTAGGGTGAAACTTGAAATGAGAACATCAAGGCTGATAACAGAAAAGAAAACATGAAATACATACATAATTCATTCTGAGATATTATAAAGGTTTATAACCAGAAACAATAATTTGCAGAAAGCATCTCATGTACTGGAGCCAACTGCAATCATTTGGTCAACCTGTTAAAGATCAAATAGTATATTCTTAGCTATTCTCAGTGGTGTCTTTGTAATAAAGTAGCAGCAAACAGACACTGTTTGCTTCTGGTCACTTTTAAAGAATGTTCAGTTTATCAGTAGGGACTTTAATCTCAACCTTAATAGAGTACAAAAGCAGCCTTGTTCCTGTGCTTCTCTCCTTAAGGCCACAAGCCATGTGCATTTTTTAAATTCAAAAGAAGAAAAATAAAATTCTTTTCCTGAGAACCCTAAATGCTGTGTGGGGTTTTTTTCCCCCAGATAGTAATTTTCATCCATCTTTCCTTCTTTCATACTTTTCCTCTCCTTCTTTGCGTGTGTGTACGTGTGTGTGCGTGTGAGTCGGTACATAAATGCTCCACCATACTTTACAGTCATCACCGGAGTGAAGACATACAGAATATCTATGAAGTATCCCCTGCGTTGGACGCCTGCCAGGCCAGCCATTATCAAGTGACCCGGTGTGCTGGTTGATGAGAGCATTCTAACTCAAAAGCCCCCCTTTTTGGTACTCTTTCCTATGAAGGGGCAACAGATGTGAAGAATGACTCCACAAAACATGTAAGATCAAGAAACAGACTGCAATCTTAGTCACTCTTTCTCATTAGCATAGGTATACGGATAATCACACAAAGCCTTCTTTAAATAGAATGTGTCTGCTATCTCAACTGCCTCCTTCCAATGTGGCGGCCATTGTTGTTATTATCAGTTTCCAAAATCGGGTTGTACTGCATAGGAGAAATCTGAGCCCTATTTGACTAGTTATCATTGATAAGTATAAATATTATCTTTCATTTTCCAATGAGGTATGATACTCATGAAACAATCAGATTTGCAACTATCTGGGTGAAGAGAGGGTGAAGAGAACCATAAGTAAGCCAGGATGTGAGTTATGGAAGAGAGGAAAGAATGAACCCTTAGGTGGACGGAGAACTGTTATGTGGATCGAATATGGCTTAGGAGGCCGGACTATATTCTGGTCAAGTATTGGAGCCAATTAGCTTAATACAAACAACCAAGCTAATTTATTTACTCTAGGCTTCCCACCCTCCCAGAGTAACTGGTAAACACTGGATGTTTACTATGTCCTTGGTAAATTCAGGCATTGACTTGCAGTCCAATGGTGAGACAGCAGGGAATACCAGAAAGCTGTTTGGGGATTTTTATTTTAAATGCTTCCTACTCACTAACTTCAAGAAGTTACAGGGCTTTCCTCTCCCGCCATTTCCATACTGATGAATGGAGTAGCCAAATCCATGACTTTCAATAAGAATGCCTTTGGCTCCACACAAAAGAAGGAACAATCACAGCAGCTTAAGGGCTAAGGAATTTATTATTCTCCATTAGAAATTTGTGAGTAGGGCAGTTCTCAGTTTCTGCTCTACTGTCTTGAACGTTTTGGGGACATTTTCTCCATATCATATGAGCAACAGTTTCAGACATCACTAGAGCCAAGACTACATAGCATGGAAGAAGGAGTGTTGTTCTCCATGTCTCTTCATTTCTAACAAAAACCCTTTCCCAGAAGCCATCAGGGGATTTAATCTTACCATTATTGGGTCACATTTCTGTGTTTAAACCATGATGAGCAGGGGAGTGAGACACTGGGACTAGCTGAGATCAATCATAAAACAGTACCTATGCTGAGAAAGTGGTCACCTATCAATAAGCACACAAATAAATGTGTAGTCCTCTCCTCAAGAAAGAAGGAGTAGAGTGTCACTGCAGAGTTTATAAAATGGCCGTATAGGATCCCCATTCCGTGTAATGCCCCAAATCCCATTTTTACCACAGTTGCTGTGAACGGTGCCCCCCGGGGTTGTTGCACGGCAGAACTAAAGTGTTTGCACATTACGACCCGTTTGTGAACAACGAATAGACTCTATTTTACTTGTCGTACTTTCTAGCCCAGCTGTATGGGTAGGAATCAGTTTCTTTCGATCTAATTTATATCCTTATTTTTAGAACCTACTTTTCCTAAGTTTCAAAGGCTCAGAGCACAGGTATGAGGCCATAATTGCAGAAGTGATCAGGAGCCTGGGATGTGGAAACTACTCTTCCGAACATTAATTAAAACATTTAAGTGCTTTCCAACTTAAGCAGAGATAGAAGCACCATCATAGAGATGGTGATCGGTTAAATATAACAGTAAAATTAATGAAATATCAATTTTCTTTAATTTTTTAAAATTTATTTTAGTGTTTATTTTTGAGAGACAGAGAGAGACAGAATGTGAGCAGGGGAGGAGTAGAGAGAGAGGGAGACACAGAATCTGAAGCAGGCTCCAGACTCTGAGCTGTCAGCACAGAGCTCAATGTGAGGCTCGAACTTACGAGCTGTGAGATCATGACCTGAACGGAAGTCAGACACTCAACCAACTGAGTCACCCAGGCGCCCCTAAAAATATAAACATATAGGGCACATGATGGACCCTTAATAAATATTTGCTGAATGATTGAACGAACAGAGTTAAGTTCACTGAAGTGAGAAATAGCAAAAAAGGTAACATTAAGGTACTCCTTGATAGTCCAACTAGCTATTCTTCGCACCTGGAGATTAGAGGGAATTAAAAATTGCAAGAGAAAAAAAAATCGCAACAGAAAAGATTTAGGATAGACACTGTCGTGTCAGGAAAAGTAAAGCATTGGGCCATTACAAGTTCTGTTATGGAATCTAGAGATTTTATTTATTTATTTATTTTTAATTGTCATTAAAAAAAATTTTTTTTTCGTGGAACCTGGGGATTTTAAAGAAAGACTTAACTTTTACCTGTGATGACAAAGTACAGATAGTGAACTCAAACTTGTAAAATGTCATCTCATTGTATCGACAAACAGAAGAATAATGACAGGTTTTACTTGAAACAATTTTCTATTGTTTCAAGGAATCAACCATGTTTACCTTCCAAAAGGAGGGTGGGGTGGGGACAGGGGGAGGGGAGGGGGAAGTGGTGGGAGGGGAAGCCATAGTATAAACATCGAATCATTTAAAATGTATTAGAGGCCTGACTTCAACTCTAAGAAATACCTGCCTACAAATACCATTTCGAATATAAAAGCTGTTCTTTTAATTATTATAAATATACCTGTTAAAGCTAAACAACTGGGCATCATGCTCCTGTCAGACACCGTCGTGAAGGCTACTTGTGCCTCTGTTGCCACAGCAAGAGCAACTTTTTTCCTTCTTCCTCTTTCTATCTTTTCCTGCAAGATCCTTGAATTTTATCTACTTCTATACTTAAACATGCATTAAATCTACTTTCAGGGTAATAAAATTCCACAAGATTGATGTTGGCTGTGTGTCCTAGTAGATGTAGTATTAAAGAACAACAAAATATAGACACAAACTCTATGAAAAACCAAGGAGATTTTTCTATATCTTCTGTGTGGTCAAAACAGTCACCTTGCTAGTTCAAGCTAAGGACTTGAAGACTCAATCTTTTCAATTTCTCCTAGTTTCTTTTGGAGATGCACTCAGTTAATTCAGAAATCTTCTTTCCTTTCTCTTTCCGTTCATGCAGGGAACATTCTAGGGCCTCTTGGCCCACAGCCAAACTCTGTCTTCACTCTTCGCTGAGGTTTAATTCGTTCCACTCAGCCTTGGTGCCTCAACCTTTATCTTGGATATAACTGCCATAGGTACCTATTATCCTTTCGTGTGGTCTTCAGCTTGTGTGATCCAAGTTACATCTGGTCAGCTGTCTTGCCAATACACGTCCATGTGCCCCTTTATCCACTGAAATTCTCTCAGCCTTTTTGCATCTCTCTCGGAGGCTCCCTAATCTTCTGGATGTTTTCCCATACCACTTTTGGAGTCTGCCCTCTGAGAGTCAGTCCTTAGACCTACCCTTCCTCACTCATTGCTCCTCTCCCACAGGCATTTGTGAGAGCAGAGGATGGGAAGGTGGCAGAGGAAGCCCGCACCTATAACTAAGCCCTTCCTCTCATACTCCCTTCCTGCCCGAAGCCCTTTCCTTTCACCGCTGTCCTCTTCCACCTCTTCCCTCTCCTTCAGTCCAGTTGGAATTTTAAAATTTTTCTCTGTATGGAAAAAATAATCCTTTACTTTATCTTGTATCCTTTCAACTCAATGAGTTTGGGTATAAACGATCTTCTTATTATTGGTAAGAAACTTTTATTTGTAATTTTCAGAAACGTACTCTCTCGAGACCCTTTGTCTTTCCTGTTCTTCAAGATTATTTGTCTCTGTGATTGGAACTCAAAGCGGACCCTTTTCTGCCTTCACCCTATCTTCCCTCTCCTGGAAGATGGTGAATGGTGCCATCAGGGTAACAGATATAAGCGCGGAGGATGCCCCGGGGAAGAAACATCAGGCAATGTCTCAAAACCCGATCTTATTCACGCAGCATAGTCACATGCCAGAGTGGAAGAAATTGCCAGAGTGAACATCTCAAACCTCTCAGAAAATAGCTAATTATCAATAGTTCTCACACAGTTTGCCAACATAGCATTTAGAGTCAATCGCTGGATGATATTTTAGTTACCGAGCAGCACTGAACATAACAACAGACAGCTCCATTATGTTTTTTTTTTTTTTTTTTTTTTTCCCATTATTTGTTGTGGGCGTTCGGGTCTCCAACATTCTCAAAGTATTCTCTGTGGATGAGCAAATGTGAATTTGTTACGGGACATCCATGGAGCTAGGCTTTTTACCTAACTTAGTTCCTGTAATGGCGGAGGAGGGGGGGGAGTTATTCTCCTCTCTATTTGCAGGTAAGAAGACTGAGTGTCAAACAGGGTAAATCATTGGCACAAAGGGCAGAAATCTAGAGAATGGCAGGACTCTATGAACCATATTTTTCCCACTTCCGTTTCGTTCCAAAGTCTGCGCTTTTTATTGTATCTTGCTCTTCTCCCTCTCACTTTCGGGGCTGTTTTATGCCCTCGTGCCTGCTGAACTTCACTCTAGTATGTACATACCCAGAATCCGTGTCATGACCGCTAGGAAGTTGCTCAATACTTTTCAGACTTGTTCAGGCAAAATTTCCCATCCTAATTAGATCTGAAGCTCCTCGCGCTGTAAAGCCGAGCTGAAACGCTGTGCAGCAGGGTTCTTCTTGCTTATTGTTCACTTCAACTGCTAGATCTTGACTACCTTTTGTTTTCAAACATCAACCCGTTATTAAATGGGTGGAGGCGAGGGGACAAGTCGGACCAAATGTGTTTCTATGTTTTATGTTCATTGTCCCTCATTTGTTTGAGAAATGTTCTGGATTCAAAGTTTGTGAATTTTTCAATGATCCAGTTTTCACTCGTTTCTTTGGCCAAACTAAAAATGATGAACATCAATGGGGCGCCTGGGTGGCTCGGTAGGTTGAACGTCCGACTTCAGCTCAGGTCATGAGCTCACGGTTTGTGGGTTCCAGCCCTGCATTGGGCTCTGTGCTGACAGCTCAGAGCCTGGAACCTGCTTCAGATTCTGTGTCTTCTTCTCTCTCTGCCCCTCCCAGCCTCATGCTCTGTCTCTGTCTCTGAAAAATGAATAAACCTTAAAAAAATGTAAAAATGATAAACATTGAAAATGACTTCAACTCCTTCTACAGGTATTTTTTCTGTTTCCTTTTCTGCTTCTTTACTTTTTGTTTTCTTCCTGTAACTGACTTTTTCTCTTAAATCGCAGTCATCTTTTTCAGAAAATAAAGATATGCAGTGTGGAATTTATTCAGGTCTGAGGTTAAAATTGAAGCAGGATTATATATGTATATATAATGTATTATAATATACATATGCAAATTCAAAGCATGTTTCCAAGAACCTTGATAACTTTAATGTGCTTTAGAAAAGTGGGCACTTCTCCTTTCCACCAAAACAAATGTGGAAATCTAGAACTAAATCTCTACCCATGGATAAATCATGAGGCTGGAAGGGGTATTTAATATTCCTCAAGGCAACGTTTCTCAAAATGTCGTCTCAACCCCCTATGTTAGATCTATCTAGGAGAGGTTATTGGACGCCATTCCAGACCAACTGAATCAGAATCTTTTGGAGGAGAATCATGGAATCTACTTTTAACGTGCCCCTGTGTTGATTCTTTAGTGTACTTAAATTTGAGGACTTCTTCCCTGTAGCATAGCTCCAGAAAACTCCCACCCTCAAGTGAGAATCACATTTATAAAATTCCAAGCAACTGGAATCCAAATGTACTTGGTCATCTTACCTTCCTTCCTCTCACTTTCCCCCCCTTTCTATTCTTCTTTTCCATATACATTGGTAGATAGATATGTAGATGACAGAGAGAGAAAGAGTATCCGTTATCTGTTATCAGATAACACAAATATGGTCACTCCTTCCTGAAACATAATGATACCTCTTGCCCCACTTGAAGTAGAAAAGGATCTTCCACATTCTTATACTCAGCAATCCCTAGGTACAGCTAAGACTTGGCCTCTTTACGGGGTTCTTTCTTGTCTTAGTGATTCTTCACTTAATCTCCTCTCATGATCTTTTCGTCCTTCAGTTGATAAACACCAGCATTGCTGCACAGAAGTATAAAATACATGGGGCCATTATGAAGAGAAATATTGGTCCCAATGTTCTATCTTTTATCAGGGCTTTTTGTAACAGGCTTTAAAATGACATTTTCTCATCATTTGATACCCAAGTCTATTTATGTGCCTTCATACTCAGCTAGACATGGATTCCATGGCTGGTGAAGATGAAGGTTGCCTGTGGGATGACCTTCAGTCTTCTGAGAGGTAACTCTGTTCATTCCCATGCACACATCGCATACACGATCTGGGCTGAATATCAATAGCTCTTCAGAGAAGAAACTTCGACACTATTTACCCATGAAAATTTCCCAAATCACCAAATCTAAAGGACTTTTACCTTTTATGTTTTGCACTCTGCATATTGCCACTAAACACACTATGTTAGTATCTTCTCTGGTTTCTATCTAACCCCAGACCGAAATATTTTAAGGACTGAAATTATTTTTTATGATGTCATCAGAGTCCAAAACAATTCCTAATTTACAGTAGGTATTCATTGAAATCTCTTGAATAAATGATTAAAAAGACAATTATTTCTAATAAAAGCTTATGTTGGTATAACTATAGCTATTACTCTTTGATGATAGGAAATTATTTTTGAATGCTATACGTGTTCAATAAATATCTATTGAATAAATATTAGGCCAACAAATACATTGTTCAGATGTAGGTAAATTCATTTTACCATGGGGTTGTTACATTCTGTTAAACACACCAATCCTATTAAATGCATGCCCTTACACACATTCACACTTGTATATTTTCCTATAATACTTTATTGTGAAATAGCTTACATTTAATTTCCTTCTTTTTAAACTGAGAAAAGAGAAAATATCTTATATATAAGCAGCTGCCTGGGAAATATCATGCAGGATGATTCCACTGAAGTGTGGAATCTGATCTCTAATGAGTGTGTGTACATGTGTGTATACTTATAAGTAATTTTAAACAACATACTTCTGCATGCATATATATCTATGAATGTGCATATACATATGTTCATGTATATGTGTATATGTGTCTGTATCCATATCGTTTTCTAAACTATGTATTTTATGTGTATAAACAGAGAAAGGGGAGAAAAGGAGTTATGTAGTTTCAGGAACTACAGGAAATTTAAGCAAATTGACATTTCTTTGCATTATCAAAATGTTTTTTTTCTTTAGAATGACTGCAGAATTAGCCATAAGAATTAATGTTATAGAGTAGTTATTAACACATATGTATTGTCAGAGTTTTGTCTCTCTTTTCCTTTCTTTTTGTTCCTTCTGCTGTTTTTCTTCTTTCCCCTCATGTGCTCCTCTTTAAACAACTCTTCACCTCAAATATATACACAAAAAAGCATATCGAGAAGGAACAACGACCAAATCATGTGCCTTTGGTGAGGCCCCATAGAAACAGCTCTAGTCAAAGGATGCTTGCTAGAATTCAGAAGGGAGCTTGTGTTTACCATATCTTCCTTATCGCTATATTCTCAGGCAGAGGAGTCAATAGAGGTACCATATCTATATCTACAGAAAACACAATCCTGCCCCAACTCTTGAAGCTTCTTGCTGGGCTAAGCCACATGCTATCCAAGATTTGACTGGTCACAAGTAAACAAAGGCGCGAAGATTCCTGACGTTGGAAAATGCATTTGGAAATTTCCATCCAATCCTCATTCTCTCCATGGCAGGCACCTGTCTTTGAGCTAAGGCACGAGTGCCAGGAATTATTCTCTGGAACCGCACCTTAATTCTTCTTCGTAACCTCCGAAGGGAAATGAGTCAAGGTCTTGAACTAGTAACAGCAGTCTCTGCTGTGTGTTGTACTCTGTGTCAACTAATGGGATCTCACCTAGTGGAGTAGACACAGAGGTATGATTTGGTGCTTCTGACTCCGGGGTATCTGCTCATTGTAGAAAAAGAAGAGCTGCTTGCTTCATTTTGCAGGTTATCACTCTGATCCTTGATATGCTTGGCATCTGTGTCCTCCTGAAATTGTCGTATTACCTTGTGAATGGGCACCATGCCATGCTAGCAGATGGGCATAAAGAATGCCAGAAACCTGGGCTGTGTATCATTTTTGAGTATTAGTGTCCAGAAATCGATGACATTTTAAATGCAGCTTTTGAGCTTGAAACACTCTTGGAGAGAACGTTAGCACACTCAGGGGCTTGTCAGATAATAGACAGTACTCTAATATGCTGAAGGTGGGGATGTTATGAGAAGGGCAGGTACAGATCCTCTACCTCTCTCTCTTGATCTTTCTAACACCATCAGGATGTCGTATTTAATTACTGGAAATTTGTTCTAAGAAACACCTAGGGCCATGTCTCAGGTGGCAAGACACAGGAGAAACACCATGGGCTTTGTTGACCACACACAATTTACTTAACCTCTCTAAGCCTAAGTTTTATCATTTAGAAGATGTGAATTCAGATAACAAATTATAGAGTGTTAGGTATTTGTATATGTACCTCACAGAGTCCTTGTGCAAATGAAAAGTGGCAGTGCTTAAGAAAGTGTTCTGTGGATTGCAGAGTCCCGTTCAAATATTAGTCGTGAGGGCTTTTTTCAGTAGCCTGGCTAACTGTCTTCTTGCTGATTGTAGCTCTAAGGAAGAGAATGTCACAATTACATTGGGACATCAGAGGTTCTTGCCACTGAGCTGCTGATGAGAGGTTAATAATGAGCTCTATTTTGACAAAAACAGTTTTTCCTAGAATGGAAAGGGCTAGATCTTCATGAAGTCTTCACTGGGCAGACGAGCAGCATGGCGATTGGTAGACCACATTTATGCTGCCCAAGAAAAGTGGAGACTTGAGACACGTTCCGGTGGTTTTTAGGCTTTATAGACAGCTGATCTAGATCCTGTGGGTCCCGAAGGGAAATTCTGGGTGTGAGTTATTGAGAGCAGCTTCCAATGTGGGTCGATGCCAGTTGACATTATATTTGCTCAGCCCTTTATTTCATATTGGTTTCAGCCTTTTGTGCCCAGATTTCTGACATTGTTCCATTTGAGTTACAGTTTTTGTGTTTAATATAATTTACTCAGTAAATTAACATAGATGAGAACCGTATCATGGCACAACATGGATCATAGATCTTACTACATGATAGAAGAGAAAAAATTACACCTCTACCAAGCTCTACGACCTGAGGTTGAAAGAATTTGGCACTGTCTTCCCAGCCAGCTCTTTTTCAGAAAGCGCTTTGGTGATTGATTTTTGTAGACTGGATTCTTCTTTTCTTCTGCCAGGGAGCCAGTTTTGTGCTTGTTGAGCGAGGAGGAGGAGATGAACAATTAAGGACCTCTCCCACAAACCTCTGTGAGCGCCATATAATATGAAAAAGTGATTTCTTATTAGTGGAACTCGTCTCAGTGTGAAGTTCATAAATGACCAATGACACTGAGAAATTGGCACGTACTTAAGAAAAAACAATACAAAACTCTTAACATCAAGATCTTATATAGCTGTTTTCTAAGATTTTTCTCATGTTTTGTCTTACATGCCAATTTAAACATTTTTTGAAAGTTTATTTGTTTGTTTTGTGATTAAAAAAAAAAGAGAGAGAGTGGGAAGGAGGGGTGGAGAGTGAGGGTGAGAGAGAGAATCCCAAGCAGGCTCTGCACCAACAGGTGTTGGTCTTGAACTCCTGAGCCATTAGACCATGACCTGAACTGAAACCAAGAGCTGGACTTCTAACTGACTGAGCCACCCAGGTGCCCCTATATAACAGTTTAAACTTACTGTGCTCTCCTTACAGCTTTATGAAGTGCTCATATCTGAGCAGACACAGTGGGGGAAAAAATCCATATTTTAAGTTCACCTCTACTTAATATGAGTACGTTTTCAGCTGATAAGCTACCAATGGCTAATCTGAGACCAGGGAATCCAAATGGTGATTATGTTCAAATGAAATTATTTCTTAAATTCATTATCTTCCCTTTAAAATTTTTCCAACAATATTTTTAGAAAAATACATTCACTGGGGTAATAGGTTGGATTTCATATTGAAACAATACAGCTCTCCTTTTAGGGAACTAATTAGATTGGAGAATAAAAATGATATTAATTATTGAATTAGTGTTAACTTCTTAAGTTTAGGAAAAATTTAAATATGCCTAAAGTAAAACAGCACTGATTAATATTTCAGAAGTATTATGATGACAGGAATGAAAATAAATGAGATTAAAACTATACAAGTAGAGGATAGTTTCAATGCAGCTGACATCATGTATCAATTTACTGTCTGGTTTGACACATTAATTGTCTTTTTACCACTAAGAGATTCCTCAGGAAAGCATAACAACAATAACAAAAATAATAAAAAATTTAAATATGCCCAAATCATTAGTAGAGTCTGAGCAATCAGCTTTTTATGTGTCAGACTACTTAGAAAATGCTAGAAAACTCTGGAAATCTGAGGAGAGGAAAGCATCTGTTTCTTTCTCTAAGACTCCCATTTAGCTGTTTTGACATTATCTACATATTGACATGTCCATTGCCAATATCTTTCTAACTGTTGTAATAACAAATTCTTGTTATTTTAATGTCTCTCTATCGGTAGGTCAGCGTCCGTGATGAGAATGGCATAAATGTATGTAGACTTGGTACTATAATTTCATTGTAAATATTGAGTAGTATATTTCCACATCGATAATAGGGCTCTTCCAGGCAGTAAATAAACTCTGACACTTGTCCATCAACCTCTATGTAGTAATTTCTTGTGATTCCAAAATGAAACATCTTTTTCTGGACAGTCTTTTTTTTTTTTTTTTTTTTTTTTTTTAATTAGTATAATACAGTAAATAGTACTCCTTCACTGTGGGTAGGCAGGTCAAAATGAAAATATTAGTGGCTGATATTTGCAGAGTGTTTTAGGGTTTACAAAGCCTTTTCATCTACCTTATTTCATTGGAAAAGAACTTGAGACTCAAGGTAGTTAAATGACTGGTCTAAGATCCCATAGCATGGGTGGTGGTGCATAGACATAACATCCTCTGACCCTAAACCTCAGGCCTTTTCCAGTGCTGAACCGTTTCCCCTGAAGAGTGCTCAAGAGTAAGGATGTTTGGGTTTAAATTCTGACACTTAGATTAACCTTGGGCATGACATTCAACATTTTCGCCCCTGTAAACTGAGGAAACTCTTTGTTACACTTTACAGAGTTTTTCTTTCTTTTTCTTTCTTTCTTTCCTTCTTTCTTTCTTTCTTTCCTTCTTTCTTTCTTTCTTTCTTTCTTTCTTTCTTTCTTTCTTTCTTTCTTTCTTTCTTTCTTTCCTTCCTTCCTTCCTTCCTTCCTTCCTTCCTTCTTTCTTTCTTTCTTTCTTTCTTTCTTTCTTTCTTTCTTTCTTTCTTTCTTTCTTTCTTTCTTTCATATTAACCTTTAGTTATTTTTGAGAAAGAGACAGAGCATGAGCGGGAGAGAGGCAGAGACAGAGGGAGGTATAGAATCGGAAGCAGGCTCCAGGCTCTGAGCTATCAGCTATCAGTCCTACGTGGGGCTCAAAACCACAAACCGTGAGATCATGACCTGAGCCAAAGTGGGATGCTTAACCAACTGAGCCACCCCGGCACCCCACACTTTACAGAGTTTTGAGGAGGAAACAAAATAACACATTATTGGATTGCTTCCTTGGGATATTGTAATCAATACATAAATATTGGTTGTGGTTAACATGTAAAATCCGGTGCTGACTTATGTTTCCTAGCCATTGTGCGCATATTTGGGTTTTGGCTTCCCTCAAGGCTTGTCTTTCAAGTTTCTCAAGAGAAATAACTTTCAATTCATTTATATTCTCTGTAGATGCTAGAAAAATGCTCTTGTAATGAAAGTGGCAGTGAATGATGCTAGATAAAGCTTTCGGAATGGATGCTGTAATGAATGAAAACAAAATGTTTCAATATGGCACTTAATTAAACTATTGGGAGTAATTGGAACCCATTCTAAGCATCTATTCTAGAGAATATGAATGGCTGAAAATCTGAATTTTTGTCACTTGTAGTCCAATTGGTAGTCATGCCTTCTGAATTATGATGCCAAAACTTTAATTTAGTTTATTCACTGATACAGAAACTCTCTGCTTTCACATATAATCATTTTAATTTTTGCATATCTAGGTTTTTCATGTTTTGGCAGTGCTGTCAGACAAATATTCTTATGCACCATTGAAACCACAATATTTAATATCTAATTTAGTTAACCAAAGAGTCAGTTCTGATTGTTTGTAAGTCTTTCACATTTGATAACATATTTCATCATCGGCATGTAATCAAACACAGGCATAAAAATCTCCGACTCACTTTTTTTTAAAAGACTTTTTGTCATGTAAGGTAAGCAAAGACAAAACGTAACTGTCTCTAAAGATGCGAAACTGTTCCATCTGGAAGCGGAAGGAAAGAAAAACCAATATACAAGGTATATGTAGCAAATAGGACAGATTGTACAGAATGCTAAATTTGCTTTAGTTAAATCTCAAATTAATAAATGTATATCATGTCTAGGGCAGCCATAGCATTTGTCTTCTTTTTCTATTGCTAAATAGGAGAATAAAAGCTTTATCTCTTAAGAGCTCACCAACATCGTGGCCTCTCCTGTGAGAGGCTGTGTGCCCCTGTGGCTGTGATGTCATAGGGAACAATGACGTCAGCTGAGGTAGAAAGAGCAGGAGCAACCCACTCCAAGCAATCCAGAGCTTGTTTTCAGGCAGATGTTCTTGGCAGCCACAGAAAGAGTGTGATAACAAATGACTATATATGCTCTTTTCAGACTTCTTTGTCCTGTTTTAAAAATCATTTTGGGGGTGCCTGGGTGGCTCAGTCGGTTAAGCGGCCGACTTCGGCTCAGGTCATGATCTCTGTCTGTGAGTTCGAGTCCCGCGTCGGGCTCTGTGCTGACAGCTCAGAGCCTGGAGTCTGTTTCACACTCTGTGCACTGTATGTTAAATATCTGGAATTTAAATAAAAATTTGAAAAGAGAAAAAAAGAATAACTCTCTAAGAGGCTACTCTCTGGAGGCCTCTAGAACCACTAGGAATCATTCCAAATCTATTGCCTTCCTAAGTATCAAAATAATTAGATGGTTGAAGAAACCAGTATGAGTGAAACCCATTGGTCTGGGATAGCACCAGAGTCTTCAGAGCCTTGAAGTCTAGACCCAGCTAGCTCCTAGGCTCTTGTCAATGGCAAAGTTGGCTGTGAAGCCCCAATTAAGGAGGATACGGCGGTTTCTTCTTCATCCCTAAAGGCAGGAAGCTCCGGGGCTTCAAACCATGTTCATTTATCTCAGCTAGATTTCTAAGCGTTGATCTTCTAGGTTGTCTTCTGACCAAAACAATTCCTAATATACCACACCTTGGGGAAAATTATACATAGGCACAGTTCTTCAAGCTCCACAGATGAAGGGTTTTGGCACATGCTAACGCACATGTAGATACACACGTATATAGGTGTATGTGAAGATCTACTATTTTTAGTTCATTTATATAATGTACTGAACACATGTGAACTACCACATGCTAGGCGGACTGCAAAAGAATATGAGACAAGGCTTGCCTTGAATGAGCTTGCATATAATCAAAGACAGGATTGGAGATTTTAGAAAGTAGGGCCATCTAGTCCTACTATGTCACAGATGAGGCGCCTGAGACTCAAAAAGGCTGAATAACTATGCCACACAAACTAGCAGCAGCTGCGGGTCCCCATCTCCAATAATTATACCAACGATACCTCCAGCGACTCATTTTATGCCCACCGATGCGATTGCTCTAATTCTAACTGGGCCCTAACCCATTGCTAAGTAGTTTGCAAGCCTTGTCTCATTTAATGACCCAGCAGGATCAACCCTGCCACCGTCACCATTTTATGGGTCACACTGCTAGCCCTGGCAGAACCAGAGTTTGAATTCGGTGTTGTTTGATCTGGTATCACATGCTCTCCACCAAAGGGCATTCCGTGTGGGGTGCCCTTTGCTTTCCATGCTTGTGATGAAAGAAAAACATAGCAAGTCAGTATATACTGAAATGCTGGGAATAATATAATCAAGCTCCAAAGCCAGGATAGAGATCACAGATTCCGTGAGTGGTCAGAGAGAGTGCAGGCTCTGCTCGTCTCTCTGTACAGAGCTCACGAGTAAAGTTACAGAGGGGTGCTATGTGGGGGGGGAGGGTGTGAGGACCCTGGCCTTTACTCAAAGGGGTGTGTTGTGGGATAGCTAGACTGCAGGGATTAGCGTGGGCTTTTGGCACTCTCGAGATGACTAACCACTTTTTGTAGTTACTGTTACTAGTGCAGATTTGCCGGCTTTTAAAAATTAAGGCACATCTCTCCCTACCCGGGGTTCTAACTGTTCTTTTTTTTTTTTTTTTCCAGTTTTTTTTTTATTATAATAGTTTATTTTCAAATTGGTTTACATATAACACCCAGTGTTCATCCCAACATGTGCCCTTTTTAATGCCCATCACCCCCTCTCCCCCCTCCCTCATCCCCCTTACCCTCAGTTTTTTCTTAGTCTTTGAGAGTCTCTTATGTTTTATCTCCCTCCCTCTAACTGTTCTTAATCTATATATTAATTTGCTAACACACGGAAGCAAGATGCGAGGAAGCGTTATTCTAGTACTTAATGTATTGTATTTCATTGCATTCTGTGACGGTGAATAATGGCATCTTTTGTTTTTCTCCTAAAAATAACAAATTAGCCCATGGTCTCTCTGCTAGGCTCTGCTTTCACAGCCCGTTTTGGGTAGTTCTCCATTGGCTTTTAAGAATTCGATGATTATGAAGTGATCAATGGAAGGACATTTTTAAAAAGGCAAGCGTGATGTGTAGATGGTTTGGAGGAGGGGAAAAAAAGGGAAGTAAGTGTACGGGATAATTAAGCTCTATATTTCCATTCACCTTAGGTATTTAGGCCTGTTTCACTGACCGACTCTACTGCAGAGGAAACATGGACAGTGGTGAAGGCATAAATTTTACACAGTCACGCTGTGCTTGCATTAAAACAATGTGAAACAAAACACGAAAAAACTTGCAGTATCTAAAAACATTGGCACCTTTGCTGTAATGGATAGGGAGCCCAAATAGATAGCTCTGTAGCCCTGGTTGAAAATAAGACCTTAAGTAGGGAAGACTCCCTTGTCTCTTCTTAAGCTAACTGACTAGTAGAACACTAGTATGGCCAATAAAATCACAACACCTGGAAAACAGTTTTCAGAAGCACGGGCTATTTTTCTATCAACTGTCGGACATGGTGTGTTTTAAGGACTTTCTCTGTCACCCTGATGGGCATTTCTGTGTGTTTCAGCAAGTCAACTACTTCCGGGGTCTCCTGTTAGGCCCATTATCGTTCACCTGAAGACAACGTAAACTCAAGGGGAGGTAGAATGAGTTAGCTCATGAATTCCCTTCGAGAACCAAAAGAGGAAGTTGGAGTTCTTTTTAATAGAGAAGCTAATTTTGCCACTGACCACTTGACCAGCCAACTGTATGTAATATGGTCCTGGTTTCAGTGTTAAACTGCACCTTCGTGGTGTGTATATGACAGGAATCCTGTTCAGTTAATTTCTACGCTTTTCCTTTTGTCTTGGAAGCCATTTGCTTTTTTCCCAGACGCAGCCCTGATAAGTGGGGGAAGGGTATTTGATGCTCTTCCCTGTCAGGATGTTCAAATGATGAAAATATCATCTTTGATATGCTCCACTGAAAACGTCTTGTACGTGGAGTAGATGCACATCCCTGGAGAAGGTTGTCCTGTATTATAGAGCAGGTAAACAGGCGAGATTGGAGACACTTCACTGAAAATCTCCTGCAGCCCTGCATTAATATGCTCAGACTCGAATCTGATGCTTCCCAAACAGAATAGATGGTGCTCCTCGCTTAGATTCTGCTACTGACAGGCCGCGAGCTAGAGGGTGATTCTTGCTACACTCTGCAGTTTTCTGGCTTTCCTTGTTTGACAGAATCCAATTCTCTTGACCTTCAGGACATGGAGCAGAACTCATAGCTTCCACCTGGCCTACCCAAGTAAGTCAAGTTATGCTCCTAGAGTACCGCTGCCATGGTTAGTTTAATTTTAATTTATTGCAGAGATGGTTTTATGCATATGACTTTATAACTGTGCACGCACCCTGAGACCTCTGAAGGTCAAATAAATAATAAATGCTCATTAAGAGCTTGGTGGTTTTGCTGAAACTGGGCAACAAAGGTGTCATCGGTGATACTTTCATGTGGACAAATAGCATCTAAGTCAAGTAGGACCTAGTGTTAAGCTATTACGGTATTTGGCTTTGCTGCCATAGGAAATTATATGGGAGCGATGCCTCCTTAGTCACTGAAATAGCTGGGCAGTTTAAAACTGGGAGTTACTTGCAGTTTAATCTATCTTCCCTTTAAACTATTAGATTTTTATTCTGGCTATTCTGCTTTGCGTGTGTATGTGCGCGTGTGTGCGTGGGTGTTTGTGAGTCTACGCTGGGGAATGGGAGTGGAGGGCTCAGGTGGGGAAGAGAAGAATATGAAGGGTTTCACACTTCTTAAATTTAGAGGGGGTATGAATTTTTACCTGATTTTTACCTGTGCACGAGGGGCAGTACCGACGGTCAAGGTGACCCCGGGCTGCAGCTGCAGAAGTCCTGCCGTGGAAACCGTGGCATCCAGATGTTGTGTGTTTCGAGCCCTTCAGAGCAGACCTGTGACCCCGTCTCTGCTCTGCTGTCCTTTCTCCATATCCCTCGGGTTACTGTGAGCTCATCTCCCTGTCCTGGGGAATCAGATGTGGAGCCAGGAAAATGTGCCCTGTGTGCCCACCCGCTCCCTCCTTCCTGAAAAAAAATGCTGAATCATTGCACGTTTGAATATAAAATTTAATTACCCGAAAGAAAAAGAAAATAACAAGAAATCTGAAAATTTCGGCTGATAACACTCATATAATCTGATCAAACAACATAACCTATTACTGTAGTAGGAAGTGCTACTTGAAAAACTTCAGCCTTATCCTAGTTTCCAAGCATGCTCTCTTTCCCATTCAATCATTAGATATATCTGTGACCTAATTGTCCACATACATCTAATCCTTATCCTAAGCATATTTATAACGAAGAAAGGAAATCTAAAATGGAGCCGATTCTATTGTATCATTGTCTTAAAAGCAACCATTACTAACCTCTTTGGGACCTCAGTTTTCCTAAAAGAAGATGAAGAAGGAGAAGAAGAAGAAAAAGAAGAAGGAGGAGGAGGAGGAGAAGGAGAAGGAGAAGAAAAAGAAGAAGGAGGAGGAGGAGGAGAAGAAGAAGGAGAAGAAGAAAAAGAGGAAGAGGAGGAGGAAGAAATAGAGAATCAGATTCTAGTTTTTGACTTTAATAATATAGAATTATCCTTGACTGGGAAAAAAAAACCCTCATAGATTATTTTATCCTGTAAACCCTCATATCTTATTTTATCCTTAGATGCATCTAAGTCTTACCTTTCTGCTTTAAGAAATCTGTTCATGTCAACAATTAAATTCAAATGGAGATACACTGAAAATTGAAATCTCTCTCTCATTTCTAAATTAAATCTTTCATCCTCATTTGCTCCAGAGCCAGTTTGGGATTGGGTCTGCAATGGCAGAGCAGATAAAGTATGGAAAAAGAGCGGGAAAATAAGGGGGTAAATTTTGCCTGAAGATTTGATGATGTCCTTTCCCAAATCATTGGGGTTTGTTTTGACCCATTCCAGATTTCTATCTTGTTTTTCATGTTTTAGATGGTGACAATTTTTTTTTAGAATTTTTAAGAAGTTTTTATTTCAATTCCATTCGTTAATATAGAGTCTAATATTAATTTCAGGTGTCCAATATAGTGATTCAACATTTCCATACATCACCCGGGTACATATCACAAGTGCTCTTCTTAATCCCTATCCCCCATATTTCACCCATCCCAACCCCCCCCCCCCCCTTTCTGGTAAGTTGGTGACAAATGTAATTTGTTTTTCTATGGACCAAAAAACCACCATTATCTGAATTTGAATTACTGACTTTCCTTATAAGTTTTACAGGCTAAACTTAGGTCTAAAAGAAGAATTATTTTAGTTCAGTCCATTCCACATGGCTCTACTGCCTTTAAACTAGTTGTAATAATGTGGAGAACCTATAGTCATTGGTCAATAGCTGCTACCAAGGTGATATTTTTCAGCCATATTCAAGGTGTTGTTTTAGATTCATGGGTTTCCTGGAGTCTGGACAAGCATATCCAGGCTGAGCAAATGCAAAGTCAAAAATAAATGCAAACCACCATTCACCAGCAATATCGAGAGTGCTAGGTCTTTGACATGCATTATTTCATATTTTCCTCGTGGCCATTGCATGAGGGAAGTATTAATATTTACCCAGTTGACAGATCAGAAGACTGAGGCTGAGAGAGTAATAGACCCAAGGCAAGTAGAGGCGCTGGGATTTTATACGGGTCTATTTGACTACAAAGTCTGTGCTCTGAACTACAAAGCTTCCTCATCTGTGAATCTCAGCACTGATAAATCGTGAAACGGGATGGCATGCATTAAAAGCAAAAAGCATTTTCTTCTTCTTAAAGAAAATCAGTAGTTAAGAAACTGCAGTGCGAAAGGGTAGGGGACCACATACTTCTGCCAGGCAATCCCTCTCCTGTGAATTTAGATCCAGTCCACTATCAATATTTTCTGGCAATACTTCTTTCCTTTTACCGCTACATCATTCATAAGTTTCGGTGTTTCCAGAACTCGAGCACGCCAATCCTTACCATGCTTTCTCAGCACTATTTGTATTTTAAATTACTGGAACCACTGCAGCCAATCACATTAGAAGACAGACACTGTTGTTAATTCCAGGCAGTATGTGAAAGGGGTAAAAACCTGCTCCCAGACCACTTCCCCAATGTTTGTCAGACTTGTCTATTTTTTCTAACTCACATGCAAAGACAGAGACCTAGAAAAAAAAATCTTTTTCCTTTGGTATTGACCAAGTTCTAGGAAAAAAGTGTTTTCCTAAACAACAACAAAAATACCATTGAGTGCTTGTAGTTCAATCTATAAGAATATATTTATTTGTAGCTTCTCTGAAATGTGTCCCTTTTGTGTGGGACTTTTGACTTGATTGCTTTTTTTTTTTTTTTTTTTTTTTAAGCAACGCTGCTCAGCATTGCTCCTTAGACCCACAGACTTTGAAAATACCCTAAAATGGAGCAAGAGAATAACTCTTTTCAAGGAAAAGAGTCGGTATTAGAAAGCAAGATGGGAATGGCAGAAATCGTCCTTTAGAAGAGCTGTGCATTTATTAAGTTCCCTAATTCAGCTTCCTGTAGATGGAGATCCCTTAAAATGAACCCATTCCTTTCTAAGTATTAATTTCTTCTTTTATAAAATTGCGATAATATTCCTTCCACACTCATATCACAAGCTTCTGATGGTGAACAGGTGAGATAATTGGCAGTTCATTAAAATCAGAAAATTCTAATTTTACTAGGAAAAATTATAAAAATTCTATGTTAAAAGGTAAAAGAAATTTGCCATATATGAGTGAAGTATTGCTCCTACAATTGAACTTTGGGGCAGACGGCGCTTTGGACAGGGAAACTACAAGCCAAATTAAGAAAAAAAAATTGTGAGATGGAAGGGTTGTCAAGGAACACATAGAACAGACATGCAAACATTCCGCGCTGTGACAATGAGGTCGATATTGCATATCTCAGAGAAAGTATTTTATTACTATTATTTTTGACACACGAAGAACAGTAAAATATTTTCCTGAATTTTTTATAGCACACAACATACTGCCTGGATTGTCACCAGTGCTCAATAAATCTCTGCTAATGTGACAAATCCTCTCTCTTTTAGTTATTATCTCTTTTGAGAAAAGCAATGGGATATGCATTTCCAAAGCCTATAGTTAGTGAGCTGTCAGCACAGAGCCACACTGGTTAAAGGTGTGGAGTTTGGAGCTGTGTGATGGGGGCAAAGCTCAAAATAATTTTGATCCTCAGTGTCTCTATCTGTAAAATGGGGCAATGATACCCATACCATAGCATTTATGTATGAATTAATTTGGATAAAGCATTCATTTATTTATTTTTAAGATTTTTTTTAAGAAAGAGAGAGAGAGTGCAAACAGGGAAGGGGCAGAGAGAGAGGGAGAGACAGAAGCCCAAGCAGGCTCAGCACTATCAGTGTAGAACCCGTCGCAGGGCTCAAACCCATGAACTGTGAGATCATGACCCGAGCCAAAATCAAGAGGTGGACACTTAACAGACTGAGCCACCCAGGTGCCCCTAAGTTGAATAAAGCATTTAAAGTGTTTGAATAAAGTGCACTGTTCAGGGCAGTGCAGGCTCATAACCACTGTCCACTAAAGTATAGCTATTATTATCCACGGTGGTAGTGTTCCCCTTCTTCTGGTATTTTCTTCCTTCCTCCCTCCACACCCCTCCCCACTGGCAACCATTGGTTTCTCTTAATCTTTTTGTGGCACAATAGATTATGTGCCATGACAAAAATAAACTTATTTTTGACATTAATGGGTCTCCATTGGTAGATATGGCATCACTCTAGTGACAACAGTCGGAGTGGATCACTGTTTTGTAAAGAACTATCACCCCTATCTCTGCTCATCCCCAGGTAACAACCAGGGCGAGCTAGTCTTCCTTCATTGTTCTTTCTTCTTTTCAAACCTAAGCAGAAATTGAAATGAAAATATATTGTGTTGGTTTCCTTGGGCTATTACAATAACACAGCATCACAAACTGGGTGGCTTAAAAGAATAGAAATTATTGTCTCACGGTTCTGGAATTCAAGTCCAAAATCAAGGCCTTGGCAGGGCCAAGATCCCTCTGAAACCTAGAGGGGAGAATCCCTCCTTGCTTCTTTTAGCTTCTGGCTTTTGCTGATAATTGTTTGTTGCTCAGGTTCCTTGCCTGTAGACTCATCACTTCATCGCTGCCTCCGGGGTCACGTGGCCATCTGCTTCCTGTGGGTCTCTTCTTCCCTTTATGAGATGGAGAAATGAGATACAAAATACTGGAATGCTTGCGTTTTTAGTGAAAGAATAATAAATCTAACGATGTTGCGGAGTACAGGTAAGGGGGATCTCTTGACTAACATATTTATTGAGCGCTTATGTGTTACTATGTAAAATATTCTTTCAGTATCAGATAATCTATCCATCTTCAGGGAGTTCACAGTTCAGTTGAAGGATGTGGGATATTATACCAGTTCAGAAACAGGTAGAAAAAGCATTTTCTCCCTTAAAATACAGTCAAGGGCTGAGAAGTGAACAAAAATACCTCTGGCCAGACCAAAGTGAGGTTTCAAAGTCTGTGCTCTCTACACATGTTATTTGCTTGCAGATAAGTAGTGCAATGATAGCCTATTAGCTCGTATGCAGCATATCATTGGCACAATCATATAGTCACTTGAGGTTTTCAGTCTATCAGAGATTAGTCAGGCGTGTTGAAAGCCCTGAGAGTGACAACTTGAAAACATCACAACAGAAAAAGAAGAGACGGAGAAAAAAAGAACCAATTGGAGAACTGAAATTTTGTGACTTCCTGGGACCGCTTAGTGTAGACAACCCCGTATGCTTTGTATGGTCTGTGAACCTATTCATCGCGTTACGGTACAGTAATTGATGCTCAACGTACTCATCCCAAGATATTGAGAAACATTTAGATTCTGATCAATATATTCTATTTATTTAGACAGACAGATTTATAACATTTTATAGAATTTACTCCAAAATCATTAAAAAGTTATTAAATGATAACTCGAACAATTTATAAACAGTTCTGTAATGAAGCAGTCCATGAATATTTTGGGCCGGTTTTACTTAAGAAGTGCAAATGAGTGCCAGATACATGTTCAGAATTTCACTAAAACACTGGTTGAATCTAATCAAAACTAGATACGGCAAAACCGCTAATGTCCAGGAGAACTTCCTCCTCCTCACTCCTTACAGGTGGCTTTGACTACACTTTATTATTTTTTTTAATGTTTATTTATTTTTGAGAGACAGAGTGCCAGCAGGGGAGGGGCAGAGAGAGAGAGAGACAGAATCTGAAGCAGGCTCCAGGCTCTGAGCTGTCAGCACAGAGCCCAATGAGGGGCTCCAACTCATGACCTGAGCTGAAGTCAGGACGCTTAACCAACTGAGCCACCCAGGCGCCCCTTGACTATACCTTAGAGTTCAATGAGGAGTCTAGTGAAATAGGCTTTGGCACATTCCCCAGTAGAATGGTCCATGGGGACGAGCCCACAGTCAAAGCTGATCCTGTAGAGTTCAGAGCCCGGGATGGTTCAGGAATGGACTGGACAGCTTAGCTGTCCTCTGGGGCAGACTGTAGAGTGTCTAAGGGAGGCATAACAAACTCTAATGCTTTGAGGGCTCTAGCATTCAAATATAAATGAATTAAGCATGTGAGTCATCATTAGGAAACGAATTGGGACAGAATGTGCCCCTCTAAAAACACTCTCATTTGTATTTTCTTTATAATCTGTGCTTTAAAATTCCCCAGCCTGGAACCGAATTCAGATCTAGAACCTCCCGTTCAAAGCCTTGGCATCTAGCATCAACCCGTTCAGTTCCAGACCAAACATGACCTTGGTTTCTTATGGCTCAAGCCTGCTATCACTATCTTTGATTTATGTTTGCCCAATGGTTTGGGTATTTTAGGAGAGAGAGGTGAGAGAATATCCACTGGTAATGTTTTCCCAAGGATGTTTGTTTTTAAGGACACTGGTTCTATGACGTATTCATAAAATAAGATCTTTTATCAAATAGTTTGGGGGACATTGCATACTATATACCCTCTCAAATGATAATAATACATATTCACATTTTTAAAGCTCTGAGCAGTCCTTTAGTAAAGGAGAGAGTACAATCCGGTATTTTGTCTAAGTCAGTGCTAGCCATACTTAGTTGGTTTCTGAACTTCTCTCCTTCAGGATTACATGACAAAGAACTAAAGTTCCATGGGATATGCTCTGGAAAACACTAAGAGCCTTTGCCTCTTATTGAACTCTATATTAAATTTCACAAGTGAGAAAGAAAGAATTAATTTTGAACATACAAAGAGTTCGTGTAAGTTTTTATGCGTTAAAAGGGAAGAAACATCTACCAATGAGGTTGTACTCTGTCCCTCCAATAAACGCTAGGGGAACATTCTTCGGCCTCTTTCTCCACCTAAATATTTGCTTCTCTCTCAAAGGGAAGTGACTTCTCAGATTTGGCCGCATCCTGGTTACCAGTGTGTGAGCTTACTCTTATGCCCAAATCTGGGAAAAGTTTATATTGTCTTTCTCTCCCTTGGACCACTCGCCTGTCAGAGACAAGGAATCTCTCATTAGCCCTCTTACGGTGAATTTTCAGAAGGGCAAGGTCTCTGCACTCAGCAGCAGAGAAGTTCTGTCCTCTCTAGTTCAGTTTTACTAGGCAGCTCCCTACATCAGACAATACAGCTGAGCTGCTTCTTGCCTTTTATGCCTGAAGTCTTTGTGTACATACTCGATTGGCCATTACTTAGAGGTGAAGAGGGACCAGGGGTAGGATTCATGCAGCAAACTCAGGCACAGCCTTTAACACTATGCACAGAATAAAAAACAAACAAAAAACAACAACAACAATAAAAAACATACCAACTCTCCCAACCCACTGCCCAGGTCATTACCATGAACAGCAGAACCTCTATGTACCTTGCTGACCATGTAGATCATGAGAGAGAGAATGACATTTGTCAGAGAGGCCACTTCTTCAGGTTCCTTTTGGCTTTTCTTTTGTTTTCTTTTCTTTTGTTTTCTTTTGTTTTCTTTCTTTATTCTTTTTTTTTTTAAACTATAACTTTCAGAAACCAGTTAGAAACTTTCTTTTGTTTCTCAGGCTATATTGTTTTGGGGGAAATTATGTAATGGGCTGCTCTATTTCTAATCTTGAGAATATTTGGTTTGGGGTGTATTTCAGATGTTGATGTTACACTGATATGAAAATGCCTGTTAGTGTTCAAGATTCAGGGCAAAGGTCATTTCCACGAAGCTCAATAGAAAGTAATAAATAATTCTGAAATATTGTCTTAAAATAAGAATATAAACTATTATGACTTGTCAAGCCTTCAAGTCTATGTTGGCTTGTTATTACCAACCCCGCAGGTATAACAAGGGCGCATGCCCTTGGCCTGACATTTAGGCCACCTGGAGAGGTCCACCCCTATTCACCAAGTCTGGTTTGTCATTCTTTCCGAAACTCTTCTTCCATGCCAGATGCATCTTAATTGTACTAATTCTTTCTGATGCCATCGATATGTCAATAAAGATTCTCCATCTTGCCCACTGCATTTGTAATATCTGGACCTGTGATAAATAATGCATCCCCGATGATACATTGAGGCTGTTTGTATGAAAGCACTACTAACGCTAAGATAGCTACAAGAAAAGACTATCATTAATTTGAATTCATTGGACCTCTTGTGAGGATTTATTTCTGTGAAAATAATAGTGTCTTCGGGTTGGGTCTAAAATGCAAAGAAAATACAGTTTCTGCCCCATCTCACTGCTTCATAGATGCCATGTAGAAGCGAAATGCAAAACTCTTAAGTACTTGGTAGCGACTTTACCATCCCTGTATTCTTTCCCCTGGCAGAAGAAAAAAGATTGTTATATGAGCTCTATTACCCTCTAACTACATATTTCCTTCATAACTAAAAACCATTAGCTTGTTATATAGCCTAATAACAACCCGTATCAGATTGCTGTTGCAACAGATGACATTATGTAAATGCAGATTTTTTTTTTTATCTTTTCTTTAGTTTCCATTGTTAAAACAAGTGACGTAAAATCAGGATAACTGAGTTAGTTTTTATTGTTAGAAAAGAAGGAGAGTCTTCTACCTTGGTAGAAGGTACATAATTATTTTGCAAATTTCATGTGCCTAGTGCAGTTCACACTCTCTGCTTATCTATCCCCAAGTCCTAGATCACTTCTAGAAAAATCTGAGAAGCAGGGATCATGTGCTGGGGGAGACGGTCAGAACCGTCGCTGCGTGCCTTTTTCACCTGCTACAACGCTTTATTGATCTAAAATGTGATTAAACAGTAAATAAACTTTCCCATTAAAATAAAACAACTGCACTCTAAAAGCAAAGATCATCTTTTGAGTGCCTCACCGTAAATAATATCTTGCTAGGAATTGTCCCACTTAACCAGTGTGCTACCAAGGCGCGTGTCTCTCGATTGTGCTGACACTGCTCAGGAAATTTTGGTTTGATTCCCAGCATTGGCAGACAAATTGGGGATCATAAACCCTTGTGTACAGCAGTGGTTTTCTAGATCAACAGGAGACACTCGAGACAAGGAACAGAGTAACAGGAGAGAGGGTGGATTCACCTCTCTGTAATCCACAAACCTTTCTGATGCCCTTACAAGGATTTTGAGAGCATTTCTGCCAGTATCAGCAATGGTGAAGTTCACCTTCACTAAAATCTAATTCCAGCACTAACTGGCAGGCCAGCACTAGTGAAAATAACATTCCGGTTTCCTCCATGACCTCAGTCCCGACATGATAACGGGAGCCCTCAACAACTCATTTCTAGCTTGGAATTCTTGATGGTTTATTTAGTTTGACTGACTGTCGGAGATTGCCATTATGAATACAGTTGCTAGGGAAGGCCTGCCGTAGTGCTGTTTGGCTTTTAAAGGGGTCAGGATTTTGCAACATCTCAAATAACACTTATGGCTTAATGTCTGCAAACAATGCAGCATTTAACATTTACTATGCATGAAGAGGATCATAGTTCATCATTTATTATTCAAAAATTATGTAAAATATTTTTATGATGGAATATGAAGAATGTGTTCAAAATATTCATGTATATAAACAACACATAATAAAATTTCCTTAAAACATCAATATGTAATCAAAAAGGTATTTTGAGTTTTGTGACTTGGAGCCCAATTTTAAGTATTTCGAAATTCAGGCTTTTAATCATATATCTTTCAAGTGGATTAGGCTGAACTCTGGTACTTCAACAAAGTGAACATTCATTTCTTTATCCAAAGAAACTATAATTTTTAAGGGTGGTTGGGTTGTCAGAGTTTAAACACGCACATTTCTCGGTTTGAAAATTGATCTTCTCGGGGCGCCTGGGTGGCTCAGTTGGTTAGGCGGCCAACTTCAGCTCAGGTCATGATCTCACGGTCTGTGAGTGAGTTCGAGCTCCGCGTCAGGCTCTGTGCTGATGCCTTGGAGCCTGGAGCCTACTTCGGATTCTGTGTCTCCCTCTCTCTCTGCCCTTCCTCTGCTCACACTCTGTCTCTATGTCTCTCAGAAATAAATAAAAAAACGTTTAAAAAATTGATCTTCTCATCTTGCATGTTTTAACAAAATGTTTGGTTTCTTATGAAAGAAGGTAATTATGAATATTGGTTCTCAGAGTCTGGAAGAAATAGAACCAGAGGTGTCCAAAAAGATTGTGCGAGTAGTGTGGCCAATGTGATTTGTTGTCCTCATTTGTCATTAGAGTCTTAAATCTCCTCTCGCACAGGAGGGTAGTGTCGATAAAATATAAAAGCCAAATGACTTGGGTGGGAATGAGAATGGATCCAGTCAAAACTGTCTATTAATCTGATCTATAAATGATACAAATGTTTAGCTACTAATTTCATAGTAAGACATCTGTTTTGTTAGAAGAGTGACCTCGATGAGTGGAAATGACGCGCATTTGAGAGGGAGCCTACAAATAGCCGTCAAGAGTCTTGAATCCCTTTAGAGACCTGATGCATTTGTTTTGGAAGTGAATCATTTCCGAATTTTATTTTAATTATGTAAGACACTTAATAGTGCATCCTGTAAGTGAAAAAATTCTTCATAACATTTAAACTCATTATAACACATTAAATCTTTCTAAGAAGAGGTGACGATCTAGCTGCATAGGAGAATTTTAAAGGCTGTGATCTAATGAAGTAAGCCTCTTCCTTCTTTGATCTGCCTCTTCTCCGCCCTGGCTGCTTGTCGTCTTCATTTTGAATTGTTCCTATTTTTGCTTCTCCTGGCGCTGTACAGTTTTAAACACTTATGTGCTTAATAAATATTTATTAAGTACCAATTACATACAAGCTTGATGCTAGGTACTAAAAAAAGTTTTCTTAATTAAAATTTTTTACTTGCCCAAAATAACACAGTCAGCTAGAGGTCGATCCAACACGGGAAATCAGGTCTTTTCACTCGATCGGTCCATAATACACTTGGCAGTTTTATTTTGTGAACACGATTAAAACTTCTGCTTAAGTAGAATATTTCATGTTTTGACTTCAGAGTTTTGTTTGCTCCCAAATTACATTTATAAGGTTTGAATCATTGGCTGCCATTGGCTTTAATTAAACTCATTATGGCCTCACAGGTCTGGCACTTGTTAGGGAGGAAAAAAAAATAAGTTTAAAAATGAGCCATGGGACTTGATACAAGCACTGTCAGCAAATAGCCATAATCAGCCATGCTGGCCACCACTCAGCCAGCAATCTGTTGCTCGACCCTCACCAATATTTTTATGCTCAAAAAATGTGTGTTCATCTTCCTTATTCTTCAATAGCATGTATTCTTCTCTGGTGAATGCCTTCATGACTTGGTTTGAATGGAGACACGGGCAAAATCATTTTCTTATTATTTCTTTTATGAAGGATGGGCTCTTGATGAAGATAAGCAGTGGAGAAATAGTGCTACCTAATTGGGTCCTTCTTAGGCCCTGTCACCAGAATAGGTAAACATTCAGTTAAGAAAGGAAAGTACCAGCCATACGGGTGCTCTGATGGCAGTATGTACACGCTACTCGCGTCATCAGAAGGCTGGCTGAATGTCTTGGATTTGTTGTGTGTTCCTCATTGTGTAGATAATGCCATTGGGGCAATTCAAAAGAAATTACCCATGTCCAAACTCTTTTATGATCTGAGTTGCAGAGAAGTTTTAATTTTTTAAACTCTAAAATGCATTGATGAATTTATTCATTTAATATTCCAGTTTTATATCCCATAAATGGTAGAACAGAGGCCTAGAAAGGTAGAAGACTTAGCCAAGGTCACAATGACCAGGAGGTGACAGAACATGATCTTAATTCAGGCGACTTGCAATTAAAGGCTCTTTTCACCATATTGCACTAAGTCTGTGACTACCATCAGCATCAGAATACATGTTTGCCCACTGTCATATAGACTGTACCCTCTAGGAGTCTCCAATCCATCCCATTTGCCAAGGGGGACCAGGGAGCGGGGGAGGCAATATCAAGTTGTATATCACTTTACAGTTTTTAAAGTTTGTTTCCTCAAAGAAATCACACTCTCGTTTATTTTTACTTGCATTTATTCAACAACCAGTTACTGAGACTTTTTCTACCAGTCTCCCGAGTTCTTACCCCTACTAGATGTCTAGCCCTGCTCCTTGTCTTTCCTTCCATTTCATGCATTCAATCTGAGCTCCATAAATCTAATTCTATGAGCTCTAGATGATTTAGCAATCTTTTGTGTATCTTTCGTCTTCTCAAAGACCTAAATGAGAAAATAAGAAATGTGATGAGATCAGGGAATGATGTAGAAATAAATTTATAGGCTACAATCTTTAATGATTATTAGTTTCAAAGAGTGTTCTGGTTATAAATCCTTATTATACCCTCCTCCTGCTCCCCAAATCAAAAGGATTGTGTTTATTTTACAACTCAAGGGTAAATGGAGGAGCATAAGTTTGCATTAAGCTCTTCAGTGGCCAGGAGGAAAAGAAATAGTGGTCAGGAGTGTTAATAATGGAGCGTCAGTAGGTCTTACAGGAACAAGTAAAGTTGTGTGTGTGTGTGTGTGTGTGTGTGTGTGTGTGTGTGTGTGTGTGTGTGTGTTTAGCGGGGGAGTGAAGGGATGAGATGAAAGGTAGAAAACTTACACCAATGGTGACTGGAAAAGACAATGGCAGTGGAGACTGGCAAGTGGTCTTTTGATTAAAGACTGACTCCCCCAGCCTACTGAGGAACCCACAGAAGCTTGCAGCTTTAAGAAATTCTATTCTCACTGCCTGGGGCAGGCATATATTGCCAACGTCCCACTTTGGAATTTTGAATGTATTTTCCCATAGAATATTGTTGAAAGTTGTTAAATTCTTCAGTGTTATTTATATAATATACCAGGTAAGTGATAGGTTACATAAAAATTGTTTCCTTGGTTGTGCCTTGGCCTCTTAAGAGCAGATTAACAAATTGGCTTTTGGATCACAAACAATTCCTAAAGAGGAGAGGACCCTACATAGTGTCATTTCTAATTGTAGTGTGTAGACATCTTGAGCCTAGTCACTATTCATTAAACACAAACAGCATGGTATAAAAGATCAACAGGGATTTAATCATTAAGGAAAAGTTGATATTTAACATGATACAGGCTTTGAAAAAATTGGACTTTGTTTCTTTAGCACAAAAGAGGGTAAACAGAAAAGACACATTCATTAAATGCTTACAGCTTTCAGGCTGTATGCTAAATGCTCTATATTATCTCAGTTAATTTTCACAGCAATCAAATGAAGTGGTCATTAGTATTCTCATTCCCAGATGAGATAACTGAGTCTCAGAGAGGTTGACATTTGCAAAGGTTGAAGTGAGAATTTTTTCTTAAATTATGTTTGTTAGTTTACTTGTTCACTATATAGAGTGGAATGATTTAACAGACTGCTTATTGTTATAGCTCCTTCCTTTCTTGGTTCTTCCCTTGACCAAATCAACCACAAAAGAATCAAATTAGACTTTTTGATTTGCCTAGTTTAATGTCAGCAGTGAATTAGATCATCATAAAATCAACTCAATTCTCTCTTTAATTATAGACATATATATAGAACAAAGTTATTTTTTTAAATTTTTTAATGTTTATTTATTTTTGAAAGAGAGAGAGAACAAGTTGGGGTGGGGGCAGAGAGAGGAGAGACACAGAATCCAAAGTAGGCTCCAGGCTCTAAGTGGTCAGCACAGAGCCCAATTTGGGGCTTGAACTCATGAATGGTGAGATCATGACCTGAGCTGAAGTTGGATGCCTAACCGATTGAGCCACCCCGGCGCCCCCAGAACAAAGTTATTAAGAAATGTTTATATGAGCATAGTTTAGTGCAGTCAAAATTCAGAAGGAAAGTGAAAACTAAAATAAGCCAGACTTTTCACATTTTGTTTCAACATTTGGTCGCATTTAGACGCAATCTGCATATGACCATTCATTGAGACTAAAAGAAGAAGTACCATATTGTTTAGGTAAAATGAGACATTTCATTTTCTGCAAGAACTTCAGAGTTGTGTATTATTCCTCACTTAAATGAAAAAACAGGTCATACTTTATACTTATTCTTTTCACTGGCACACCTGGAATAATTGCCAAATGCCAGAGCAGCCACTGTTGTCTGGACTATTATAAATCCATGTGGTTGTAATAAGGTGTTATTAATGTTGACATTTTTTTTTTTGAGAGACAGAGACAGAGCATGAGTGGGGAAGGGGCAAAGGGAGAGGGAGACAGAGAATCTGAAGAAGGCTCCAGGCTCGAGCTTCAGCACAAAGCCCAACACAGGGCTTGAACCTATAAACTGAGATCATGACCAGAGCCAGTCAGATGCTTAACCGACCGTGCCACCCAGGTACCCAGGTGCTATTAATATTACATTTAAATTGAATTTGGGGGCACATGGGTGGCTTAATCAGTTGAGTCTCTGACTTCAGCTCAGGTTGTGTTCTCACAGGTTCATGAGTTCAAGCCCCACATTGGGCTCTCTGCTGTTAGCACGGAGCCCACTTTGGATCCTCTGTCCCTCTCTCTCTATCTGCCCCTCCCCATCTCACAATCTCTCTCTCTCTCTCTCTCTCTCTCTGAAAAATGAAGAAAAAATTGAATTTTATTTTTATAAGATGTATATTAATGATATTTGAGGGTAAGATGTACAGTGTTTCAATCCTTTGAGCTCTGGTACTCAATGGTGCAGACAAGACCTTTATTCTACATTTAAACAGGATTCCTAAGCTTACCCCAGTTGCCATTTTGATAATACAGATAAAATTCAATACCAGGAAAGAGATGTAACAAGGAAAGTTATTTTATTGATCATACGATGCATTTCAAATATTCTTAAATCCATATCCTGTTGTAAACTCTCAGCAGCTATAGCAAAAGTGATTTGGTTCAGTGCTTCCTCAAGAGAAAAAGAAGAGAAGTTAAAGAACATATTGGACTAGAAAGCTTAATAACACCGTGATCTCTTGGGAAACTTTTAACAGGCCTCACTAGGCCAACAAAATGTGTAAAGGTACAAGTAAGAAAAATGAGTTGGGTCTCGATAATGTTCGCCATCCGATCTCCTGCAGGAGCACCTATGGGTGACTGTGTTTCCGTGTTTGCACGAGGGCTTCTGTTCCAAACCCTGTGTTCCACACAGCCTTTTCCCAGACCTCGCCGCTTCCTCGTTCACGACATAGTTTATTTTTGACCCTTTTCCCCCCGCACTGTCCCCTCCAACACACTTCCCTTTCCCCCACTTAATAGTTTAGAAAGTTTCTTAATTTCAAGATTAAGGTCAGAAAAAATGATTATTTCAGCTCAAGAATTTTATTTAGTTTCCAGATAGAAGCCAAAAGCACCGTCTAAAATCAGGCAACTGGAAATGCAATCTTAGATGCATCATTAGAACAAACAGAGCTTCTATCATTTTATGGATGAATCAGATTTCCCCCCTCACTAATATAATCAAAGGCATCTTTTTTTGTTGTTGTTCTCCCACACATTTCCCATCCAGTGTGAAAATGAGTCAACTAGAGGATGCGTTTCGTGGGCTCTTAGGCAGAAAGTGTTCTTGCTTGAGAAGAACTCAGGAACAGGAACACTCTTGTTCATTCACTCTTCATATATAATATTTTAAGTCCAGGAAGTTTTCTGATATGTGACCATTTTCTTCTCATTTGCCAGCCTTCTCATTAGCAGAAGACTGTGCCTTTTGCATTCATTCAGCAACATTGTGCCTCGTTCCTATCTCTTCCACAGGAGAATTCTAATATTTATGGGGTGCTTTGCATTATTTCAATTTCTAAAAGTTTTCAGCCGAATTTAGGAATGTATCACGTTGTAAATCTTCTGAAGCTTAGAACACAGAGGAGATGTTTTTTTTTTTTTCTCTTTCTACCATATTTTCTTCATCAAGTTACTTTGATTTAGTGTTGAACACAGGCTTCTTGTATCAGTTTGTCCTTTCCGTCTGTACTAGCCCCTTTTTGGAATCAAGAGGATGGGAGGGCCCACCATATTGTGTCATTTCTGAAAATAGGGACTTATTGGTATAGCTGACAATCACGTGGCAAGGTTTGAAACAGAAGCCAAATCAACTGAAACTCAATTGATTTCTCCAGATGTCACCTCTCAATACATGCAACCCTTGTTATTTTATTAGAAAACATTAATACAAACATATAAGGAGAGGTAAACCATCTACTAGTGACCTATTAGCACCTATATTAATGATCATATTAAAACATTAACATGTATCTATTGTTGTTCTCAGATGTAATTTTTTAAAATTTGCTCCCTTTTATTTTTATTTAAAAAGCTCAAAGAGTGATATGCAGAATTGTTGAATCCCTATATTGTACACTTGAAACTAATATAACATTGTATATTAATTATACTTCAATAAAAATAAGTAAAAGACTTCAAGGTTTATAACTGACCAAAAATGTGCAAAGGGAATATTTTTGAAATCCTGTAATATATTCTTTTAACAATTGAAATTCATGGATCCTAGGATTTTTTTTTTTCATTCTTTGTAACTGACAAAACTTCCTGTCCTCAAAAATTTAAGTAAACCTGGGGCGCCTGGGTGGCTCAGTCAGTTAAGCGTCCAACTTTTGATTTTGGCTCAGGTCATGATCTCACGGTTCCTGAGATCGAGCCC
This sequence comes from Paguma larvata, assembly GCA_030068075.1. Classification (NCBI taxonomy): domain Eukaryota; kingdom Metazoa; phylum Chordata; class Mammalia; order Carnivora; family Viverridae; genus Paguma; species Paguma larvata. The sequence continues at coordinate 66,537,227 of CM057825.1, read as the reverse complement.
TGTGTGGGACTGTGTGATGGTAGTACAGAGCCTGCCTGGGATTCTCTTTCTCCGTCTCTATCTGCCCCTCTCCCGCTCACACACCCATGAGCCCATGGGCTCTCTCTCTCTCACCCTCTCTCAAAATAAATAAATAAACTTAAAAATTATTAAAAAAATTAAGGAAACCCTTTTAATTTAATTTTGATAAAATCTTCATATTTTAAAGATTTTCATCTATTATTGTGAGAGTAGAGTGATGTTTACAAGGGAGGGCCATCTTTTTTACCCATTATTATTCCTACAACTTAGGCTTCGTTAGGACCAGATGCAAATTTCTTTCTCTTTTCAGTGCAAATGCTTTGTTTTATTCAATGGTGGTTTCTTCAGTTTGACTTGCAATAAGTATGTCTAATAAAAATTATCTTTAGCCTTTTTGGCCAAATATTCATGTCAACATTTGAAACTACCAGTAAGTCTAAAGAGGGAGGAAGAAGGAAACCAACATTTATTGAGCATGTCATCCATACTGGGTCCTTTCCACACGTCTCATTTAATCTTCACATGCTGTGCTGTGGATATTGTTTCCTGAGTTTAGGAAATGAGGCACAGAGAGGCTAAGAAACTGACCCAAGACAACCCAACTAGCATTTTCGGAGCCAAGTTTGTCCCTGTTTCTTTTTTCTAAGTGTGTCCTGCTATGACACCCTGTATCCATTTCCAAATGGTTTTTTCTTCCAAATCATAAAGCTTTATGGTTTAAATATAAAATTACTTCTTCTGTTTAAATTTTTGGCATTTAATTTCCTCTCTTGCTGTCAAAGTTAGGCAGTCTCCGATTTTCCTATGCTTACTTCATACTTAGACTTGCATTTAGAATGTTGTGATATTAATATTGTAAGCTGCCAGAAATATCATTGTTCTACATGTATTTCATGTTGAACTGGCTAGATGCTTATGATATCACTTAAAATTATGGATTTTTAGAGTCACGGTGCTAGAAAGGAAATTAGAAATAACCACCAAGTCTATGTTCAGCATTGCAACCAGATTGATCCTTTTAATATTGGTTAGATTGTGTCACTCCTGCTCAAAAGCTACCAGAGGTATCTTGTCTCCCTCAGAGATGAGTCCATAGCCATCACCTTCAAGGATCTTCGAAGCCCTGCCCGGTCTGCTCTTGACCTCTGCTTTCCGATGCCACTGTCTCTTTGCACTTCTCTGAACAAGCCAGACATATTCTCACCCCATGGTCTTTGCATCAACTGTTCCCGGTGCTTGGAACACTCTTTCCTCCAGATACTGTATGGGTCACTTCCTTTTCTCTTTCAGCTCAAATGGAACCACCTTATTTATAACTACATATCCTCATCCTCCCTTGCCATGACTCTTACCTGCTTTTCTTCACTCTGTTGTACTCAATAAATGCAACACATGCGTGTTTGTTTGCTTGTTTGTTTCCTTATCTTCCCCTAGCCAATTACAAGCTCCATGATGACTGAAATTTTTGTTTTTGTTTTTTGCCACTGAGTTCTTGCCAGCACCTGGGACAGTGCCTGACACATGGTTAGAATCGATAGATATTTGTTCAACGAATAAATAAATGTAAGTCCAACACACACCGCTCATAGGGGACACCACACTGGGTTCAGTGCGGGGTTATGGGGAAATAAAAAAGAAATATTCAAGCTTGTTAGTAAGAGCAAAGACAAATTTAAGTCTGAGTCAGTCATGTCTTGACAAGTGAACATGTTTCTATTAAATAAGTCACTTGAGCAAAACTCGGTGTTGTTCTAAAATAAAAGATGCTGTTACATAGATCTGACATATGCTTTCCATGGGTGGGGAGGGGGTGACTGTTGTCACATGTATATATCCCATACAATCCATACAAGTCTTGTTACTTTCATTGGTTCATTTTTCTTCTATCTTATAACAGTGAAGGAAAAATAAAATGTGTAAGTATTCCCGAAGTAAACTTGAACCGACCCTCTTTTACCTATCTTAGCATGGCTAAAAACTGAAACATAACAAACCTCTTTCATTCAACCTTCTCCTGATCCCATCACTTTCTAAGGAGAAATGTAGTTTTGGTTCTATCGATCGGGTTTGGAGTAAGGTGGGGAGAAAAGAGGTGGTTTTAATTAAAAATAAAATAACACTGTGATTTATATTCTTTGTCCCCATGTGAGATATGTCACTCCCTGACTCCTGAACTTTCTTTTGTAAATAATTTCACAGGAACAAATTCTATCCCTGTGTTGCAAAGAAAGCCAAGGTGTATGTACATTTCTTAATGTCATTAACTTCTTTTGCTGGAGAGTAGGATTGTAGCAAAGGGCTGAGAACAGTTGTTAAAACAGTTTTACTCTTTATTTTAAACTGTGCAGTTTAAAATTATTTTTAAAGGAACATAAACTCAAATTTTAGTTTATAAAAAGCTAATTTGGAAAAAAAACCCATATGTTCTGCTAAGGCATATTCTGCACATGTGACTAACAGTGCTGGGGCCATTGAATTTGCTCACTAAATATTTGTTTGATTGAGTAAATAAATGCATGAAAGATTTTTTTAGTTCCCAGAAATGAAATAGGAAGAGAAGAAAATTAAACTGTTTCATGGAATTCTAAAAACGATGTTAGCAGCTGGGAAGAAACAACATGGCCTACGTAGTGTCCCACAGAACAGGGAAAACCTGGACTCTTTCCAAAGTCAGTCCAGGAATGCCAAAAGACCTGCAGGGCAAGAACAGGGCAGAGTTCAGGCTTGAAGCCAGGAGGCCTGAGGCAAAATCAGAGCCCCAACTGGGACACTAGCCATAGGCAAGATCGTGGGCCTGCAGGTAAAGTTCCAAGGGCCAAAGCCAGGTTAAGGGCCAATGATCCAGTCCTGCATATAAAGATGGGCAGAATAAAAGGGAGAGTGTGACATGTCCTGATTCAAAGTCTCATTATGTTTAGTCATTTGAGAATTATCAGATGAGGTATCCCAGAAAATCTCTTTCGTGATATTTATAGGGAATGTGCTAACTTTTAGGAAAATTACTTTCTAGTTATTTTCCAGTGTGGACTGATACCATGACTACCTCTGCTTCAGTTAAAGTCAATAAATACCAGCATTTAGCATGTAATATTTGTGTATTCACTGTCTTCCATTGAGTCGATTTTACTTTTGTCGGCAACATTTCCTCATCAAAATCAGAATGTAGATGGCGTGGGACAGCACAAAGTATCTGCTCCCCCCTCCCCGGCCCCCCTGAGAGTAAGACCTAGCAACCCATGCTCAGACTCACAGTGCTCCAGGCAGCGGTGGGGGTTCCAAAATGCTACTGAGGACTTCTCCCTTCTCTCCCATAGTGTTAATGAGGAGTTTGCCATTTGCGTGGATGTATACAAACTCAGGTGATTAATAGAATAATGCTGGAGAATTAACTGCAGAGAAGCTTGGAGATCCAGCTTCTGATGCCTTATTGGTGTTGGTGTTCATTTGTGTGCAGATGAATACGCATTCGTAGATGGGGATGTGGTGAGATTAATCAGGAAAACCTTGAATTTGGTAGTATCTTGTGGGCAATTTTAGGGCAAGAAAAGCAAAAGAAAGGAACTGGTCGAAGATACAGAGTCCTAGAACAAAGAAAATACTAATCAAACTGGAATTATCTCTAGTATTATCAAGTTACTTTAACAGATAAGCTTCGCGGGATAAGCAGCTTAATAGAGGGAAATTCCTTTTATTGCTCCATGCACACATTCTCTGTGGATCTTGTCTCATCCAGGCTATATCTTAGGCAGGAAAGATGCTTAAGATGATTAAATAAAAGGGTTTCCCCGCTCATGTGATACATAAAGCAGTCTTTTGGGAACCCAGGTAGGACTCACCCCTAAAACAAAGATTCACAAGCCAAGAAGCTGCATTTTCAACTCCTGAGAATGTTTTCTACAAACAAGTTCCTTTCTTGTGTGTTCTAATTTCCCTACATAGACATAACTGGGCATTCTTACAAATGCCCGGAAGCCAATGACGTTACATAGAACATAGAGTAGATGATAATATGTTTAGGCGGATTTGTAACTAATGGGACACTCAAACTCAAGGAGTGAGGATTAATGTAGTGATATCAGCCTTTGGGAAGATCTTCAGTGGTCTACCACGAAGCCCTTTTGACAAGTTTTCAGATGACATAAAGCAAGGTGGGATAGCTAATATACTTCAGGAACCCCTAAGTCAGAAGGTCTAAAATAACACATTTGAATTTGTAAGGTTACATGATGCCATATGTAGAAAATATATGGATATGAAAACACCTCACACATACCCATACACAACTGAATTCAGTTGCCTAGGATATATACCTATCTGAGAATTTATGTTATACATATTTGAATAGGTGCCTATTGAGGGGCATGGGTGTGAGAATTCAGGGATAAAGGAATATTAATAACCTAAACTAAACTAAAAGAGTGGCATTATAGGGCTTAAGAAGAATAACATGCCAAGAGTTGAAGAGTATTAACATAACTGTATTTGAGGTGCAAAGAAAAGAGAGAAAGAGAGAAAAATAAGTGAATTTACTAGAAATTAATAGTAAGTACAAATCTAGCTGATAATCTATTCTTTATTGGTGATAGCAATGAAAAAACTTTGAGGTTTTAGTTGTCTGCAGTTTGGGTCATCACCGGGATGTGGTTGCCAAAGAGAAACTAACTCTGGCTGCTTTCAAGGAAGCACAATGACCAGAACAAGGAAGGTTCTAGGATACCTCTACTCATAAAATCACACCATGGTGGTGATAATCAGTTCTGGTTGACAAAGTTTAGACTTCATTCTATGTTCAATGAAGAAAACCATGTCATAGGAAGAAGCTAAATATAATCCATCAGGGTATGAAACTTAATTCACAACTCAGATGTGCAAAAAAATAAGTATGCTTTTATCATCCTCTGTTATAATTTCTGCCCTTTTCCCTCGGCTTGATTGAGCTGGTGGGAAGAATTTCAGTCTAACTAAGGACCCCACCACAAATTGTTATTCAATTGTAGGGTCTTAGGCATTGCCCTTATATCAATGCTGAAGGCTACACATTTTTCAGCTATTGTTCTTACAGGTAACTGATGAGATAGTCATTGTTCCCATGTGCCTCTTTCAGCTTAGCGACACTCAACTGTGTTTTGGTCATCTTGAGGCAGGGAAGCCTGGGGTGAAGCTGTTTCTGGCACTATCTCCTGATGGACCGCTCAACTGCCTCTGCTTGGCATCTGGTTGCCTCAAGGGTCGTCTTAATGGGGAGTAAGGGTCCAGGTCTCTGCTTTTGGGAGTCATAAGTTCTCTCCTTCTGCTTTTCTCCCCCAGATCCTAGGAAATCTTTTAGTAGGGGGGAAATCTTTCCTTTCTCATGTTCTTCAAGACCTAACCTTTAAAGTATTGGCTTTTAAAAAACAAAGCCATAAAAATGTCTAAGATTTACTTTGCCATGTCGTTTTCTCAAAGTCACATGAATACAGAGCTATCTCCTTCAATGAGAAAAGGGAAAGAAAAGAAACACAGCAAAACAAAACAAAAAGCAATAAAAAAAGACAACTTATTTTCTTTATAAAAAATTAAATATATATTTTTTTATACTTGAGAGAGAGAGTGTCAGTGCAGCTCTGAGTGGGGAGTGGGGGGAGAGAGGGTAAAGGGGCAGAGAGAGGGAGGGAGACAGAGGATCTGAAGCAGGCTCCATGCTGACAACAGGGAACCCAATGCAGGGCTCAAACTCATGAACTGTGAGATATGGCCTGAGCCAAAATCCAATGCTTAACCGACTGAGCCACCCAGGCGCCCCAATTATTTTCTACCCATAAAGCAAAGAACTTTGTAGTGGCAAGAGTTATTCAATCATACAGGAGGCTGCCTTGGATATGCTGTTGTCATCAGAAGATATGTTTCCACTGATTTACCTTTTAGTGATGTTGTAGAAGTGTTTTAAGCATTGGATGCGAGGTCGGATGAGATAAGGTTCCTGGCTTGTGTGAGAGTCTAGGGTAATGGCAATCTTACTTTTTTTTTTTTAATGTTTATTTATTTTTGAGACAGAGAGAGACAGAGCATGAGTGGGGGAGGGGCAGAGAGAGAGGGAGACACAGAACGTGAAGCAGGCTCCAGGCTCTGAGCTGTCAGCACAGAGCCGACGCAGGGCTCGAACTCAGGAACCTCGAGATCATGACCTGTGCCAAAGTCGGACGCTCAACTGACAGAGCCACCCAGGTGCCCCCTACTTTTTACCTTATCAGATGTTACAGAGCCGGACGTGGGGACTGGGAGGTTACAAAGTAGCTAATAAAAAAGGGAAAATTTTAAATTCACAATATTATAGGAAGTGCAAAAGCCTGTTACATGGTAGGTGATCAATACATTGAGTAAAATTTTATTGTAGTTTTAAATAATGTCTCTTTGAGAAAATAAAACTATGTATTATCATAAACGTAAGTAAGCTTTAAGTATTCCTACAAAAACCATAACCTATTTTTAGGGGAAGAATCTTGACTCATCAAATATTCATGCCAGGTTATAAGCAAGAGAATGAAAGCCCTTTAAAATAAAAATAAAACTCTACTAACAGAAATATTTTGATATGTATAGTGTATTGACATTTTCACTTTCTCATTTTTCGCTGCCTCTCTTTAAAGTAGTCACAAATGTTTTCCTCCAAATTCTTTCACAAATTTGTGTGTCATCCTTGCAAATGGGCGATGCTAATCTTCTCTACATCATTCCAATTTTAAATATATGTGCTACCAAAATGAGCACTCTCCAAATTCTTTCAAATGATGTGTATGTATCTATGATTTAATGTACTCCATTAAAATTAATATGAGGGAAATATGAACAAAGACATAAGTACACAGCCGATTGTGAATTAAAATTTTGAAATGACTAGAAATGATAGGGTCGGCTTGAATATCAATCTGATCTGATGTTTCTGCCCCGCCGCCTTCTGCAAGGAATCTAAGTTACGGTGGCTTACTGCTTTAGTAAAAATTTGGCAAATGACTTAATGTTCCATTTTTTAAATACGAGATTTCGATGTTGCTAATAGGAGCTGGGAGGTTCAAGTAAAGCAACTGAGGTGGTGATTGGGTATCTAGATATCACCTGCAATCCTTTCCAGACAGAGTATATAATGGTAGGTATGGGAACCTATGAGTCTGAACGTGACTTTCCATCTCCCAGGCAATAAATTAATCATTACCAGCTTTGCTACCCAAAGATATAAACCACTGCCTTCTCTCCTCAATCTTTGTGCATAGCTTTATTTGCTGCTAAGAGAGTTGTGATTTCCTCTACCCACTTCTCGTTAGAATGGCACTAGTCCTCAGTAATGGCTGTAAGATGGCCTTGCAGGGAGCATGCGACACTCGTAACTCGGTCTTACTAAACTACTTTGAAAGGAGCTGTGTAACCAATTTCCGTACATTGATTTTATATCATGTGACTTTGTTGAATTCATATATCTGTTCTAGGAGCTTTTTGGCGGAGTCTTTTGGGTTTTCCATGTAGAGTATCATATCATCTGCAAAAAGTGAAAGTTTGACTTCTTCTTTGCCAATTTGGATGCCCTTTATTTCATTTTGTTGTCTGATTGCTGAGGCCAGGACTTCCAACACTATGTTAAATAACAGTGATGAGAGTGGGTATCCCTGTCATGTTCCTGATCTCAAGGAGAAAGCTCTCAGTTTTTCCCCATTGAAGATGTTAGCTGTGGGCTTTTCATATATGACTTTTATGATGCCAAGGTATGTCCCTTCTCTCCTGACTTCTTGAGGGTGCATTGAGCTGTGTAAAAAAATAATGGAATTAAAGAGAGTGAAAGCATTGAAAAATGCACACACACACACACACACATAAACACTAATCACTTTTTTTTCATTTTCCCCTTTCAAAATTGTCCCTATGCTTTTCTGTTTGCTAGGTTTTTCTTTCAGTCTTTTGTATCAAGAGAGTTCTTGTGACGAAGAAAGGCTTGGAGTTTGGGTGAGATGTGCTTCAAATAACTTTTTTCTGATGAGGAAGGGAATACATATATCATCAAGTAAGCATTACCTTTTAAATTTAAATTAGTTTCTTAAATTCATTTATTCATTGAATGAGAAAAGGGAAAGAGAAGAAATACAAGCAAAATCAAAAACAACAAAAAAAGACTGTATTCATACATGCAATAAACAAACATATATTGAGCACCTACAATGTATCAGGCACTCTTCTCTGTACTGGGGATAAGACAATGAACAAAACCTTACAATTTCTGACCTCATGAAGCTTACATTCTAGTGGGACAAAACCGACACCAAAAAGGTCAAATATATGGTAGTTAGATACAACACTTTTAGCCGCTGGGTATAATTTCTCTTGATTTTTGCCATTTTAGTTAGAGTACGTAATTTCAGTATAGATCTCTATGTACAAACATTTTCCCTCTTGTGTGTCTTTAAGTAATCTCGCTACTCTATGAGTGCTGTCCAAACTCCCAAGTACATATTGAGCTCTCAGAGTGCTGGGTTCTCTGATAGGTGTTATGGGAGTTATGTAAAAATAAAGAAAATACCTAAATATTGTTTGCCTTCAAAGAACTTTGAATCTCTGGTTGTTAAGAAATTGCATTTAGGCCGGTCAGAATATTCTGAAGTGTTATGGACTAGGAGAAAGAAGTTGGCAAGGATGAATTACAAAAAAACCTACTTTCTTAAAGAAGGTGCCCTGGGACTTTATACTGAAGATGAGCCTCGAAGCTCTAGGATGGAAGATTGGAGAAAAGAGATTTCATCAGGCCACAGGAAAGGAAGGACCTAAGATGTGAATGATAGTTAAACATTGGGGAGAAAGGAAAAATCTGACTTCCTTTAAGCAGAGGGTAATTTATGATGCATCATCGAGTGTCAATCCAATTGAGGAGGAGAAATCATTGAAAGTTTTAACTCAAATTGAACATCCAGATTCGGAGTTTGACTCAGCATATTACCAAGACCGTATTAATTTGGCCAAAACCCTTGGGTATCCTCTAATTGTATGTGTGTGTTGAGTGGGAAGCTCGTGAGTTGATGAGTTCTATCAGATGGTTTGTCAAGGATAGAAAGTTTGTCAAGGAAACAAAGTGCCTTGGAATTGGGCTTCAGTCTTAAGAAAGCAAATTGATGTACATAAATTAATATGGCTTTAACAGGTCCTCAGAACGATTCTTGAACTAAAGACCTCAATCCTAATTCAGTGGAATTGGCCTAACGGTCCAGCGTAAGAACTCCAGAGAAATAACCCACAGAACATGGTCTGGCCCACAAATACTACGTTCAATTCATCAAGTGTTTATTGAACGCCTCTTTTGTACTTAATGTTCCTCCGGGCGCTGGGAGATGAGGACCGCAGGCACCACTTGGTTCTGCCTCATTTGTTGGTCAGTGTACACTGACTGACCAATTTCTCTGTTGAAAAAATACTCTACTAGCATTCTCCTGGGCCTTGGGGTTATCTTGGGATGTTTCCTTAATAAATATCCTTTGCAGATAATTACCCACCTCCGCACCCTGACCTGTCCCATCCCTATTTCAGAATATTAAATACTGTGTGAGATGGAATCAAGTTTTGTCATTTACATTTAAGTTGAAGAAAATGACAACGAATACATGAGATCCCAGGAAACAAGAGCTTCTTCCCATGAAGTCGGAAGAAATTTGGCCCACCGAGGAGCTATCTCAACTACTCATTGTCTTGCAGGTGTTGCTCTGCAGAGTGATGTCTTTGCTATTTCCCGAGAGGACAGTTTTCTGGCCTCTTGCCAGTTCTCACTTTAAGTCCATTTGTTGTGGACTTGGTGATATCATAACAGTTAAGTGAATTTCACAGTTCTTCCAAAAGCTGATGGGATGTCAAATCTGAGTTGCTTTTATATTTAATGTTTTCCTCTGAAATGTCATCTTATATGTGTCAAAGTAATAATGAATATACAACTAAAGGAACAAAGGAAAGGATCAACAAAACAATAGAAAGCTATAAACATTTATCGAGCACTCAAGTGAAGTTGAAGAAAAGTGGTTGGAATTGGAAAACGAATAAGATGCATTTGACTGACAGATATACTCCATATATATTAAATATGTGCTGATTTAAAAAGTAATGAATGCCTACTACACTTCTCATATACCGGATCCTGTGTTAAGTCTTTTTAAATATATTAGCTTATTACATTCTTACAGGAAGTCTGTGGAATAGTTAATACAATGTTCATTTTGTATTTGCGAAAGTGAACATTAGAAAAGTTAGTAAGTCAGACAACTAGTTAATGATGATGTCAGTTTGGTATAAAGAGCACAGATGTCCTTGCACAATGACTGTAGAACAATATTTTTAAAAAGGTGAAAATCAACTTCAGCTTTCAATAGAGTTCATGATAATAGAGAAGACACACACAGCAGCATGAACTGTCTGACCACATAGTTTTGCTTTAACTATGTATTTTAATTGGATCCATGTTTCATTAATTGAAAATTGATTCTATGAAAATCATAACATTGATCAGCATCATCCTAAATCCAAATGAAAAAGCCAGATAAAGAGAAATTGATCATGTAAAACATTCGTGTTGCCATGTAGGGCATTTAACGTATATAGCCTATAATCTGAGTTAGAAGTTGTCAAAGCGCTTGCTAATGATTGATTTAGTATCAGGTCAAATAATACGCCAATACCCTACAAACAAATTCTTAAAGAAGTAGTAATTCAGTGTTTGTTTTACCTTCATATTACAGATTTAGCAGCAGTGGAAATATCTTTCCTTGTCATTCTTAGAAGGTTGAAGTGAAGATAAAAAAAATCTGTAAGCCAACACGACTACCCATGGTAAAAGCTGTTTAGTGACATAATTTATAGGGAACATGTGATAGTTTCCAGGAGTGACATGCGTCATCTTCCACATGAAACTATGTAGAATGCAATTTTACAGCTGGGTAAATTCTCAAGGCAGGGCGCAGAGATCTGGCTGTGGGATTGCCCATTAATGTCAGAAGGAGTCAAGGGGCTCTATTCCTCATGCCCCTCCTAGAGAATGCACCTGTGTCAGCCTGCTAAGAGGGGAGTCCATTCCTTTCCTGGAAATTCCGACTGCCAGTGTTAGCCAGTATCGTATATGGATGATTAGATAACTTCAGGTTGGTTCTTTAGATTTGTCTCTGGTCAGTCATGCAATGACAATGGAGAAGTCAAACATTTTATCCCATATAATTTTAAACTTATTTTCCTAATATAAGTGGCAAGCATGAACACAAATATTTGATATTATGTGAAATAGAAGAAATCGTGTAATAGAAAATTCATGTATTCAAAGAGGTAAGTTGTAATGTTATGTTATATAATTATAATGCTTATAAACTGTGACCATATACGTTTGGACCTAGGATAGTACTGTAGTTAAAAGTTACATGTTACCCATGCAACAATGGTTAATTCCAATATCTCAAGTCTTTGCTTCCTATTTTTCCATACAAGGAAGGGCACATAGATCTTTGCAATACTTTTTAAATTCCCATTTTTCTTTCTTAATTTATTACCCTCGCACCCTTCAGCAGCCTCTAAGCTGCTGCTCTCTAAAAATCGTCCACTTACTCTTGAATACCTGTGTCGTATATCCTTTCTTTCTGCCCATTGTCTTTCAAAAGTCCTAGAATCAGCCTGGTTAGACTGGATCTACCTTGGATGGGGCTGTGCGGGCAAGAAACTGAGAAGGCTATCCCATGATCCTTTTCAGCAGAAGGTAAAAACAAAGCAAACAACAATTATTGATTCACAACCAAGAGTCCATAATAATAGAGATTTAAAAAAACACCCATCGGATATCATTCATGTACTGATTTTTACAAATTTTATCAGTTCACAAATATTTTACAACATGTATTTTTAAATGCCCACAAGTACAGGGGACCCCAGAGAATACAAAAATGAAAAAAATGCGGAGAGATATTTTTGCTATCAAGGAAGAAGTTTAAAATTTAGATGATAAGAATATTTTATAACATACGATACTGTATGGCATTATGGTAGCCGCAATTAAGCACCTGAAATACAGCTGGAGTAACTGAATAGCATCTAATTATATTTAATTTACTTTTTTTAATGTTTTATTTTATTTTATTTTATTTTTGAGAGAGAGACAGACAGACATAAAGGAGGGAGGGGCAGAGAAAGACAGAAAATACCAACCTTGGATGGGGCTGTGCAGGCAAGAAACTGAGAAGACTATCCCATGATCCTTTTCAGCAGAAGGATCAGCTTTGTCACCCAGAGCCTGATGTGGGGCTCAAATTCATGAACCATGAGACCATGACCTGAGCAAAAATCAAGAGTAGGATGCTTAATGGACTGAGCCATCCAAACACCCATAATTTACTTTTAAATGTGAATAGTCACCGATTAATATTTGAATAGCCACCATATTAGACAGAGATAATCTGGAAAATCCAAAAACCTAGCTTGCGAGATAAGTTCCAAAAATTTTTAAATGGGGCTAATGTTACTAGATGAGTACAAACAAAATTCTTTAAGGCTCAGAGAAATGAAATCGCTCAATTGAGAAAAATTTAAAACAACAGTTTAATGTAGTTTTGAATGATGAGGCAGCATCATTTAGATAGTGCAATTGATTTTATAAATGGCTTTAAGAGGAAAAGAACACCTGCTGGGCATCGAGTATTTTATATACATGAGCTCATTTAGTTCCCACAGCTAGGAAATATTGCCTCTACTTTATAATTGGTGGAACTGAGACTCTAAGGTTAATTAACATACCCAAGTTCACCTGGCTAGCGAGTGGTGACGACTGGGTTTGAACCCAGGTGTATCTGACTCCTGATCTCAGCTGTGTTACACTTTACTGTGCTGGTGAAGGAGTGAAGGGGGATCCAAAATAATTCAAGACTAACAAAACGGGATGACCCGAGGGTGTCAATGTCATGGTCAGAAGTAGTTTAATCAAGCAGAGGATCAGCTCAGAGGTGGTGGATAGATGTATAAACTGGTCAGAGAGGAAGATAGTAGTGACGATTTGGAACCGAGGGAAAGACCAAGGGTCAGGATGGGAGATAAAGAGCCAGATGTAAAATCTGCTATTTGTTGTAGGACCGATAGGTGGGTCATCTAAAGAAAAAAGGCACAAATAAGGGTGCTTATATTAAATCTTAGAAATCATGTCTTTTGGGTTTTAGGATGAGAAAAGGATCAGCAGAGTTAGGAAGTAGGAAGAAATAATATGCAGTAATAAGTAGGCTCCAGGCTCCGAGCTGTCAGCACAGAGCCTGACGTGGGGCTCGATCTCATGAGCCATGAGATCATGACCTGAGCCAAAGTTGGACGCTCAACTGACTGAATCACCCTGACACCCCAAGATCTGACTACATTTTAAGTAGAGCTTATGACTTTCATGAGGCTGTATCTGGCTTTTCTCCCTGTCTCTAACCCCCAGTTTTGCAGCTGCAACTTAGTAGCACTTAATAAAAATTAGTAGTATGAATTAATGAGTCTAGAAAAAATTTTCCAGGAATATTCTAGCATTTGGGGAAATATTCATTAATTTTTGGACCCCCAGGTACTAAGTATTATTGGAAACACACACACACACACACACACACACACACATACACACACACACACAATCTAACAAATGTTACATATTATTTTATTCCTAAAGGATTGATATTCTAGGGGTGCCTAGGTGGCTAAGTCAGTTAAGCATCTGACTTTAACTCAGGTCATGATCTCGTGGTTTGAGAGTTCAAGCTCTACATCGGGCGCTGTGCTGACAGCTCAGAGCCTGGAGCCTGCTTCAGATTCTGTGTCTCCCTCTCTCTCTGCCCCTCCCCTGCTCACATTCTGTTTCTCTCTCCTTCAAAAATAAATAAACATTAATATATATATATATATATATATATATATATACATATATATATATATTTTTATACACCATCTTTGGTGCCTTTTGAGAGACTTAAAAAAAAAGAATTGATATTCTAAATGGAAGAGAGAGTAAAACAAACACAAGATTATCAAGTGCTGTGTTTTATGGAACACAGCCCTGATAGTGAGGCAGCATGCAATGGTCCAGACAAACTGATTTTTTTAGTAATTTTTGAGAGAGAGAGAGAGAAAGAGAGAGAGAGAGAGAGAGCGCACATTCCTGCATGAGTGGTGGAGGAGGAGGGGAAAAAAGAGAGAGAATCCCAAGCAGGCTCTGAATTGTCAGTGGGTAGCCAGATGCACGTCCTGAACTCACGAACCATGAAATCGTCATCTGAGCTGAAATCAAGAGTTACACGCTTAACGGACTGAAGTCACCAAGGTGCCGCGGACAAATTGATTTTAAAGACTGAAGTACCTTCCCCCCTGTGTAGCTCCCTGGCTCCCGTCTCCTTCCTGAGAACCTAGGACATCTCTCTATTTTAGCAAGTGAGTGAGTAAGGCCCGGCAAAAGAGGACCTCTAATAACTTGCCCCAGGAGTGTAATCAGTGTCTGTTTGGATTGGATGGATTTCTTGTCATCTCAATTGTTGAATGTTTGGAATATCACCCCGTGGGTGCATATTGTTAACATTGCATGAATTTGTAAGAAGTTTTAGAAAGTGAGGTGAAACAAGTAACATCACGCGCTAACTATACACAGATTGAATATAACAACAACAAATTATTTAGGAATGTTAATTTCTTTAGGTAAAAATGATTATTAATCATGGATTAGCCACGGATATGTGAGTGCATCTAAATTTGATATTCCAATACTAATTTCGGATTTCAGCTTGAGGTTTCTCAGTGCACAATGATTGCTTATCCAGCCCTGGCTTTGCTGTTAATTAGTTTCATGGCCTTGGTTAAGTCACTTTACCTCCTTACTTATTTCTATGAGAAGTAAGTGGGCTGAAAAATTGTATCCGAATGACATTGTAGGGTATAGGTCTATGGAGCTAGAACGTATTAAGCTAAGCGAAACAAGTCAGTTAGAGAAAGATGAATACCATATGATTTAAGAAATAAAACAGATGAACACATGGGAAGGGTCAGGACAAGAGAAGAGGGAAATGAATCACAAGGGACTCTTAACGAGAGAGAACAAACTGTGGGTTGACGGGGGGGAGGTGGGTGGGAAACAGGCTAGATGGGCGATGGGTACTAAGGAGGGCGCTTATTGTGATGAGCACTGCGTGTTGTATTGTATGTAAGTGATGAATCACTGAATTCTACTCTTGAAACTGATATTGCACTGTATGTTAACTAAAATTTAAATAATAAAAAAGAGTATTTTCTGCAGGTATCAGAAAACTCCTGTTCAAGTGGCCCCCAAACTAAGGACTTACATAAAAAGAAGTCAATAAGAAGGGCAGTCTTCGGATAAAGACTGGCTCCATTTCTTTACGAATCTTTTGACTCCGCCCTCTACGAGTGTGAACTTTACGCTCAATGATAGCAGACCAGGAGGGACATTGCTTCCTGTATCTTTCTTAAGCATAAAGAGTGCTGCTTCCTCCACCTTGTAAATAGACTTCCCCTGAAATTTCTGGCCAAAGGTGTCATATGCTCCTCTCTAAACAGACACCTGGCAAGGAGAATAGGACCATAATGATTAGCTTAAACTATACCATTCTTGCCTTCTGGCTGGGGATGAGTCCATTTTTCCCTGACTGTGCCCCAGAGATCATGAGTACCCAAACAAAATTGGGATTCTACTAGGAAGAAGGAAGGAGAGAGTGACTGCTGTGTAGACAATTGTGATTCTGATTCTCTTTTTAGCAAATGGTTCTCCTATTTCCATTCTCCAACATTCCTCCTTCCCTACCTCAAATGTTACCTACTTGTACTTGAACTCTCAAACCCCTCAAACAAAGATCATCTATCATATACACAAACGTCATGCAGAGGACAATTAAATGGATCATTCAAAGTTTAACTCCAGTCCTTTCCTTATCACTCCATCACTTCACAAAACTGTAAGATGAGGCTGGGTTAGTTCAGTGGGCTAATCATGGCAGGGACCATGGATTTAATCCCCATATTAACTAAATTGTATTGTTACAGTTCTCTTTTACCAACGATCTGCCAGATGCCGAGAAGAGTCCCTGGAGGCCAGGGCAGTTTGATGTAGCTGCTACTGAGGGGGTACGACGTACTCTGGCAAAAATCCCACCGTCAGGATTTCACACAGGTGGGCTAGTTGACTGGCATTCTAAAATAAGTGAGCCGTTCTTAGCCAATCATACCGTTTCACTGTATTCTCACCAAAAGGCAAATTCAGAGAGGATTATAGTGAGGTGTTGAGGAAGTAGGGGGAAGAAATCCACAGATTAACCAATACTGTCTCCTTAGTTCCTTTCCTCTGGACATTGTGACTGGGTTTGATGGTTTGTATTCTGAGGGCTTTTTCTGATTGATTTCAGAACCTAACCTGTATCTATCATCCTCGGTCTATGGAAAAGTCATCTTACTAATTAGAACACTGACTTTGCAATCAAGTATCATCTACAGCTGATAACGAGCCTATAAGCAGGGTCAGGGTGAAGTGAGCTCCTCTGTACCCCATTGAAGATTTGGTGACTAGCACAAAGCAGCAGCCCAAAAATGTCTTCTCGAACTGGTGCCCTTGCTCTCCAAGGAAACCTCTGGTTTCTTCTAGTAGATTAAACCCTGGTGATTCTACCTCCTAGTCAGCTTGTTACATACAGATAGATATTTGAACAGTTTCCCATAGAATTTATTTCAGTTTGGGAAGAGGTGCTTTATTATGCAGTAATTCAAGCTTCTTCACATTTGAGATATGATTCTGATAAAATGATTATTGACCGTTGACTTCACCACAGGTTGAAGATTCATAGTTGGATCAAGGATTACAATATTGTAAGACACAGGAAAAATGTCTTCTAAATAGTCCTAGAAAAAGTCAGCTCCCGTGGTCCAGGATAACTTTCAAATCTTGAATGACTTATTAACCTTTTCCTTATATTCTCCCTTGTTTTGGATTGAGGATTTAAAAAAATTATAAAACAATGGTCCAATATATGTTCCTTTGTTGATTTATTATCTACAACTCTTTTTATTTTCTTTCTCAAATTGGTTGCTTTAGAATATAAAATATATTCTTTAACTTACCACAATTTGCCTTGAAGTAATAATACACGTCACCCCCTATCTTTCTGGTCTTTGTGCCATTGACATATATGTTATTCCTAAATATGTTATAAAAGCAAAAATATATTGTACTTGATTTTGCTTTTAATAAGTGAATTATCTTTTAAGAGATAATTTTTAAAAAGACCGTTTTAAAAGATCATTTTAAGGGGCACCTGGGTGGCTCAGTCGGTTAAGCGGCCAACTTTGGTTCAGGTCATGATCTCGCAGTCTGTGAGTTCGAGCCCCGAGTCGGGCTCTGTGCTGACAGTTCAGAGCCTGGAGCCTGCTTCGGATTCTGTGTCTCCCTCTCTCTCTCTGCCCTTCTCCTGCTCACGCTCTGTCTCTATGTCTCAAAAATAAATAAACGTTAAAAAAATTAAAAAAAATAAAAGATCATTTTAAGAGATTTAAAAATTATAAAACAACATCTTTCCTATTTGCACACTATTAACCATTTTGGTGCTCTCCATTCCTTTGTGTGTATCCAGATGTCCAGCTGGTATCATTTTCATTATGCCTAAGGAACTTCAATTTTCTCTGTAATTCTGGTGTGTTGGTGATGATTTTTTTTTCAGCTTTTGAATGTCTAAGAAAATTCTTTGTTTCCTCTCTATTTGTGAGAGATATTTTCACTGAGTATAGATTTCTACTTTGACACATCTTTTTTTTTTTTTCCTTCAGTACTTCAAGGGTAATTATCTACTGTCTTCTGGATTGCACTGTTTTCATTAAGGAATCTGCTGTCATTCTGATCTTTGTTCCTCTATATATGCTGTTTCTTTTTTCTGTGGTGACTTTTAAGACTTTTCTCTTTAATATGTGGTCCAAGCCATTTAATTAAGATATGTTTCAGTGTAGTTTTTTGGAATTTTGTTTGTTTGTTTGTTTTTAATGTTTATTTATGTCTTTTGAGAGAGAAAGGGAGGGAGAAATCAAGAATCGGACACTTAATCATCTGAGCCACTCAGGCACCCCTGTTTCAATGATGTTTTATTCATATTTCTTGTGCTTGGGTTTTGTTGAGTATTTGAATCTGTAAGTCTATAATTCTCAACAAAATTGGAAACTTCTTGGCCCTTATTCTTTTTTTCCTTTATTACCCTGAATGCACATACAAGGTTTTCAGGGTAGTAGAAGGCCATTATTACAGACAGCAAATAAGCATGTGATTTCTTAATCTTGGAGTGAAGCAATGAGACCTTCATGTTATTCTACATATACTGGTCTATAGTGTAGGTGAAAAAGCCAGAAAACAAACAAACAAACCTGAGTGCTTTGCTGCTTGGGAAGGATGATTTTACTCTAACTCGTTAGAACGTACATTAATCACTCCAGGGGGAAAGATAAGACTCTGTCTCTAGCTTCACAATGTCTTTACACTATTTTTTTGTGGTCCCAAAGCTCAGCTACCCTCTGCACCCCACGCCTCATATACATTTTTCTGGAATTCTCTCACTATTTAAGTTATCTTCCCAAATTTGCCCATGTTGCAAATTTTGGTAAAATTTGCCAAATTTATAGAATTCAGAAAGCTTTAACCGTGCAAAAATATAAAAATATTTTTTTTTTACAATTCCACAGGGAATTGCTGTTTTAGAAGAACAATGGATCATATGAATATTTAAATTACATTCATATGTTACTATAATTAGTATGTGTATTATTATTATTATTATTACTATTAGAGCATTTCAGATAATAACAGTCCTGAGCATTTTCAGTTCATCTGGAGACAGAGTGACCTGGGGAAAGTACAATAAAGAAATGTCTATGGACAGTCCATAGGGCCAGCTGGTCCCAGGAGACTTTCAAGCCTTTTATTTATTTCCTCTGGGGTCAGAGCTATAAACAGAGAGAGGGAGATACAGAATCTGAAGCAGCCTCCAGGCTCAGAGCCATCAGCACAGAACCCAACGCGGGGCTCGAACTCACAGACCATGAGATCATGACCTGAGCCGAAGTCAGCCGCTTAACCAACTGAGCAACCCAGGCGCCCCTGATCTCCAAGTCTTATACTAAAAGTCATGTACTATTTTCTATGCCACAGAAATGGCTGGTTTATGCCCTTCCAGGTTTTTAACTTATTTTTTTATTTTTTCATTTTATTTAAATTAAATAATAATCATCATAAAGAATTCATCCGTTTTCCCCACTCCCCACACGTTTATTTTTCAAATTGTTTTTTTTCCAGTCTCCCTTTTGGTGACTCTAATTTTAGTTACTTTAGCTACCTGAAGTCCCATAGCTCCCTGAGACTCTATTTATTGTTCCCCCAATCTTTTATCTCTGGTTTTCAAAATGCATATTTTCTTTTATGATGTATTCACGTTCACTAATCTTTTCTTCTTCATGGTCTAATTTGTTAGTTCTATCCTGTGACTTTTTTGGTCAAGTATTGCATTTTTTATCTCCAGAAATTTGATTTGGGTCTCATTATATCACAAATGTCTTTGCGAATCTCTCTTTTTTCTGCTTCTTGAATGTAAAGAATATAGTTATAATAAAGGCATACCTCACTTGATTGTGCTTTGCAGATTTGCATTTTTTATAAATTGAAGATTTGTGGTGACCCCATGTCAAGCAAGTCTATAAGCGCCATTTTTCCATTAACATTTGCTCATTGTTTCTGTATCACATTTTGATAATTCTCGTAATGTTTCAAACTTTTTATTATTATTATATCTTTATGGTGATCTGTGATCAATGATTATGACTCACCAAAAGCTGAGATAACAGTTAGCATTTTTAGCAATAAAGTATTCTTTAATTAAGGAACTGCATTTTTTTAGGCATAATGTGATTGCACATTTAATAGACTACAATATAGTATAAACATAACTTTTATATGCACTGGGAAACAAAAAATGATTTGGCTCATTTTATTGTGATATTTACTTTATTGTGGTGGTCTGGAACCTGACATGCAATTCATGTCATGCATACTCTCAGGTATGCCTATTACTGTTTTGATGTCCTTGTATACTAATTATATCATGTGTTTTCATTTCTGGAACTGTTTCTATTGATTTTTTTTTCTCCTCCCCATGTGTCATATTTTCCTGTTTCTTTGCATGCCAGGGAATTTTTGATTGGATGACAGACATTGTTAATTGTACCTTCTTGGGTGCTAGAAATACTTATATTGCTCTAAATACTCTTCAAGTTTTTTCTGGACCTCAATTAAGTTACCTGGAAACAGCTTGATTTAATAAAGTCTTGCTTTTAAGTTTTGCTAGGTAGAGCCAGAGCCGTCCTTAGTTTAGGGCTAACTTCTGCCCATTACTGAGCCAATACCTTTCCGTGTACTCTACTTGATGCCCTGCGAATGATGAGTTTCTTACATTATCTCTATGGGAATATAAATTAATTCCAGTCCTGTGTGAGTTTCAGAGGTTTTTCTGTCTGCTGCCTTTGAAGGGTTTTATCCCCTACCTTGGGCAATTTTCTCTTGTACTTTTGATGATCAGTACTCAACCAAAGCCTTCTAGGGAACCCTTTGCAGTTCTCTGGAGTAAGTGCTCTCTTGCTCTCTCCCTCTTTTATTGAGATATAATCGACACATAACATTATATTGGTTTCAAGTGTATGACATAATGATGCAATATTTGTACATATCATGAAATGATCACCACTATAAGTCGAGTTGACATAATATTACATAATTCATAGTACATAGCATACCTATTACAAAATTTCTTTTCTTGTTAGGAAAACTTTTAACATCTATTCTCCTAGCAACAGTCAAATATATAAAGCAGTGTTGTTAACCACAGTCACTTGGCTGTATATTGCTGTTCCAAGACTTATTTTGCAGTGCCCCATCTTTTCTGGTGTTTGGTCCTGTGAACCCCAGCCACTTTGGCTTCCCAACTGTGTCGTCTCCTCAATTCCAAGAGCCTTCTAGGCTTCACCTGGATTCCCTCTCTCTGTGCTGAAGCCTGGAAACTCCTGCTAGGCAGTAAGCTGAGAAATTATAAGTATCACCTTTTTTTGCTTCCTGTCTCTCAATGATCATTTTTTCTGGGCTTCCTGATGTGCAATGTCTAAAAATTCTCGTTCCATATATTCTGTGTGGCTTTAAATTTGTTTTTCGGGTGGGAGAGCAAATCTGGTGCCTGTTACTCATCTTGGCAGAAGCAGAAGCTGGTGAACGATTTCTCAATATGCAAGGTCTGGCCATAAACAGCTATGTTTCCATTGAAAAAAAATCCCAACTTTAGTTTCCTTTTATTCTGGAAAGAGCTTCTGAATATATTTTTTTTTATTTAAACTTGCCACACTGTTAGTACTTTCCATTTACTACTCATGTATTTATGGCTCTATTCTTTCCCTTTCTAAGCACTTCCTTCCTTATTAATCTATCACCAGTTAATCACACTTGG
>CM057825.1:66343194-66513194 GCA_030068075.1 Paguma larvata | reverse complement strand
AGGTTATTTTATAGGGTCATACTGCCCCAAACAGGAATGAACTGCATTCGTGGACGCCAATTAATGTCTAGTATAATGTTATTTATTTGAACGATGTTGAGTCGTGTCTCAAAATAACTAGGGTAAGCTAGCCCTACTGTAAAAGAATAGCTAGCTTCCACCTTCTCGAGATCCGGCAGGGGGGAAAAATGGCTTGGAAATCAGGCTGCCCATCTATATGTCATTTTATCTATCCCTCAAGAACTGCTGAGGGCAGGAAACTTGCATTTTGACACAGGCACGTCAACGCTTACATAAAGCGAACAGCAGCTGAAAACGTATTTTTCCCTTTAACAGTTCACCTTGCATGAAGAGGAGCTTTGACTTTGTGAGAAAGTTCATGCCCTTTACTTTCGATTATTTATGGTTTCTTACTTCGCAGGATGATAATCAACATAAGGCATATTTCTCATGTTTGGCGCTCCCACTCCACCAGGCAGCACCTAGGAAGATAACATCAGACAAGACCACTTTCCCCTTTTCCACTTCTTGGCTGCAGTAGATGACTGGATTTTAATTTAGCCGTTTCGCTCTTTTTAACCAATTAAACCTGATTCTTCATTCCGGAAACTGTCCACTTCCTGTTGCGTGCATCGAATAGTTCCAAAAGAATTATAAGGACAAATTATGGTTGCTATGAACTTCTCTTGCCATGTCAGAGACTGAGAAATAAGGCATGGCAGAAGATAGCATCCGATTAGCTCGAACATGCTGGAGAAATGATTTCTGTTAAGTTTCCACAGGTTTAGGAAGCACCATGCTTAAGCATCCAGTGAGATTTGCATACCTGAGAAACAGCAGTCCAGCAGCAGAGTGTGAGGTCAATCAAGAATAACTAGTTAAGAAATTCAAATGGTAGCTATTTTCCTCCTGCTTTTTTTATACTTATGATTTAATCCCAGTTGATCCGAACTGCTATTAGTAGGTACTGATAGAATCAAAAGCCGAGGTTGCATTCACATATTAGCCTATTAAACATTGTTCTACTTCTTTAAGATAAATATACTCATTTCTTTAAAAGGGACAAAGGTTTTTTTATTCTTCTCCCCCCCACCCCCTTAGAATGATAGTGCCATAATCTCTGCTAATTTATGTCAGACTGAATTCTAATACTTTCCACTAGTCCTTGTGTTCAGTAGCTGGGTGATACACTATCTTGATGTTTTAAGTCTGCAAAAGACGGTTGTTTTGGGCTGAGGGTTCTCCCTTCTGAAAGAGAATGAACAAATAAAGGTGAATGTGATGCACATGTTTGTATCCTATCTGCTATTTCAGCAGGAAGTCACTGATCTCAAAGGCCGCTGTTTTCATTTTTCTTTGTTTCTCTTTTTTTTTTTCTCTTTCTTTTGTACCTTCCCTTCTTTTCCTCCTCTTCCTCCTCCTCCTCCTCCTCCTCCTCCTCCTCCTCCTCCTCCTTCTCCTCCTTCTTCTCTTAATGGTCATAGGTACCTCAGCAAGGGGAGATACTTGATTGGGAATCTTGTCGGTCCTCTCTCATAAGCCCCCACTATTCCCCTGTGTTTTCTCCCAATTCAAGAGAATTCGAATCTCTTGGAAAAATGCCGAGTGCTATAGTCAGTGAGTACACACTGTCCAGTGTCATTCCAATCTCTGCATTTTACCTCAAAGCGATCAATTGGCAAGACTGGACATATGGAAACCCAAAGAAATTATGGATATACCTAATTTGCAGTCTAAAAACTGGTGGCGACTTCAGCGGAATATACTTTATGGTTTTTGATTGTAGCACAGGTAATTTTTATTACATTTGTAGCCATTTTAACCATCATAAATATACTCACAAATACGACTTTTCTTTATATTTTTTCAAAAGTGATACTTTAAGCAGACAGGTGTTTGTTTCTTATTAAATTCCATAGGTGGGTGACAGAATATAATAAAACAAAAATGAATATATATGAATGAACACACATGAATATATTGACAGAGAGTAACGCCTGATAATGCTACTTACAAAGAAGGTTGTAGTCAATGACAAGGGACCTGAGTTCTGGTCCTCAGGCTACCACTAACGAATATTTGAAAACATTAAATCATAAGCATCGCTACATCTTGATTTTCTCATTTGTAAAATAATGAAAGTGGATGCAATGAGATATAGAGACCTTCCTCATCTAAAGATTCTATGACTTCTTTGTTCTTGCTTAATGGTGTCGAAATCATATAATTTTATAATATAAATACCCTTAAAGTCCAGACACTGCAATTTGAAGTTCTGGCAACGAGTTGGAGAAAGAGTGTGTCGTACAGAAAGAAAGCATCCGTTTTCTACCTTCAGATGCTTCTTTCAAACTTGGCGAGCAGCCGCCTCACAACTCCATCGCTATCATTTCTCTGGTGGCTTCTGTAGCGTTAAATACTCAAATTTCTTTCATCAGAGTTGGGGAACTCACTAGGCCTCTGAAAGGCAAGACTTTCAAGGTTCCATGGTATTCTAGGTGACATCCTAGAATGCTGCGTTCACTCTAGGGAAGATGCAGGTCAACCAGCTGAAGACTCTGGGCTGGCGTGGCCCGCCAAGCGGTCACCAGCAGCACCTGACCTTATAGATGTTGGACAGTGCACACCAAGTCAAAATAAATATACGCCCCCAAAGGAAAGAGAACACAACACATCTAATTGACCTCAGTCCAAATCTTGGATCCCTTAGCTACCAACAGTGGTGGGTAGTAGAAAGATAGTGGTGGGTTGTAGAAACATATGGAATGCTGGAACATGATTTTAATATCATATAGTAATTAAAAACACTTTCTGAAAAAGGATGACTATGACCCAATCCTCAAAAGTACGGGTGATAACTGGCACATTGTTTAATTGATTTTACTTTTTAAAAGTTAATGTCTTTACTTTTTATTATTAGTCATGTATTGCCGCATTAAAATTAACATAAAGGTGAGGATAACACATGATCTTTATATGTCATCTTATTAAAATGAAGCTATTTTTAATACTTTTAAGAGGCCTATCAGAAAACACAATTTATATCCTCAAAGTATATTTTGTCAGTTTCAAGTATAATTTTTGCATTCATATTCTTTTATGAATTTTAATGGAGACACTTAAATTGTAATTATTCCTCTCAGCTCAAATGCAGGTAACAAATGGAATTCAATCAGTGTTTGTGCATAATGACCATCATTAAGAGAGAAATAATAATGACATTCTCTCTGCATTAAACTTGCAGACTCTTTACACAATGATCTGAATCCCATTATTGATCTCCATGGAGATATGTAATTGTCACCTATTCTGCATAATATCTGAATGTTAAATACATTTGTTTGGAACAAATATTTTAATGAATACAGTCAGTTCCACTTAATTAACTATCTGATAACTGAATATTTTTACTTAATAATTCAACTTGGAACATCAAAATTGTTCTATTTTTTATTCAAATACACTTGAGATTAGTCATAGATATTCATTTGAATGTTCATAAAATGTACGTAGAGTTTAAAATTCCCCTTGGCTTTCTTTAAAGTACATCCATTAGAGGGACAGTGGAGAGGTATTCTTCATCTGTTTGAAATAATTTTTCCCTTCAGTGTAGTTTAAAATAACCCCTTAGAAGCTTACTTGTAAAATGTGTTTTCTGACCAAAATCCTTCTGCCATCCAACTTCCTTTTATCATAAAATTGTTCATAAGAATGCTACTATTCATAGTCACTTACATATATACATTTTTAATGTGGGCATTTGGTTTGGGGAAGCACATATGAATAAAATATTGAATTCACTTGTTCAGAAAGCTCTAGGAGAGTCATAATAGGTGAATATTTAACTAATCCAAGAAATATCTCTAGAAAGAGAATCGAAGATATTTAGCATAATAGAAATAATAAGTTCTATGAATTATGGCTAGATTAATTTTTTGACCGTGAGAGAAGCATCACATACCAGCATCAACACTCAGTTTTAGATACTGTTGTCTCAATCAATTCCAAAAATACTTGCTGAGAACCACAAGACCAGCGTTGTACCTGGCAGTGATGAAACCATAATGAGTAAGACACCAGATGTGGCCTCAAGAAATTCACCAACTGATGAGGAGAAATTCACTCCCACAGCAGGTTTTGACACAGGTGACAAATGCCAATGGTTTGAAAGAAGTCCAACAGAAGTATGGAGGTGAAAGTGATTTGTCCCATGGACCAATCAAACCGTCTTCAAAGAGATGGGCAAACTTCGGTTGTCTTAGGATGAACAGAATTTTGCCAAGTTTAAAATATGGATAGAGAGGCTTTAGAGTAAAAGAAGTAACATGAACAAAAGCTTGGGATATATAAGAGGGTCTATATATAAGTTGGTCTATAAGCGGATCTTTCTGAGTATCTCCAGGTCCAGTTCAGTTCAGCTAGAGCCTGGATGTATAGTGACCAGTGTAGACAAATGACACTATAGAGGTTACATGATAACTACAATTTATTAAGCATTTTCTATGTGCCCGAAGCTTGATGTGTATCTCGAAGTCTCAGTAAAACCCTATAGTATATCATTTATATAATTCAGGAAGTTACACTTAGCGATGTTAAGTGTCTTGACTGATCCCACCTACCCCATAGGTAGTGGGGACGGAATTTCGGACCAGGTCTACTGGTGTCTAAAGCCTGAACTCTGGGACGGGGGAGAGGGGGTGACGGGCATTAAAAAGGGCACATGTTGGGATGAATACTGGGTGTTATATGTAAACCAATTTGAAAATAAACTATTATAAAATTAAAAATAAAAATAAAAAAATAAAATAAAGCCTGAACTCTGAGCTAAGTTAAAATGAGGTTGGGAGAGCCTTGAATTACATGCTAAGAGAATTAAAGAAGTATTGAATATTTTCAGCGTGAGAATGACACAATTAGATCAATAATTTAGAAAAAAAGTTTGGGACATTTTATTAGGATCAAAATAGAAGCAAAGTGATTTGACGTAAACCTGCAAATTATGAGGTTGCTTTACTAATCCCAGTGAGGTCACTTTAACTAGCAGAATAACAATGGAAACAGAAGGGGGACAGATTCGGGGGACTTCTTGTAGTAAAATCAGCCAGAGTCAGTTTCAGATTGAGTGACTGAAAATATAAAAAAAAATCACTAAGGGGGTAAAGAAAAATTTTGTGTTCCTCTTCTATATTCCTGTAGATGGAGTAAGGTTTATATTAAAATAGTATAGTTTCTAAGATAGAAACTATATTGATTTTAAAACACTTTGGCTTTATTTCTACGTAGCCCTAGAAAATTCAGCAAGGATGGTTTTCCTTCATGCTTCTATTTCAGTGCCCTTTCTGTCTGATCTTCTATTGCTTCTCTGGGCCTAGGTACTGAATGTGATAAGAAGCAATCTGTTTAATTCACATATAAATACCAGTACCTCAATGTGTTACTTTTTCCAATGCTACTAAGAAGGTAAAAGAAGATTGCTTCATGAGAGGAGACAGTGCTGAAAGCCAGAATTTAACACTATCATTCACTTATTGACTGATTTCCTGAGTGTCAAGAATATTCCAGGCTCTTGGGATGTAAAGATAATTTTTACACAGTTTACACTGAGTATTTTGCATACCAATAGATGCACAGGTCCTGATCTCTTATGTTACATAAGGAACTGAAGGAAATTTGCAGAGAGAACTGAGGTTGTGGACCTTACAAAAGAGAAATTATCTTGAATCATCTGAAGGGAGCCAGTGTAATAACATGGGCTCTGCAAAGTAAACGGGAAAGACAGAAGTCAGTGAGACAGGTGAAAAGAAGAAAAGGCAAAAGAGATTTGAAGCGTGAGCAGAAATCAACACCACCACTGGCTTTGCACATGGAAGAAGGTGGTTTCCACAAGCCAAGGAGTGTGTGGTCTGAGGAAGCTAGAACTACCCTTAGCTGAGAGCTGAGGAAATCAGCCTTATAACTGCAAGGAATTGATTTCTGTAACAACACCCATGAGCAAGAAAACAGATCCTGCCCTGTAGAATCTGACCTAGAGAACCAAGAGAGCAGAAACTTTTGCTGTTTTAAGTGGCTTGGTTTGTGGTAATTTGTTATTGCAGTAATAGAAAACTAATACAAATGGGAGTAAAAATAATGTTTACCTTAAGAAGATGTAGAGAGTATTAAATAAAACAACGCATTATTGCATCCGATGTGTAGAAAACACTAAGAGCAATTAGCTCTTACTTTTGTCATTTTAGGACTGACTGCAACTTTAGCCCTTGGCCCACGGAGGGAGTTTCCGTTTCACTACGAATGCCCTGGGCCTTGCCAGCCCCACTCGTCCATGGCTTACTGCCATCAGTTTCAGAAAGATGGCTCCGAATCCTAGCCCAATTTGAAGGCAGACTTTCAAGTCCTTATATTCCTTTTGGGACCCAGCTCCCCCAGGATGGATATCATAAGCGCAATAAAGTCTATTTCCCTAGAGAAAATATACAGGTTTCTGCTCCTTACCACATCTCTGCCAACAAAATGCAATAGTCCTCAGAGACAGCTCAAATACAACTTACGTCACTAAAGACAACACTTCACACTTTAGTTAAAGAACATCTGCATTCAGGTCAATGATTACATCATGCTTTCTCCCAAGGAACAGTAGGGTATTTGCTTTCTACTCTGACACCGAAGGTTAAATTTAGGTTTTTGGTGCACACAGGCCATTTGGTTTCTCACTTGTTCTCCTACTCATATTTTCTTGTTTCCTCGTGTACCTGGTATTTGTGATTTCTGTGCTGGAAATGGTGGATTTTACATTTTTGAGTGCTGGGTTTTGTTGTGATCTTTTAAAGAGTGTCAGATTTTACTCTGGCACACAGGTAAGTACTCTTGGATAAGTGTGATTCCTTTGAGGCTTACTTTTAAGTTTTACTTACTTTTAAGTCTAGAGCAGCTTTTTCTAAGAAGTCGATTTAGGTCTAACTATTTAGTGTGGTCTTTCCAAGAGCTCTACTCTTTTTCTTGTGTGTTTTGAGGTTTTTAGCTCTGGTCATTTGGAACAAACTTTTCCTACCTGTATTTTAACTTTGGGAATTGATCAAGCTATTACTTTATCATTATTTTTCAGAGGTACTTTTCCCAGACTTGGGGAAGTTTGCCCCCCACATTTGGACAGATCAGCCAAAGTCTTAACATCCTCCTGCAGACCCCCAAGCTGTTATTTCTGTTATTTCTACAACTCCACTACTCTTGTCTGTAAGATCTTATCTCCTTGACTTCCCTAAGCTCAGATCACTGTCTTCTCAAATCCCTGCCCCAACTCTAGGCTTTATTTCAGTTTCCCATGCTCCAGGTAGAAAGCTGGGGCAATCATAAAGCTCACTTTTTTTGTTTCAGTTTTTTCAGGGATGTCAATTCTGTTCTGCCTCTTGTCTTCTGTATGAAAGTTGTTAATGCATATATTTTTTAATTCTAGTTTTTTTAGGCATTTATTGTGGGATGGAGCAAGTGGAAATATATGCTCATTCTCTATGTTTATTACAGCTTCTGTTTTAGTAGCCAGCTTGTGACAATTTCTTTGTGTATTCTAATCACATTCACGATGTGTCATGTGACTCTAGCCAATCTCTTTTGTGAAACATTTGCCCTTTGTTTATCCGTGGTACACTCTGCCTACTGCAAGGAATTCACGTTATTTCTAAATATGGCGCCTCTACTTTGGACTAAACTGGTAAGATACCATTACAGGGAAAAAACAGCAAACAAAATTGAAGTTCATAGGCATCTGTTCAGTGGGATCTGATGAGACATAAGTTTTTGTCTTAGCCTCTTTCTACAATACACATATACACATACGCAGTCACCTTACACACATACACACTCCTGGTACACACACGTGCCACACGGCTATAGCCCACAGTTGCAAAAATATCTTCTAGAAATTTTATCTTCTTTCCCTCATGTATTATTTCTTCACTTCCTTCCCTTGCACTGTCATGTGGTCTGAGGCCAGGATCTCTCGCAGCCTACTATTATGCCTTGGAAACGTTGTAGCTTCCCACATGTCAGTGTTTGTTTTTTCCAGCAGCCCGCACCTCCACCCATCTTCCTGCCAAGAAAACACGTTTGAAGTAATACTCAGGAGATGCCAGCATCTTCTTTAGTAACTTGCATTTAAAGTACTTAACTCTCTGGGGTATCTGGGTGGCTCAGTTGGTTGAGCATGGAGCTCTTGCTTACAGCTCAGGCCATGATCCCAGAGTCCTGGGAGAGTCCAAGCGTATTGGGCTCTGCACTGAGTGCAGAGTCTGCTTCAGATTCTCTCTCTGTGTTTGTCCCCCCTCTTTCTTTCTGCCTCTCTCTCAAAACTAAGTTACCTAACTCTCTTATGGGACCGAGATTGTATCTGCATCCAGTATATTCCTGCAATTTGGTACAACAGTTTTTTGTGTTGTTTTTTTTTTTTGCCAAAATATTATGTATTCTTTCAAAAGAGTTGGTCTTCACTTATTTCTGGATTAAAGATTAACTCAAAATTTTGCTTTTATTTTTGACAAATTTGTTCACTTTCTAGAAGGAATGTTATAGAGTTACACTTTCAAGATATTGAAATGATTTGCAGATGAACTTGCTAAACACATACTGCTTAATATTGATGGAAATGGAAAGACTAAGGAAACTAGATAAGAACGAGTTCTATTTTTTAAAAAGAAGTTCTTACAAAATGTTAGGCAAAAAAACACAAAAACGGAAACAAAACAAAACAAAACACATTCCTGAGAATAATTCTACTACAGTTGATCAAATATATGCTTTATAAAATTTTATAAGTAGTAATCATTAGGAAGGAATGAATGGTACTTTAAGAATATGATTTATTTACTTTTATTTTTTAAAGATTTCTAAGAAATTATTATTTATTTTTGAAAGAGAGAGAGACAGAGTGTGAGCAAGGGAGGGGCAAAGAGAGACGGAGACACAGAATCTGAAGCAGGCTCCACGCTTGAGCTGTCAGCACAGAGCCTGATGCAGGTCTCAAATTCATGAACCACAAGATGATAACCTGAGCCGAAGTCAGGCCCTTAACCAACTGAGCCAACCAGTTGCCCCAACAATATAACTTAAAAAGAAAGATTATAATGCAAGCTATCTCAATTCAATTTTCTTTTTAGAAAAAGTTTATTAAACTGGCAAGCCAAAAAAATCATAGATGTAGCACATCTAAATTTAAATTAATGAGTTGGCAAATTCTTGTAAAAATGAGAAAAATATGGATTTTAAAACGACACATTAAGACTTATAATGGTTTAAATATTACACCCAAAATTTAATGATTAATGAGTAATGTCACACGGAAGAAGTTTGAATATAGCATACTATAGCTTGCTGTGCTTATTTTGATTTATCAGCGAGTTAGGTAAGAATATAAGTTGCAAACCTGCCAAATTCCTAAACAAAAATTTTTAAGATGATGGTGAATAATTTTTCATGTCGGAATCATGGCGTATGAAGAGTTTGAAAAGCTGAAACAACTGACTGCAAAAACTACCAGTTAGCCCTGGGCGTGGCAGATAGGGCTATGTAGCAACACACATGGTCAAATCCTTTCGAATTTGGGGTTTTCTATTATTATTAGTTCAACATTAGATAATAGTGTATTATTCTGCCTAGATAGATGTCTGGCACTAACAATGTATGGGCCCTAAGAACTTGTGAGATGATAGTTCTGCTCTATTTTAGGAAGGCATGAAAAGCCTTGGTGTATGGTAGATACTGAGGGATTTGGCAACTATGTCACGAACAGGATAGTGTGGGCAAGAAGATAGTGGTATAGAAACCATACAAGCCAAAGTAGTAAACAAAAGAAAGTGATCATTGTAAATCTGATGAAGAAAAGACCCACATATTTTCAAGTGCTTGAAAGACTATCACGTAAAAGATTGGTACTCTGTGTAGGTCAAGAAAACGGAACTTGTAATGTTAGAGAAAAGTTAAAATACACAAGTCTTGGGAGCAAATATATAAAGTGAGATGCTGAATGAGGATCAGTCCTGCTTCTCTCTTGATTATCCTTATAACCGACCGCTTGAGTACAGTGGAATGGTGAATAGATGCGGTAGCCCTGTCATAACAAGTAGTTCAAGGATTTTGGAATTTTAGTAGATGAAATACTAAGTTCTTTCTACCAAGAGATTCTTTGACTCAATTTGACACAAAGAATTTCTTCCTACTAGACTCATCTCCTTCCAGCGCCCTTACACACTATATTATGCTTAAAGTCATCAATACTATAGTATTGAAATATCTTAGGCAACATCCCCCCCGACCTATGTTTTGCCCATCTTTCGAATTTGAGCCCTAAGTCCCTCTCCTTTATGAAGTGTTCCTTTATTATTCAGGCCAATATTAAACTCTGTTCATTGGCTACTTCTGCTAATGTAACTCATAAATTCCATTTCCTACCCTCCTTTCTGCTCTATATATCTCCATCGAGTGCATTGTTTTTCTTTTGTTTATTGTATATCTCCCCACATTAGAATTTAAGCTCTACGAAGGCAGGTAGATTTGTTTCCTGAGGCTGCTATAAAAATCACCACAACGTGGGAGGCTTAAACAACAGAATTTACCCTCTCACGAATTTGGAAGCTGGAAGTCCAAAAATCAAGATATCAGCAGGGGTAGTTCCTACTAAAGGTTCTAAACGGTAATGTGTTCCATGCCTTTCTTATAACTTCCGGTGGCCGTTGCCAGTCCTCTGCATTCCCTGGCTTGGGGCTTCATAACTCCAATCTTTGCTTCTGTATTCACATGCCTTTCTTCTGTTTGTGTCTCTGTGTCTTCTCCTTTTCTATCTCACAAACTGTTGGATTTAGAACTCACCCTAACCCTGTTTTGAGATCCTTAATCTTGAAAGACTTTATCCTAAATAAGCCCACGTTTGCAAATTCAGAGTGAACTTATCTTTTGAGGGGGCGGGGGAGAGGTACTATCAAACTCCCTATAGTAAGTATAGTTTTCCTGTTGTGTTCACTGCTATATCCTCAGCACCTGAACCAGAGCCTAGACTATAGTAAGTACTCAATAAATGTTTCTTAAATGAATGCATTGAGGGACTAAAACATGCCAGACTCTGGATTTTTAAAAAACAATGCTGCTTTTATAGCTGGTAATGCACAAATAATAGATACTTGAATGGGTAAGGGAGTTACCTAAAGCCCTGTTGATTTGTTTTATCTTGCCGTACAAACATCTTGTTCTTCCTTCCTTGCTTGGCAATGTATCCCTTTGGAAGAAGCACTCTTTCCAAAAAAAGGATGGCACCTTTATGTCCAAGAGTACTATTCTTTGCTCAAAGGCATATGAATGTACGAGGGAAATATGTAGATAAAATCTTATTTATAAATTCTGACATCAAGCGTTAGTGACAAATGTGTCATTTAGATAACCACAGGATGTTATATTTAAACAGCTTATTATATTCATGATTTCTACTATATATATATATGTATATATGCTCAAAACTCAGAATGATTTGAATTTGTAAAATCAAAAATTAGAAGAAAGAAGAGTTCAGAGCCTATAGCCAATAATTTATCCCTTTCCCCACAGAAGCCTGCTAAGAATGCCAAAGACCCTAATTTGTCTATTTCAAATTCACATCAAAAAAAGCAAAATTGCCTATTTCCTCTATGATCTCTCTAAATTAGGAAAAATATCCAGGCCTTCTGTTATGAAGGTTGTATGAACTTTGTGGAACAACTCTTTTTTGTTAGGTTATACTCATTCACAATTTACTTACTTAACCAGACAATAAATTTACAGTCTGAAAATACGGTTACAACACTAATTCACTTACACATTTCGGAACAAAATTCAACATCCCATACTCTCCTGAACAAAATCTCACTAGACTAAAAAGGCAGGAGATACTTTGCAACATTTGAAGTCTGCTGTCTGATGTTTTTTTATCTGTTTTCTAATTTATTTTATGACTTGAAGGTGCAATTAAATATTACTGTCCTTAATCTTTATATACATTATAAATATAAAATAGATACGTGAAAAACATAACATACATCTAGTATTTCTTTGCTCTGGACCACTACCAACTATTTCCACCACCTACTCACCCAGAGAGCTTTGACTATCATATAGGACATCTCCAGACTGAAATTTCCAGAAAAGTTAACTTTTTTGCCAACGACTTCACATATTCACACACAAACACCAACACACACACATACACACACACACACACAAACGCGCGAGCGCGTTAAGTAATGTGTGACATTAAATAACATTAAGTTACTGATTCAGTAGCAGAAGAAATCCATCTTTGTGTAGAAGTAAGATTATGTAAAAAAAAAAACACGTCTAATTCTACAGTGGAAAACATCACATGTGAAATGGTTCCTTCGTATTCCCAATGCTTAATGTTCAAAAACCAAAAGGGCCTTCCCCACTTCAAATAAAACCTGTTAAAGAAGAATGAACGTTATGGACGGACTGATTGGTTAACAGGGTCACAGACTTGATTTTTAGCAAAGTCTTGGTTCCAAGAATGGCGTCCAGATGCTTCTTAGGTATGGGCGTCATTATTTTTAGCAAAAGAAACCTTTTCACCCTTAGTCACGTCAAAGCACAAAGAATTCCATAAATCAGTGCCAGGCTTGTTTTCATTCCTAAATCCCTGACCACATATATATTTATGTCATGTAAATTTTATTGCCTTGTTTTCAATAAGGATTTAGAAGATCAAAATGGACTTTTAAAATACAAATGTATATTTTTAGCACTCCTTTCTGCTTTTTTCTACAGCCCCAAATTTCACTTAGTTTAGGCAATGAAATTGGACTAGTCAGTTTAATTTTTATTGCAAGTCTCTTTCACCTCTTACATTCCAGGGGACAAAACCAAGCTACAACATTTCACTGAAAACATTGTAAGAAATTCTTGAAACCAGACTCTAGACAATCACGTACAAAGAAAGAGGTTTTTTTTTTTTTATTACAAACTTTATAAATTTAAAAAGGACTATTTTTTTTTTTGCCTTAACTCTGAAAGCATGCCCCTTTCGTCATTGAGAAACACAGAAATATTTGAAATTCCCCAGTAATCTGGGCTCACAAATGGAAACATTTGGTTCTATTTGGTTCACAAGCACACAGGGCCTGTCTGCTTTTGGTTGTGGGTAATTAGAATGTACAGATTTGACATCGAGTGTGCCACATTGTAGTTACAATGTAAAGAACTCAGAGCAAATGTGCAAAAGGTTGGATGCAATTTAGAGTATAATGTTCTAGAAGTGGAGAGAAGAATGAATAAGCCAAGTGAAATCCCTTGTGTCTATACAACAGATCAACACACCAAACAGTGTATAGAACTCGGCAATTAGGCAATTATCTTACTCTAATCACTATAGAAGGCCTGGCTATGTAAATCAGATCCCAAACTGTACACTAATGGTAATTGTTTACTGTGCTCCTGAATCAAATTAGATGGGTGACATCCAAATTTGCATCTAACTACGTCCTGTCTTTCACACAAACCCACTATTCAGATTAAATTGACTGGCTATGAAATTGGTCATAGAACTGACTGCATTGACCAGACCATTTATATATATATTAGGGGAATTTAAAGAACAGATAAATATATAAGGAGAAAAATCTGAAACCTTTCTAGATAACTAACGCATGTTCCAACTTATCCATGACTTCAAAATTTTTTTGTTACATGTACAAATTATAGCTTTTTGTATAAGGCTCTAGGTTTACAAGACTCAACCTAGAGTCCTATTTAGAAACAGATAAGGAAGTGATAGAGAAAGGAAAGGGGAAAGGAAAAATTCTAGCTTAAAAAATACGTCTGACCTATTAAATAGTTTAATATCTCATATTGAAATAAATGCTACTGTGTTTGAAACTGTTCTCCAAGGCAAGTTTTTTTGTTTGTTTTTGTTTGTTTGTTTTTTTTTAAAGAATGTTTTTATTCATTCGTGACAGACAGAGAGAGACAGAGTGCAAGCGAGGGAGGGACAGAGAGAGATGGACACAGAATATGAAGTAGGCTCCAGGCACCCAGCTCTCAGCACAGACCCCAAAGCGGGGCTTGAACTCACTGTGAGATCATGACCTGAGCCGAAGTCGGGTGCTTAACCAACTGAGCCACCCAGGTGCCCCTACAAGTCAAGTTTCTTAAGCAAAGTTTTCTTTTACTAAAAAGTTGAGAGTTTAGCTCTGATATTAAGAGGTCAATGAAAGAAAAATGTTTTCTGGTGATATTTCAGGAGATGGTATGAGTCAAAAACGTGGGAGCTGATATTAAGAATGAAAATTAGGGACATCTGGGTGGCTCAGTAGGTTGATTTCGGTTCAGGTCATACAAGATCTTGCATCAGGCTCTGTGCTGAGCGTGGAGTCTGCTTGGGATTCTCTCCCTCATTCTCCGCCCCTCCCCCACTCGTGCACGCACATGCACTCTCTCTCTCTCTCAAAATAAATAAACATTAAAAAAAATAAGAAAAATTATGGCCTCTTCCCACCAAACACCATATGATAGAATATTAGTTTTCCTAAGAGATCCATTTTTTGTTTTGTTTGTTAGACAACTAATATCTTGATCTAAGGTAAAAATTTTGTTTATATATCAATGTTTATTTCTGGTGCGCCACCACCAACACTGCTTTCTGATAGCCTGTGATAATTGTGAGAATGTCATTCTTGTGGAAGCCATTTTGTGGCCATTGATCACTTGCCACGTACAGATGGGCCTTATATAGGCAGATAATTTTCTGTAAATTTTCAATATTAGGTGTTTGTAAGCTGAGCAATATAAAGAAAAAGCAAACAAGGCAGATTCTTAATTTTAACTTTAACTTGAAATGGTGTCTGGGTGGCTCAGTCAGTTAAGCATCCAACTCTTAATTTCAGCTTGGGTCATGATCTCATGGTTCATGGGATCAAGTCCTGCCTTGGGCTTTGCACTGACAGTGTGGAGCCTGCTTGGATTCTCTCTCTCCCTATGTCTCTGCCCCTCCACTGCTCATGTGCACATGCCCTCTCTCCCTCTCTCTTTCTCTCTCAAAAATCAATAAATAAAACTTACAGGTTAAATATACTAAGCCAGTTATCTTTAGGTAACTATGTGTAAGTGGACATAGAGATAACTTCAAAAACGAATATAGTTGAAAAGTAGATCATTGTGAAATTACAAACAGAAAGGAAATATTGTGGAGAATCAGATCAATCATGAGAGGCATGGGACAAAGGGGTATTATGTCTGATATGGTATCAGAAGCTAGACTAAGGTAAAATACAAATTGAAACACTGTTAACTCAAGCAGTATCCTAGCTTCTTTCTGAAATTTTCTCCTCATCTACTGTCAATTTAAAGAATTTCTTTATGGAACTGAGCTAAGCCTATACTGCTATCCACAACGAACATGGTCACAGCACTGTTCCGTATCCAGTAATAGGTTCTAAGGGGGAAGAAATAGGAAAATGTCCCTAATTGTTGAAGCTATCAGTCTAGCTGGGGAGACTTATCTCAAATCCTGCCTCAGATGTATTGAAAAATAATTTCTTTGTTAGGGAGCATAAAACTGCATCTTGTTTATACTGGGTTGATCTCTTTAAGAAATGTATTATGAGTTTAGTGTGATCTAAAGATTTTAAAAATTAAGGTAGAATCACTTCAGATGGAGGGAAAAAACACCATAAAGTTTAATTAAAAAAAATAAGATTTGACAGAGACAATTTAATTGTTCTATATTCTTTCTGGTCTATTATTAAGATGTTTTTAAAAAAAAATAACATGTAATCTTTTTGCTATGATCACAAAAACAATTAATAGCCATTGCATAACCTAACAATGAAACCAGAGAAAATCACAAAGGGAAAAATTTCAATTCAAACTTAAAATTTGAAACCATGATATCCAGAGAAAAACAGTATTTTCTTGTTTAACCTTCTGTTAAAATATACTGCATTTATATACGGTAAAAACTACTTGAGAAGTTTGGTAACATGCTTTTTCACTTACTCTATTATGAAGATTTTCCATCATTAAATATGGTTGTAAAATATGATTTTTAATTAACATGTGTATTTGCTCCCGTGAACATAACCTATGTAGCCAATCTGGTATTGAAAGAAATCGAACTTGTTCCATTGTTTATTTCTTTCAATTAAATAACACCTTCTTTATGTTATTATTTTATTTTATTTTATCTTATTTTAATAAAATATTTATTTAAATTATTAAACGTTAAATTATTCAAAATATTAAAAATATTTATTTAAATCCAAGTTAGTTAACATGTAGTGTAATAATGGTTTCAGGAGTAGAATTTAGTGATTTATCACTTACATATAACACCCGGTGCTCCTCCCACAAGTGCCCTTCTTAATGCCTATCACCCATTTAGCCCAGCCCTCACCCATCTCTCCTCCAGCAACCCTCAATTTGTTCTCTGTGTTTAAGAGTCTCTTATGGGGGCACCTGGACGGGTCAGTCAGTTAGGATGTGACTCTTGATTTCTACTCAGGTCATGATATCACGGTTCATGAGTTTGAGCCCTGTGTCGGGCTCTGTGCTGACAGTGCAGAGTCTGTTTGTGATTCTCTCTCTCCCTCTCTTGGTGCCTCTTCTGCTCACTCTCTCAAAGTAAAATAAACCTTAAAATAAAAAAGTCTCATGGATTTGCCTCCCTCTCTGCTTTTATCTTATTTTTCTTTCCCTTCCCGTATGTTCATCTATTTTGTTTCTTAAACTCCACGTAAGAGTGAAATCATGTATTTGTCTTTCTCTGACTGGCTTATTTAACTAAGCCTAATACATTCTAGTTCCAACCACATGGTTGCAAATGGCGAGATTTCATTATTTTTGATTACCAAGT
The DNA here is from genome assembly GCA_030068075.1 of Paguma larvata. Classification (NCBI taxonomy): domain Eukaryota; kingdom Metazoa; phylum Chordata; class Mammalia; order Carnivora; family Viverridae; genus Paguma; species Paguma larvata. The sequence continues at coordinate 66,496,321 of CM057825.1, read as the reverse complement.
CATATTCCATTGTATATATAAACCACATCGTCTTTATCCATTCATAGGTTGATGGACATTTGGGCTCTTTCCAGAATTTGGCCATTATAACACCCTCTTTAAAAAATATTTCTGTATGTGTCAGAGTTAACACACTCTCTGACTTTCTTTCTGTTTAAAAACATCTTTAAAAAGTTACTAAATATCTTCCCGAAATCTTATACCAATCCATGTCTATACTAGAATGGCGTTATTTATTCCTCCAACCTCATGGCAAACATGGAAAATAACATAAGGAAAAAAGAATAAAAAAAAAACAGATGTGCTCATTTGGTGGAGGAATATGGCATTGTGTAGGTATTTTATTTTGCATTTGTTTAATTAGCAGCAGTTCAAATATTTAAAAAACACCTTTTTGGAGTTTTGCATTTTCCCTTTGTCAGTTAATATTTCTGTTGAGTGTTTAGCTAGGGTACTTGATGGTATTGCTGCCTAGGCATCCATTTGGTTTTGGCCGAGTGGCCTACCTTAGAGACCTTAGACAGACACCAGCCTCTTCTGTAGCACATTCCTGGAGAGCAGCCCCGAGAGTCACAAGCTAATATAAGTTCCTCGGAGGACTTCACCTTAGATCAAAAGTCTCCTCGTGCACCCCTTAGATAAAACCCCTAAGGAACTTCCCAAACTTCGCTCTTTCCGCCCATAGACCCTAAGGAAGGCATGGCCCCGGATCCCATCTCTCTGTCTGCACCCTACCTTGACCTCCTCATGTGGCCCCTTAGGGTATTTTCTTTAGGACTTGTGAGTAATAAACTTCTCTATTTCAACTTTTCTTGTGGTCTGTTGTTGAACTTTGATTCACCATCAGCACCTCCATGGTCTTCTTAACAAATGTTAATTTAACAAAGTCATAACAATTTCTTTGCCCATTTTCCTGAAGGGATTTTTAATTTTTTCTCTATTTATGTGACTTATATGTCATAAGATTGAAAATACACTTTCCCATTATTTTCTTTTGTTTTCCTTCTGTTTATGGTGTTTTTTGACGTTTGCAGTTTGTGCGTCTATGTGTTAATGTAGTCAAAATTATCAACTTTTTCCTTTATTTCTTCCTCTTTATACTTCATTCTTTTTTACTCACTTCATTAAAAGATAAATCATGATTTGTCCATCTTTTACTTTCAAGCCTGACAGTTTAATTTTGTTGTTGTTGTTTAACGCCATTACCCATCATGGATTTATTCTGACGTGTGGTGGGAAGCGTAGCTCTAACTCCAGTATTTTTTTTCCAAGTAATTAATTTATTCTTCCAGTATAATTTACTAAATAATCAGCCCTTTCCCTGAGATCTTAAATACACTGCTTATCATGTGCTATAATACTAATTACATATGTATACATATTTTTAAAAATTATTTTTTGAGATACATCTCATTTATACTACCATATTGTCTTAATTATTATGGTGCCATATCAGTTCATATCTGGCAATGAAAGTCCTTGCCTTTTATTACCCTTATACAATTTCTCAGTTTTACGGGTTTGAGTTTCCGGTTATACTTTAGAGTCACTCTGTCAAGTTAAAAAATAAATGAATTGTATGGAATGACTGCATCAATTTGCATAGTGCAGTAGAATAACGACCACCCCCATACGGCCATATCTGAATCCCTAGAACCTATGAATTTGTTACTTTTCATGGTAAAAGGGATTTCGCAGGTGTGACAAAGTATCTTGAGATACTTTCCTGGATATTCTTCTTGGTCCATACAATAGCAAGGGGTCCTCGTAAGGAAAACAATGAGGCAGGCGAGGGACAGGGAGAGAAGGAGATACGATAGAAGTAGAGGACAGAGAGAGATTTGTAGATGCAACACTGTGGGCTTTGAAGATAAAGGGAATGGGCCACGGAGAGCAAATAGATTCTAGAAGCTGGAAAAGTAAGGAAATGGATTCTTCTCTTCAGCTCCCAGAAGGAAAGCGACCTACCTACACCTTTATTTTAGCCCAGTAAGAGCCATGTGGACTTCTGACCTCCAGAACTGTAAGAGAATACATTCATGTTCTTTTCAGCCTTAAAATTTGTGGTAATCTGCTACTGCAGCAATAGAAAATGAATATAGAGATAAAGGACATTATTACAATATTGAACTTTTCTTTCGAGAACATCATACACCACAGCTTTGATTCATATCATTTTTTGTGTGTCCCTCAAGTGAAACTTTTGTTTGTAAAATGAACGTTCTATATTTCCTGTGAAGTTAACTGCTAATAATTTAGATGTTATGGATATTACTATTTGTGGAATTTCTTATCATTGTATTGTTGCTAGTTAGTTATGATACTTAGGAGAGGCATCGCTACTTTTGTGGGTCTATTTATTTTCCTTCACTTTTCCTGACTTTCTGCCTTTTAAAAATTTCCTGCTTTTATTTTTATTAACTCCTGCTTTCCTGAGGCTTGTTTCAGGTTTACGTTGTGTTTACTTTAGAGTCGAATGGCCAGTTTGTTAATTTCCTTTTTTTTTCTTCTCATTTAGCATTGAAAATAGTTGGGGCTCTGATTTCCTTTTGAAAGATTCTGCATTGTCTTATGTTTTGATCTGTAGTGCTCTTCTTTTAATTATTTTTAACTGTTTTCTAATAAAGAATTTTAATTGGCACTAACTAAAGATTTATTCACATGAGAGGTTTTGTTGTTGTTGTTGACATTGTTTTAAATTTATTTTGCTTGTTTTTTATTGTATGTATAAAAGGGACGTATATGATTTAAAATTTTTAAAAATAGATGATTTTTTTATGTGAAAGCTTGTAACATTTCATCCATTTTTCTAAATATTCTGTGGGAATGTAACTCTAGTTTGATCACTATCAATTAAGTATACTGAATTAGAATAGTACAGTATCTCTGATTTCTCTTTGTATCTATTTAGATTTGCCCCCCCTCCTTTTTTTACTTTCAAACTTTGTGAGTTTTGCATATATTGTAAACAGAGTATAGCTAGACTTATTTTTAATTCAATCTAATCATTTTTAAAGGTAATGAGACTTGAATTAAAGCAGTAACAGATGAACATGACCGGATGCCTTTGAGAGAGATTTTAGGAGGTAGAATTGACCTGACCTGAAGACTTTGTTTGCAGGAGGTAGAAAGCTGAGGATGACTTTCAATCTTCCAGCTTATACAGAAGAATGAGAAGAACATCGTTATGTGGACTAGGTATAGAGAGATTTGGTAGGGATTTTCAGTGGATCTGTGTGAGGTGCATGTGTAACATGCAAGTTGGGCATATCCAATAGACATCAGATGAAAAGATTTGGAGCTCAGACGTGTGATAAAAGCTAAGGTTTTATTGACAGAAAGACAGAGTTTTTCCTTTTAATAGGAACCGGACTGAACATGCTTGCAGTTTGAAGAGAACAAGTATAGACTGAAGATAAAAGGCAAAGAGAGATTCATTAGTGGAGGGTAATCCTGGCTCATGGGAGGGATGGCGAATCTACAGCAGGGGTACAAGTGTTTGTCTCACAAAAGAGAAAGGACTTTTGGGGGAAGGAAGATTAGCATAACAGTACATTTTTGGGAGGGGGCTGGAAAAGCAGAGGAGGGAAGGGAGAGATTGTTTATTCCCGATTATTTGTCCGAGTCCTTTAAATTATGGTGGAATCCTTGCTGAATCTTGCTACTTACTTACCAACATACCTGATAAATTGAAGAATTTGAGGTGTGCACTGGTAGTTTGCCGTTCACAGCCTGATGTCTCCCACTATCACACACAAGATTTCTGTGCTTAATTTTCTGTGTTGGGATATGGTGTGGGGAGGTCTCTATGGTGCTTCTGTTTTATGAATGCTGAGGAAGCAGTGCCAGCTGATGAGGAAGAAGACAGAGGTAGAGCAGTAGATTTGTTTGGATAGTGATAATTTGAAATAAAAAAGAAAGACACAGAGAACAGGATTTTGTGGACATCCTTGACAGCCCAGAGGCCAAAATGGCTTGGAGAGCGAAGACTGTGATATCTCCACAAATGCTCAGAGCCATGGAACAAGCACGCACGTCAGACCAGTGGTTTTATTTATTGATGGTCAACTGCGGATAAGACAGCAAATCAAAGACAAGGGGTCAGGGACCGAAGGGTGCTGGGAAGGTGTGGTTCAACTCTGTAAAGAATAGACATGCACTAATGTGCACGGATACTAATTGTACAGCTCAGTGAGTTTTTATAAGGTGAACATGACCATGTATTCATCACCAGATCAAGAAATAGAAAGTTTCCTACACGATAGAAGCATCTCTCACCCACATACCCCAAAGTACTACCTTCTCCAAAATCAGTCACTATTCTGACCCCTACCACTATCCAAGATTCGTGTGTGTGTGTGTTTTAAATAATAGATTGTGGAATTTATTTTTGTTTTTGTATGTAGCAATAGTCCATGCTTGCTTATTGTTGTACAATGTATTGATATACCCAATGTCCAGTCTACACATTTTGGCTTCTACAAACAGTGCTCCAAGGGGTATCATTAGGTTCACGTGTATATTTTTTTGAGGAGAATATATATGTAGAACTGGAACCGTTGAGTCACAGGATATACATATATTTAGTGTTAATTGATACACTGACAGTTGTCTAAAGGCCATGAAAGTAGCAGTGTATGAGAGTTTCTGTTGCTTTACATCTTGAGCAACACAAATTTTACATATTCTGGTAGGTTTATAGTGGTATCTCATTGTGATTGAATTTCTCATATTGCCGTATTGTTCTACTGCATTATACGTGTTCAAGGTTTTACTTATTTTCCATATATTTTCTCCATCTTTTAAACTAATTTTAGGTATCCTTTATATATTTTGGACATCAGTCTTTTGCCGGGTATGCTTTTCTATAAATATCTTTTCTCAACCCGTGGCTTGCTTTTTCCCTCCTCTCAATGATGTCTTTTAATGAGCACAATTCTTAATGTGTCTCTATTTATGTTTTCTTTATTGCTAGGGTGTTGTGGGTCTTGTTGGGAAATTCTTGCTTATTCAAGACTTTGAAGTTATTTTCTTCTGTTTCTTCTAGAAGTTTTATTGTTTTTATCTTTTATACTTAGATCTAGAATTCATCTTGAATCAATTTTAGATTATAGTGTAAGAAAGGGATTAAATAAACAATTTTCTGTTGACTGAGCACCACTTGTTGGCGATAATATTCTTTCCCCCACTGCTACAGTGAAATCTTTGCCAGGAGTGAAGTAAGTGAGTGTGGGGCTGTTTGTGACTCAATATTATGTTTTTCTGGTTTATTACGCGTTAGTCTGTCTGATCATCACTATGATTATTGTAACTTCAGTAAGTTTTGAAAGTCCTCCAGCTTTGATTTTCTTCTTCGAGATTATCTTGTCTATTCTCGGCCCTTTGCATTTCTAAACACAGTTGGAAACAGTTTCTGAAATGCCAACCCAAGGGAAAAAAAAAACCTACTTGCATTTCTATCCTGCTTCTGTTGAATATATTAATTACTGGGGTGAATCAGCATATTTATAGTATGAGACTTTCTAATCCATGAATAAGGCACCTCCTTCCACTCTTCATTACTTCAATAATGTATTATAGATTGATACATAGAGAAAGTAAATATTTTTGTGAGGTTTCTTCAGTATTTAATATTTTAGATATTTTGAATTCTATCTTGTAAAAAATGTCACCTCCATTTTTGTTATGTCATATAGAAATACAATTAATTTTTTTATATTGACTTTGTATACATAGACTTTAAATAATAAATTTCTTATTAATACTAATGGATTTTCTCTAGATTCACTTGGATTTTCTAGACTATAAAACCACGTTATCTAAAACTAATGACAAATTTGTCTCTTCTTTTCCAAAGTTAATATATCCTATTTATTTGTAATTGTTAATTATTATTACAATTGTTAATTAATGGTTAGCACCACCAGTAGAATGTTGTATAGAAGAGATGATAGTGATGTTCTTATCTTAATTGGAATCTCAGAGTGGAAGTTCCTATATTTCACTATTAGGTATAAATCTGTTAAAAGATTTTGTAGACATTTTTCAGAATAAAGACTTCTTTTTCTGCTTAGCTTACTAAAGGTTTATTATAAAAGGGTGCTGATTTTTATGAAAGGTGTTTTCTACTTGTTTGGGGATGATTATATATTTTTTCATCCTTATTCCGCTATTGTGGTAAGTTACAAAATGAATTTAAATATTAGATCAGCCTTATATCCCTTGAACAGACACATTTCCTTTGTTATGTTATCCTTTATACTTATTTTTGCATTAAGTGGCTAATATTTTAAGATTTTCATATCTATGTTTATTAGACAGATTTTCCTAGAGGTTTCCTTCCTTGAATGTCTTTGTTAAGTATTTATATATTTTATTCAAATCATAAAAAGGTTATAAAGTTTGCCTATTTTCTTTTTCCTGAACTCTAGAAGAGTGTGTCTGAGGCTGGTAATTTTTTTTTTTTTTTTTTTATTTTGGTCCTAGAGAAATTCTTTGGGGGGGGCGATTTATTTATTTATTTATTTATTTATTTATTTATTTAGAGTGTGTGCAAGCAAGAGAGGGGTCGAGAGCGCCTGAGAGAGAAGCTTAAGCAGGTTTCACACCCGGCATGTAGTGTAATGCTGAGCTCCATCTCAGAACCATGAGATCATGACCTGAGCTGAATCAAAGTTCAATGCTCAGCCAACTGAGCCACCCGGGTGTCCCAGGGATGATTTTAAATTATAGATTCTATTTTTTACTGTGTTTGTTATGCTGGATCTTGTTTTTCAGGATTAAATCCACTTTATTAATGGCATAAATTTACTTATAAACCTCATTTTTCGTTTTTTAATACTTGTGGGATCTAAGGTGATATGTTTAATCACTTTTATTAATAATAATTCTTGATGAGTCCTGTTAAAGAGTGCTTTGAATTTTCATTTTAAAATAAAGATTTTTTTCTAAATAAAGAACATACTTTTAATTTTGTTGATTTTTGTATCTTAAGCGCTTATTTTTAAATTTTTATTATTTCCTTCATTTCAACTTGGTTTGGGATTTGCTAGGTTTTTTCAATCTATACTTCCTAAAATGGATGTTTTGATTGTAGAGTTTCAGCCTTCTGTTTTATGTGCATTTGAGACTGTATATTTTTCTCTAAGCACTATTGTAGTTACATCCCATAAACTCTGATAGATACTATCTTCATTATCATTTGCGTGTAAATATTTTCTAATTCCCCTTGTGATCTTTACTGTTTTTTGGCCCATGATTTATTTCCAAATGGTGTATTTGTGTGTTTATTTCTTGTCTCTTTTTTTGTTTGTTTCAATGTGTAACTTAATTCCGCTGTTGTCTAAAACCTCCTGAATGCATTCAATTTTCAAATACACTTGAAACGGGAGTGCCTGGGTGGCTCAGTCTTTTGAGCTTCCAACTTTACCTCAGGTCATGCTCTTGCGGTTCATGACTCCCAGCCCCTCATCGGGCTCTGTGCTGACAGTGCAGAGTCTGAAGCCTGCTTTGGATTCTGTGTCTCCCTCTCTCTCTGCCCCTTCCTTGCCCCTGCTCACACTCCATCTCTCTCTCTCTCCAAAATAAATAAACATTAAAAAAATTAAAAATTTTAAAAATACTTGGGAGTTTTGTGTAGGGTAAGTTAAATTTAAATTGCATTCTATTAACGAATATGAATGTATTTCTGTAAGCACAGTTCTACTGAAATAAAGTTTTAAAAAGGAAAAATACTTGAAGCTTGTTTTATAATGTGATATCTCAGCCAATGTGGCTATTGGTAAGAATGGGTATCCTTCACCGTTGTCTAACATGTGCTATATATGAAAATCATGGCAACTTTTTGTATTGTTTTGTGTGTTTCTTAGTGGAAGCATTGGTCTGCTATATACTATTTCATCATAACTAGAAGCAAAAGTAAGGTCTACCTTTTCTTAGGGGAACGTCCTGACTGCAGCAAAATATGGAAGTATTAAGAACTAGAATGTGTCTGACTTTGTAGGTTGCAAATCCCTCATTTAGTAAATATTCGTCAGTAGCCTACCAAATGCTTAACATTGTAACATCATGGGTTATGCATCCAATAAAATAAAATGTCAAACATAGTTCCCAATGTCTAGAATGCTGCCTGCGGTTGAAAGTCTAAAACAGGAAAGAAACAGATTAAATACTGTAGCTACGAAGCATTTCTTGCTAATTAGAAGGGGGAAATGGAGCCTTTCTAAAGAACATTTCTCCCAGTTATCCCCCTAAACGTGGTCAAAATCAAAATCATTAAGAGTCAAATAATGTAAAATTATGTGACTCCTGATGTGATGCATAGATGACAGCATCTCTTGTGAAATATACTTGCCAAAAATGTTTACAAAGAATCTAACAAACGCTTTTGATCTATTTTCTTTTTATGGAAAATTCAAGGAGTAGGTGAACTTTTTAAATTATAGCATGGGTACTATGCAGATGAATCCAGGTTGTAGGGCATTATTAAATACCCTTGGTTAAGTATCTTCAAAAAATTTTTTGAACATTTCGCCACAAAAAAACAAATAAAACAAAACGACCTTAAAGACATATAACAACCAAATGCTTAATGCAAAGCATAAATCATGAACTCTGGTTTAACAAAACCAACTGTATTATTTGAGAAAATTGTATGGATTATAATATAGACTTGATTTTAGATTATAGTATTTTTTTAAACATTTATTTATTTTGAGAGACAGAAAGAGACAGACATGAGCCGGGGAGGGGCAGAAAGAGAAAGAGACATAGAATCCAAAGCAGGCTCCAGTCTCTGAGCAAGCTGTCAGCATAGAACCTGATGTGGGGCTCAAACCCACGAACCATGAGCTCATGACCTGAGCCAAAGTCGGACGTTCAGTTGAGTGAGCTACCCAGGCTCCCCTGTTAGCATTATTGTTATAGGCATGAAAATGGTATTGTGACCATGTAGGGAATATCTTTATTTTTAGGAGATGTATGCCGATGTACTTAGGATAAAGTATCATTATGTCTACAAATTATTTTGAAAAAAAAATTAGCAAAAAATAACAAATAAAATGTCATGTATTACATTTAGATGGTGAATACATGGGTAGTTATTAAACTTTTGATTTTCTTTTTCTATATGCTTAAAAGTAAAAAAAAAAAAAAACACGACTAAAAATATTTTAATGTTGGGTACTGGCTATTACCAGTTAATCAAAGGGAGCCGTGAGTGTGAGCCAAGTCGATCGGCGAAGATTTTGGTGAGGATTTGGAGATTTTGGTTGGGCTTTCAAAACTGGGGAAAAGTTAGATAGATGGAATAAGAGAGGGTGGTCACGCCTGAAAGGCAAGTAATGTAAACAAGTCAAGAGATTAAGATGAAAGTGACATGTCACTTTTGACTAGCCTCACTTTACAGTCGTTCCTGGGAGCTTTTCACTAAGGGTGATAAGCTGGCTGTCTGAAACTTTACTTATGATTTGGTTATAGTAGTATCGAGTTTACCTGAATAAGAGAGGTCTGTGTTCATTGGGAGATTTTGGAGGAGTCTGTTTAAAAGTCTTACTGTTAAATACTCTGAGTCATTAAGTTATTTGCCAGTTCCTTCACCAAAGTTTCTATTTTAAGGATCACTGCCTTTCTCTGTTCAGAGTGTGTTTCTTATTTGTCCGGTGAACTAAGAAAAGTACAATTTCTGTATGTTCATCATTTCTCTGTTACTCCGTGCCAATATGTAAGAATCAGAAAGTTACTAATCCATTAATATACCCAAAGCTTCCAGTTACTATTTCAGGGTCTCATGCCTCACAAAATACGTTCAATTTTCTTAATGAAACTTACTTATGTTGCTCGACCATATTATCTACCGCCCCTCCCTCTTTCTTTCCCAAATTCTTCTGCATGCCCGGTCCGATAATCGTAATGATAGGTCTGCACTCGGTCTCTTACCTTCTGAATAATAGCGGCACCTAACACTTACACTGTGTTTGGTTTTCCATTTTCAAACTGCTTTGCAATCAGTGACTAGCTGGGCTCTCTTACCCGTGAAATTTATTTCTTGATGACAGAAGGAACAAATTCTTGGCATCTGGCTATGCCCACTCTTGCCACCATGGAGCAGAAAGAAAATCAGCGCTGGGAATGAAGGAAGGGGCTAGGGGTCAGGAGATTCATGTCCTATTTTTGACTCTGTGCTTGACTTATGCACATACTGGCTCAAGGCAGGCAATTGCTCACTGTAAATTTTACCACCTGTAGGAGAAGGAGGATGAGATCCATACTGAAAACACGAGAAGCTCTTTGGCCACAAATAAGATGCCTCGAATTTGTAGTGGGACCCTGGTGCCTGATAAAATTGTCAACAGAGGGATATATGAACACAATCTTTTCTTGATGTGGTGTCTTCTATTAAAAGACTAAGTTTCTGAAATTACATGGTGAGCCTCACTATCTTTACTTACCCTCTTTGTAAGTCACTAAGTCCAGAAAAAGAGATAGCCCAACACTAGACCCAACTAGTGACTTTCAAAGAATGAGGCACACTTTCCAGATGCCACAGCCATCGTGGTAGCTTTTAATGATTATAAAAAAAATAATAATTAATGATAATTTGTAGTGGCATATATGATAAGACTTAGGATCAAATTGACAGTCTTTTTTCATCTGATTTATTGTATTTTTTTCTGTTTTTAGTGCAACTGGGAGAGTAAATGATAAGGTACCTGTAAATGCAGAAGAAATGAAGGCAATGAAGGAGCACATTAGATAGTGGCAGTAAGAGCGACAGGGATTCAGAAAAAGACAACTGTGTTTATCTTGGGATCTGTTTTGATGCGCAGATTAACGCCTGTTTCCAATTTTCAGCCGGATGTTATTAGGATTAGAACGCTTGTCTTCAGTGGAATTCGTGTATCGGAGTCTCTCTCTCATGCGGCAAAATATCACCTGAAGGTATTTCAGTTGAATGTGTCCTTTTACAGAAAGGTAAGATGATTCATATTATGCATGATGATGTTTACTTGAGTTCTCTTAAAAATGAAAGTGATACTTTTTCTAAAGGAGGTAAAATATTCATTTAAGGAATTCCAAAGAGAAACTTTGGGAAGATTTTTGGAAAAGGGAAGAAATTTTTCTGCGATTTCCTGTTGGTGAGAAAATAATTATATAAAGCTGCAGAAGGTGGCTTGCTCACATTTTCCCCCTGTTACATGGGGAGAGGCAATTGCTATCAGAACAGGGGCACTTAGTACACACGTTCCACATACATGGAAGTCCCATTTGGGAGAGCGATTTCGGGGGGGGTGCGCTTATGAAGTCAATTAGTGACATTTTTAGTTTTCCAGAGCACTGGCTTCCACATGCCAATTTAACCCTGTTTACATCTTCCCTCAGGTGGCAGGTAATGTGAAAAAGAAAATTCTGATAAAACCTGAAAAATTAAGAAAGAGAACCAAACGTTTTTATTTACCTAAATATCTAATACACTTTTTTTCCCATTTCAAATCAGCACGAGTATTCACCTGGCGTTTAGGCCAGAGGAGAGACTAACTCCTTCTTGTATTCACTTCCGTAGGCTTGTGGTTATTCATGATATAGTGGTTTTGCTCAAATCCACGGTCACATTTAAAAGAATTATTACAATTATTTTTTTTTGCCCACCTTATTGTCTCAAACGTTTGGATCCAACAGGAAGAATGCTAACTACCTTTCTCCTTGAACACAAAATGACTTTTGTGTCTTATCTCCTTTATATCATTATATTGGTAAAAATTAGCAAATTATACCTACTTTACAATGTGGGAGAATAATGTAGACTACTGATATGCTTGTCTTCTGAAATTAATGGTAGAAGTAGAATTTAGGCTGAAGCCTCTGACTTTTCCCACTGCTATGCTAATTTTCTTGGGAAAGTATACACTCCAAACAAAAATATTACATGGTTGGGCTCATTTGGTACCTAATGTTTTATTTGCACTGATTTGATTTCATTGGATATGATGGAGAAATTTGGCTCACGTCATGACCCCAGGGTCATGGGATTGAGCCCTGATTGAGCTCAGCATGGAGCCTGCTTTAGATATTCTCTCTCTCTCTCTCTCTCTCTCTCTTCCCCTGTTTCTCCCCCACTTATGTGCATGTGTGGGCATTCTCTCTCTCCCTCTCTCTCTCTCTCAAATACAAATAAAAGATTTCAATTGGTACAATAATGTTTTTCACTTCAGGTTTTCACGATTTTTTTGCTTATGCTCTAAATTTGGGGGTACATCTTTAAACAGAAAATTTGAATCTTAAGCCTAAATATATTTATGTAGTTTTATTTAGTATAAATGGTTGGTATGGCTGCTCTCTCATATAATAATTTCACATTAGTGTTATACTGCTGAAACTTGTTTTAAAGCAAAATATGTTCTTTCTTCAAAACGCCCACTGACTCAACCTCCTCATGGCCTTTCTCTGTACTTTAGCGGCAACTAGCTTCTGGGTGGTTTTGGCAACGGCTCCACCCAGGTTTCAGCTGGGCTTCTGTGGACCGTGGCTGACAATCGGTGTACCATCTTAACTACCACTCGGGACTTGAACGGTTCATGTTCACAAACGCTGCGCGGCTGGGGCCCGGCTTGAGAAATGATCAAATATTTGAAGCATAAGGAGTTCAGTCTTGCGACCCCAAAATTAGTTGTTTATTTTTCTGAATATTGTAAAGAGCAATAGTTAATGCATATCAAAACTGCAACATCCTTCCCAGAGTTAGTAAAGGGTATGAATTCTGGGCATATGACAGCCAAGGTCGTGGAGAGGCAGGACATGCTAATGGCGGAAGAAATCGAACCTGATGATTCGTAGTTAAGTACTATTCCTGGACTGTCTATATTCACAGTGGTAAGAACATCATTTGGCGGCAAAGATCCATTAAATGGGACCCCCAAAACGCTATGTTTTAAGACCACAGGGCTCAGACTACCATATCCATGAAAAATAAGAAAAAACGAAAAAAGCAATCTCATAATCTCATATCCCCTGACAGATGTTTATGTGTTCCTGAAGACTATAGGCTTTTCAGTCAAGAATTGGAATATCTTGGTTTGATAAAGTTTTTAGTTTTATCAGTAGATACTTGATAAATGGAAATAGGAGGAACTCATACGAAATTTTACTTTTAAGTAAAAGAATAATAACTACCATTTACCCCTACAGAACTTATACAGATTTTATACTTGTGTCTGGGTTTTATACGTATTTATATCAGAATGGTAGTGTCATGGGTGATTATTATTTTCTTTTTTTCCTACTCTTTAGTAGAGTTTGGGTAATTAAGTGAGAGATCTGAAATTGAATCCCAGCTCTGCCACCTCTTTGCTGGGTGACTTGGATAAGTCAACTTTTGTAAGAATCTGTTGCCTCAATTTTAATTTTTTAAAAATTGTAGTAGCTACCTCATAAGGTGGTTGTGAGAATTAATGCAATGACATAAAGCATCCCAGGCATACAACTCATTTAAAATATGTTACTTATTATTGTGGCTTTTATCTGTATTTTCTATGGTTAGCGGGCACACATTTTATGAAACAGGAACTCCAATAAAAAGCATTCACTTACGAAAATCATATGAACATTTGTTTTTGCCTTTCATGCTTTCTCAGTTTAAAATTTCACCTTTAGTTATTGTATAGTCATTTCTGTAATAAGAGATCAGTTTTGACAAATGCTTGCTCAATTTTCATATCTTCTTTATTTCATTGCTCTTCTAGATTTTACACTCTTCTTATTCTGTATATTTACTAATATTTAAAAGGTTTTAACCTATATTAAGTTGAAATATATTCTTTTATGTAGATATACATAAATATATATGTGTGTATATATATATGTACATATGTACGTTACTATATATCTCACATTTCAGATCTTCACAAATGAGACTATTAAAAGTGCCTTAATATAGTTGAATAAAATTAAGAATTATCAAGTGATTCAAAAACATTTAGGAATGATTTCCGTTTCATCAGCTGCTCAGGTTTATATGTAAACTTTCCCACAAAATAGGCTGCTGCTATATGTGTTTAAAGGGGGTCGCCATTTGGCTAAAGTTTGTTGGACAAGAAAAGCCCATTTCACAGTCTATTCACACCTGACTTTATGGCACTTCACCAAGGAAGGGCAAAACAGTTTAGACATTCACAATAAGAACCAACTTGAACCTTATTTAACTTCCAAACCTTCTAAATTTCTTTAAGGCTCAGATAATTCCCACAAAGTCTTGCCTCACTTCCTTCCTGCACTTACCACGTGCCCTCTGGGAAATCAAACCACCTACTTACTGGAAGAAACAAACACTACTTATTTGTTTCTATACAATTCAGGGTTTCCACATTTTAAGAAAATTTAAAGAGAGGGTTAAGATTTTTTTCCTTAAAAATAGTAACTCTACCAATAATACTTAAATGAGATGAATTAGCATATATATTTAATGCTGATTTTCCATATTCTTTAAGTTTTGAATACCAACAGCCAAAAAAAAAAAAAAAAAGGATGAAGCATAACACAAAGTTAAAAGGTTGATTTTCATGTATGGCTTGGGATACTCTATTTTATTCACCACTCAGGAAAAACATACAGCTTCTCATATAATTAACAAGACTCATAGTCACTAAAAGCCATTAACAAAAAAGCTAAATGGAAGCGTATGGATTGTCTTCGGTGCTCAGTGGCAACGAGAATGTTCCGCAGATACTTTCTAAATAACAATGTTATAATTACCCCTTGCATTTGTGGAGCACTTGTGTTATACCTTATCTGCAGGATTCCATGCTTATTGCTAAAAATAAAAACGAATTTATACCGAAGTAGGATATCTTCAAATGTAAACCCTAAAAAATTGGAAGACAGGAAATGGTGAAATAACTGATCATATAATATCCAGAATACTTAGGCTAACAATGGAAGGATCAGTAAAGTTGAGGGAGCTTGGAAGCAGGGCTCCGCCGGCTCTAAATCCATGGTTGCTCTCGGATCGGAAATGAAACTGATTAGTGGCAGGAGAAACCCCACCAGAGCAGCTATTTGTAAAGGGAATTCACAGCCTTATAAATGCAGGGCTTAACCTTCAGCACCACAAGAAGATCAACCACAGATGAGTGCCCTGTTGTCTGCACAAGGATTGGTCTAGCTTCAAAAACGTAATCTTGCTTTTGAAAATCTTTTTGCCTTATATGGATGTCGTCCCAAAAGTTTCTGTCTGCTTGGATCAATGAGCACAGTCAAAGTTTCAGAGGATAGAGGTAATCATAGGACAAAAATGAAGTATCCAAGTATAAATTTGGTAGAGTAAATAAAGGAAAATGACCTAAAAAGAAAATAATTTTTTCTTCATTAGTATGTCCAAGCTGAAAAATAGCTTATAAAAGGTTTTAACCTATATTAAGTTGAAATATATTCTTTTATGTAGATATACATAAATATATATGTGTGTATATATATATATATATATATGTACATATGTGTGTTACTATATATCTCACATTTCAGATCCTCACAAATTAGACTATTAAAAATGCCTTAATATAGTTGAATGAAATTAAGAATTATCAAGTGATTCATAAACATTGAATTCTAAATTAGAGTAAAAATCATAGATAACTAGTGGTATCATATGTTAACACCTATTAGTCGCTTTTGACAGGGCCTGTATATATAGTTTTAGTGAAACTAAGGAGGATTGTTTCCAAGTATTTCTAGTTGAAGGGCCTTAGTCGAGGCCTGGTTGGAGCAGCTTCCGGGAGCAGAGAAGGCAAGCAGAACCCACGTTCCAAGGACAGCAAAGAGGGTGAGGCGCCTCCAGTTGCCCAAGTAGAGCTTGCAGTCAACTAATGGTCATGTCCTCTTGATAACTTTCCCCAACCTTCTCTGATGTAATTTCCCTCTTTCTTTAGATTGCTTTCTTGCTCTTTTAATTGTTTCTATTGATGGAAAATAAATTATTAATTATACTATAGCTGCATTTATCACTTTTTTCTTCTTTCACGGTTCATGCTTTTGTGTGCTGCTTATTGGAGGTCATGAAGATGGCTTCTGTATTTTCTTCTAAGAAATTTATTTTCTTTTTATTCTTTTTTTTTTTTCAACACTTATTTATTTTTGAGAGACAGAGAGACAGAGCATGAGCAGGGGAGGGCAGAGAGAGAGGCAGACACAGAATCCAAAGCAGGCTCCAGGCTCTGAGCCATCAGCACAGAGCCCGATGCGGGGCTCGAACTCACAGACTGCAAGATCATGACCTGAGCTGAAGTCGGCCACTTAACCAACTGAGCCACCCAGGCGCCCCAGAAATTTATTTTCTTACATTTACATTAGATTTGCAAAATATTTGGAATTGAGTTTTCACTATGCTATGAGGTAAGGGGTCAAGCCACTCTTTTCTATATATGGACATCTGACTGATCCAGCAGTATTTACTAATAAATGTATAATCCTCAACTCGCTGCATTGCCACGCCCCTTTTGTCATAAATCAATTCACGATATATATAGGTCTATTTTTGAACTTTCGAATTTTTTCATTGGTCCTGTTGTCTTTTAACCAACCCCGGATATTTTAATCATTGTAGCTCATAATATGTCTTTACATCTGGCCCTGAATGTCCTCCAATATTGTACTTCTTCAAGATCATTTTGGATGCCCTTGTTCCTTTACATTTTGGAATTGACCTTTTAATTAAAATAAACACTGAGATTTTGATTGGTACTTATTTTGAGTAGATAGATCCAGCCAGGGAAAGTCGATATTTTTACAATATCGAATCAGCACTCTAATTCATGAACATGGTATTTCCTTTTATTATTTAAAGTAATTGTACTTAACATTTTCTATGTTTCTTTATGCCTTTCCTTAAGTTTGGTCTTATGATTTTTATGTTTTTGATGCAATTATAAATGTTATGACTTTCTAAATTTCCATTTTCTAATTGAAAACTAGTAGACTAGTATACAATTGATTCTGTGTATCGACTTTGTAAACAGAGAACTTGATATATTTATTTATTAATACTATTTATTAGATACCTTCTCCATAAACAACTATGTCACCGCGATTAACAAAAAAATTCATTTTTTTCCTTCCAACCTTTATATTCTTAAATTAAGACTTCTAACCTTATTGTACCAGTTAGGAATTCCAGCACAATGTTGAATTGAAGTAGTGATCACAGGTATCCTATTTTTGCTTTCATCTCAGGAGAAGACCCTTCAGTCTTCTAAATTTCTTTTTTTTTAATTTTTAAACATTCATTTCTTTATGAGAGACAGAGAGAGAAACAGGGGGGTAGGGGGGACAGAGAGAGAGGGAGACACAGAATCCCAATCAGGCTCCAGACTCTCTGAGCTGACGTGGGGCTTGAACCCACAGACTGTGAGATCATGACCCGAGTCAAAGTCAGCCGCTTGACCAACTGAGCCACCCAGGCACCCCAAGTCTTTTACATTTCAGTGTGATGTTTGCTACAGGTTTATTAAATATTCTCATTTTTAAACAAATTTTACCTCATAAAACCTGTCCTTAGGTCACACGTTTTGCTCATCCTTCCTCCCCTTTGCTTCATCTCTATGAGCCAACTCTCAGCGTCAGGGCCTTTTAACATTTGTTTCTTTAATTTAGATCTAATTTGGCCAAGTAAACTTTACAAGGAGAGCTGTTGTAGAAATTAGTTCACTTATAGTAGAGAAAGAAACTCTTAGTTTAACTGTTGATTACTTAGGGAAAAATGGTTTGAACATTCAAAGACACACACATATAAATACACACACACATGCCATTATAACCATTATTTATTCATTAAAAGTTTAGTTATGGAAAATTTTAAACATACCTGAAATAGAAAAGTACAGCGAACACATTTCTTTTATAATCTAATATTAATAATGAGTCCATTTTATTTCCTCTATATGAGTTATTTTAAAGCAAATCTGAAATATTTTTAAAACCACAAACTTCAGCATAGATCTCTGAGAAATTAGGATTAAGAATATAATCACAGTAGCATCATTACAGCTTAACTTTTTAAGATTATTATCACTCTATAATATATATTCGGTGTTCAATTTCCCTTATTGCCCACAAGTATGTTTTATAATTTGTTTGTTACATCAACATCAGAACAAATTACATTTGATTTATATCTCTTGAGTTTGTTTTAATATAGAACTGTTTCCTTTCTTTTTCTTTTTTTCTTCTGATTTTTGTGTCTGTAGAATTTACATTTTGCATTTGGTCGACTGAAATCCCGTGATGTAATTTAACACACTTTTTAATCTTTTGATTTACTGTAAACTGGTAGTTATAGGACCAATGTGATTCAGGTTGGAGTTCTTTTGCTCTCATCTTTAACTTAAAGAAATTGTTTTTATATCTAAATAAGCAGACCAATGATAAGCAGCTTCCATTAATGCTACCTTTTATTGTTAGTGGGAAGATTGGAAATTAATGTCATCCCCACTCAAATCAATGATAGGATCAGAAACACTAACACTAAATTGTAGCAGCTATGTCTGTATATGTCTCCATACATTTCAATTTCTGAGCGTGGGTATCATTCTTTCTTAAGTAATGGATGGGTAATGGAGCCAGAGATTTTTGATCCTGGGCTGAATCTAAAGGAAATGGGGGGGAAAAAGAATAATGAATCGAGCTTATGCCTTTGTCGGTATCGTTTGGCCGGATATAGAGTCTAGAAGATTTCTGAATAGTTCGAACATTTTCAAAGAGAAATCAGGAAGCTCTTTGCTTTCACTAGCGTCTTACTAGTGTCTTGAGCTAACTTAAGGCCTTGTTAGCTTTGCTGAAGCTATTGTCAGAGGAAGACAATCAGCCAATTTTCTACTTTTTATTCTCTTTACCTTTTCAGCTTCTTCCTAACCCCTTCCATCAACCCTAGATCATACCTGGATCAGACTCAATCTAAGGTTAAGGCAGAGAACTACTAAACCAGAGCCAGGCAGATTGCGACAGTGGACGTTCCAAATGGTTTAGAGGTAAGCCAGTACCACATTTTCCTCTTCCCCCATCCATTTCTCTATAAATCTGTGGATAGCACTGACATATTACGGTAAAAGAAGTTCTGGAGTAAGCATGAACAAATCATCATGTATTTTGCAATGTATACCTAATCTACATTAGGTAGTTTCCTCAGTGTAAGTAAGATTAGCAAATATTTGCATGGTTCCCCTTTTAAGTGTATCTCTAATTGAACATTTTTTGCCTAAAATGTCTGCGAATTAAAGAGAATCTACAAGTTAAAAAAAAACTTTGAATATCTAAGGTTTAAATTTGCCTTTATTTATTGGAGGCATAACACTTATTCTTTAAAATAAGGTTATTTGCAGGGCACCTGACTGGCTCAGTCAGTAGAGCATGCGACTTTTGATCTTGGGGTTGTGAGTTTGAGCCCCACAGTGGGTATAGAGATTACTTAAAATGAGGTTATTTGGATAAAAATGCTGACAAAATCTTAACCATAAATAAAATAATACTGTGGATAATTAACCATTTCAATTAAAGCTCTCAATTCCTGATTGAATTGGGGTGAAACAGAAACTATGAAAATACCTTTCCCTTATTTCTTTCACCCTGATTCGGAGACTCTACATCTCACAACCAGCATTCTGTTGACCACTTTATCAAAGAAAATGCAAAAACAAACCCTCACTTTACCAAACCACTTATTTCTTATTTGAAAGTGTTCAGCGGAGTTCGTGATTTGGGAGTGACCCCTTCTTACTTGAGTTGAGTGTTGAGTATATTGAAATATGTGTAATTGCCAAGCATTGTGTCACCAGGGCTGTGGTGTAGCCTTGCCACCAAGTGTAAATACCACCCTACAAACCAGAGGGCAAATATTAGGGAAAAGAAAGTTTATTTTTAATGGATTTTTATCTACTCCTTTTATATAGTTTTTATGTAGATATTTGACTCTTAAAATTTTTTCACCTTCTGCTTGTATAGCATTTAATTTGCTCATTGTCATTAATTATCGTCATTGGATTAATCATTTCCAATATACATATTTTTACAAAGTAGTGATGACATGATTACACCTTCTGTATTTACTCCCAGGTACTTCAAAATGCACATTTGTCATTCACCATGTTTTTACGGACTCTGTCTTTTATTAAATAAATTTGGTTCCTCTTAGCCTTCCTTTTTCTCAGGATAGGACTGTAGGAAGTTCTTGGGACACAGAAACACAGTCTATTGTGCATGGTCTAATGCTGTTGCTTTATTTGGCATATTCTCACTCATTTGTTCAAGCATTATTATTTGATTTTTCTATTTTAATTAGCAGTTTGATGCTAAAAATAACTTTTATTTAAAGTAATATTCATTTTACAAGTTTTAATAACTTTACATATTTAATTTGCAACCTATGCAGAGGAACTTTGCTGTGAGATTTGTCTTGATTTCTTAAATTTGTAATATATAAGGAAGTGTTTCAATAATGTACATATATAGTGTACAAACACACTATATATGTTTAATATATATTATTGAAATACATTATATATATGTTTACTGACCAATATGTTTATTTTAAAAAAAATTTAAAAAATTTTTTTTAATGTTTATTTATTTTTGAAGGAGAGAGAGAGACAGAGCATGAGCAGGGGAGGGGCAGAGAGAGCAAACACAGAATCCGAAGCAGGCTCCTGGCTCTGAGCTGTCAGCGCAGGGCCTGATGCGGGGCTCAAACTCACGAACCATGAGATCATGACCTGAGCCAAAGTCAGACACTTAGCTGACTGAGCCACCCAAGCACCCTTAGTTTTAAAAAAAAAATCTTAACATTTATTTGTTTTTGTGAGAGAGAGCACAAGCAAGGGAGAGGCAGAGAGAGAGGAAGACACAGAATCTGAAGCAGGCTCTAGGCTCTGAACTGTCGGCACAGAGCTTGATGCAGTGCACAAACCCACTGACGAGGAGATCATGACCTGAGCCGAAGTCAACTGACTGAGCCACCCTGGTATCCCTATGCTTATTTTAATTAAAATTAAGATATTTTTGTCACCAAATTTAAGTTTACGAATGTGGTCAAATAACCATGATTAGTTTAAGGAAAGATATATAAAGCAATATGTTCTGGATTTAATTCTAAAGCAGATATTTAATTTTTTTTGTTTTAATGTTTATTTTTGAGAGACAGAGAGACAGACAGACAGAGCATGAGCGGAGGAGGGGCAGAGAGAGAGGGAGACACAGAATCTGAGCTGTCAGCACAGAGCCTGATGTGGGACTCAAGCTCACAAACTGTGAGATCATGACCTGAGCCAAAGTTGGATGCTTAACTGACTGAGCCACCCAGGCGCCCCTGTAAAGCAGATGTTTTTTTTTGTTGTTGTTTTATTTTTTAATGTTTATTTTTGAGAGACATAGAGACAGAGCGTGAGCAGGGGAGGGGCAGAGAGAGAGGGAGACACAGAATCCGAAGCAGGCTCCAGGCTCTGAGACACCAGCACAGAGCCCGACGCGGGGCTCGAACTCACAGACGGCGAGATCATGACCTGAGCTGAAGTTGGAGGCTCAACCGACTGAGCCACCCAGGCGCCCCTGTAAAGCAGATGTTTTAACATAAATTATTCAGCAGAATGGTTCATAACCCAAATATATGTGTTTTTTTGCAGATACAATAGCCTACACATAAACTGACACTACCATGACAAGTAAACACAATTTTGTTGAATGATTTTGAAAGACAATATTTACAGATAGTGGGTGTTTATTTGAAGCTATCAAACCATTTTTGTTTTCAAATAAAATCTTAGGCAAATACTCAATACTTCGAAGGGATAAAATTTAAAATGGCTCAGTTCGAGATGAAATGGATGGCTCTTAGATAGAGTTGCTTAAATGCACCTTGCTCTCTTGGCTCTAACATCTGGGCTTTAAAAAAGATCCAATAACAGAATGTTAGAATAACAGAATTCTAAGTGGCTTAGAATTCCTCAACTTCAGTATTAGCCAAAGATGTGTTTTAGAATACTTTTGTTCCTAGATACTCTCTGCAAACTGGATTCCATGGTCAACATGTCTGGGAAACACTTTATGCCTAGTCTATTCTTATTTAAGACCTATTGAATGTATTTTAACATATTAGTGGCTCTGAGGTATCACATAGTAAACAAACAACTGTTTGATTGGATTTTCAAAAATAAGCTTCCCCAAAGTAGTTAATGACAGAAATTTTATAGTTTTTGTAATGGTAATATCCTAAAGAATGTTTGTTACAGAACGTAATTCTCTGATAAAATAATCATCCTTTGATCTAATTCAACAATTAGATTCAACAATTGCTTTTACAGTGTCTCAAAATATAGTGATGCAAATTATGAGTATATAATTTGGAAGTGGGAAACTGACTTTCACTCTGGGAAAGCTATTTCATATTTGGACAATTCTAATGCTGAGAAAGATTTTATTACAAGAATTATTTGTTTCAATGAGATATTTCAAAGAGTTAGACAACTGTAGCGTATTTTCACCTAAAAATCATTTCTGTCAGTCATCTCAAGGCTCTTTATCCTGCTTCACATCTTAAATTCATGAATATTTGCCGAGATCCTTGGATGAGGTATGTGCCCACCATTTTAATCATGGAAGGGACTCGCTGACAACTATAAACTTGAAGACCATTAAAGACAATGATTTGAATCAGCAACATATATGATTTACCCTTACCTTGGAATATATGTTTGACATTTGAGGTTTCAGACCTGGCATTGTTTGGCTTGGAGACACTGATCTCAAGGGACTTTTTGGCAAGTGCCCTGAACTTGGAACCATGTGACACCACACAGAATGTACAAGGTCTACCTGAATACCTATTGTATATAATCTGTGTTTTTAGGAACTTATGATCTACGGCATAAGATTGAAAAAATTAATCACATGAAGTCCATGTATTCTACTGCAGTAATAATTTCCAAAATCTCTTTGAAATGCCTTCATTTTATTTACGAGTCCATGAATTAATCCATCAAACTAAAACTAACATGTGTCTAATACATGCAAGGCACTACTATGTTCTTGGAACTGGAGACATAGCAGTGAATAAGACTGATACTCCCCCCTTACTCACCCATCCCCTGCACCACACTGTCAGGGCTTACGTTGTTGGGAACAGACAATCAAAATATAAATACATAATATAATATTAGGTAGTGGTCAGTGAAGGTGTCTCAGAGAAGGTGAAACTCTCAGTGAAAATGAGAAAATAATTTCTCTCTCAAATGAAATGAAAGAGTGTTTCAGATCGGGAAAGGACCAAGTACAAAGACTCAAAGGTCTTTTGTATCGTTTGGACACTTTGTAAGAGAGCATTCATGATTACCTGCATAGCAAAATGCAGAAAAATCTATGCCTTTTATTGAAAAACTATACATTATACTGTCCAGACATTTGATATGGGAGGGTACTGAAACTGGATAAAAGACAAAACATCTTAGGTGTTCAACATAGAACACCTAAGAAGTGTTTAAAAAGAAACAAAATATATTTTCCCTTCTTCAATTAGTAATACCGATGGGAGAGTTTAATCTTACTGATTTGAGTCCTTGCCAAAGAAGCTTGGTATTAACAGTGCTATATGCACTATCTGAATTTTAAAAACAAATATCAAGTGTATTGTATGGATTGTCCGTTAAGAGAGATACGAAAGCAAATAAAGTAAAAGCATCTCTTAGAACATATTGGCAGGTGAGTATCTTATGTAATATGACCCAAATTTGGGACACTGACATTTAAACAAATGACAAATTAGTAAAGTCAGTAGATGCCTATCAAATGAATATCTGACAATAGCCATATAAATATGTGTATAAAAACGTTCAAGTTTACGCCAGTATATTATGAGAAAATATAATCGGCAAATACATAGACTGTTAACTATCATGCAGGGGTGTTTTCATATTTTTCCAAAGGATTTTTTATTTTTAAAAAAGATTCAACCTAGATTTCCTTGAAATGCCATCTCACGTGGGTCAATGAGGTCATTAAGAACAGATATTTCATTTAAAAATTCAATCGTTACCAAAATTTTCAGGATTACACCTGTTGCATAAAGTAAAGCAGTATTATATAAGAATTGGTATGTTTTGATTATGCCATTATTTTTTTGGAATTTAATTCTTTTTACATGTTTTAGTATAGTATATGGATATTGGTCGTGGAAGCCCAACATGAACATGCAGGCAAAAAAATCCTATATTGTATATACTAACATAGACAATATAATTTAAGAAAATGATACCCATATCTCTATCTGTATACAAGGTTATTAATAAATGAAAAGAATACAATGAATCCTTAAGGCAGTCTTTCTGGATGAATATAATACCTGCACTATGTACAATTCCCCTGATTAAATTATGTAGAAAAATATCGATCCTCCTTGTACAACTTGGTTCGCTTTTAGGAATATAAGCATCCAAACATCCCTCTCTGCCTCTCTGCATCTGTCTTCAACATACATGGCTCCCTTTGAAATCGGTGGGATATGAAGGAGTGCAGTGGGGGATGAAAAATCTGTGAATTCAGCAGCCATTTCTCAGGTGGAAGATTGGGGGAGCTGCCATCTTAATGATGTTTCTCAGTGGGAGACCCAGTTTGATGAGGCTGAATAGGCCTGAAAGAATCGACTTCATGACATAAAGAAACAGGGAATCAGAGAGCCTCACTGCTTCCAGAAGGAATCTTGAAATACTGAGTAGTATAGTCTCCCTTTCCAATGGAATTAATTGATTTTATGTAATTTCCTTTTCCCATCTTTAGGATTCTTTCTTCTTTCCTTCCTCCCTTTCTTTCTTTCTTCCTTTCTTTCTTTCTTGGTTTCTTTCTTGTTAAGCTACTACCCATTAGCTGTCATTTTTTAAATGTTGGAACTCATTCCTTCAATTACTTCATCTTGTGACACCATCGGTAACTACCAATTTCTCAATTATTCTTTTTTTTTATTATGTTTAATAGCCCAATGCCTACGTACTCACATACATCTCACATATACCTTTAAGTATATGTGTATTTCTGGTGATTTCATCATCTTAGTAATTAGGCATTATGATTAGAATAACTTTTGTTATGTGCGGTCTCCTTTAAATCTACTATATTACAAGGGAGTTTTCTTAAAAAAAAAAGCAAAGAACAACAGATAAAAACTTTTAAATTATAAGAGATGCAAATGTATCAAAACGATTATCTCTTTTTATTCCTGGATATTGCTTGAAATCCCACGTGGTCTGAACATTACCTGTTACCCCACAGTGTCAGAAGAAATACATTCCGTATTCCTATCTCCTCCCATTGCTACCCCATGTTGTTGTGATGCCTGTGCCATATACATAATATCTATTACTTGAAAGGACAAAAATAACAGTTACCAAAACAATACCCCTAAAGCCATAAGATCCATGGCCTAAATATCATACCTATACATTTTGGACAAATAAATTAATACATTCTTTCCTCATACTGGAGCAAGAAGTAGACACCCAATACTGTTAAGTGAATTAAGAAATACACGGGTGATTTGGTTAGAATCTTCTGGAATGACTCTGTGAGACAATGCCAAAAGGTAAGGCAGGAAGAGTTTTGGACACATTTTGTAACCCTGCCTAAAACCGGCTCTCTCTTTCTGAAGGGGACCTTACCCAGCAGCCAATTGTAATGCTTATCATAATCATAATGTTAAAGATTTTCAAAGCAGACATTTCCCTCAGCTGTCCTTAGGAGCTTATTTGAAGTGATTAAAATTCAATGCTGTCAAGAAGTTCTTACATTATGTCAACTTAAATTTATCTTGCAAGTTAAGCCATTTCCTGCAATAACCCTGAGGAACAGCTGGTCACCATCTTCTTTATGACCCTCCTCCTTAAGTTTGAAAAAAAACCGAATCGCCCAATGTTCTTTTTCTTTTTTCGTTGAAATCATCGCAAGTTATTCATATATTTTTTTCATAGGTTCTTATTGTTTCTAATGATGCAATTTATTTTTAGAGCTACTAAGCTTTCTGATATCCATGGGAGATTAGTAGATGGCAGCCACCGTTCCTTTCCATTACAGACAGTAACTTGCCAAAATGATTTCAAATTATGGCTGCCCATCTTTTAATACACTGCCAATGACATAATGTTCCCTAAACAACACAAATATAATTGACATCTGTAATTAACATTAGGTCACACTTTTCTCTCCCACATTAAAAATGTCATCTTTGAAACATTATTTCACTAGTTATGTTTGTGCCAATATAGATATATCCCAGATATATTAGCAGTGAACCATGCAATGGGGAAAGCTTAAATCTCCAAATGCCCTTCACACACCGACTATTTTTAAAATCCTTTGAAACATGATGTGAATCATTGAGTATAACATGGGAAGGTTTACTTATTTATTTATTTTTTTACAAGACATAGTAGGTCTGTGTTTTCACCATGCGAATTGTGTAAATGAACAAGTGAATAGTTGAGCCGGTTATCTGCATATATTGACATTGATGCCCCTGTCCCCAATTTTTCTACGATGTTTTGATGGTTTGTAGTTAGAATCTATGTGGAGTTGGGTGGCCTATTGAAGGAATCTGGTACATTCGATCTGCGTGTTTAAGTAATCAAAATGATATAGGTCCTCAGGTTTCAGTTCTTTCTTTAGTTATGCATTTCTACAGGTATACCTTTAGCTTTCTTTTTTTAAATTTTTTTAACGTTTATTTATTTTTGAGACATAGAGACAGAGCGTGAGCAGGAGAAGCACAGAGAGATAGAGGGAGACACAGAATCCAAAGCAGGCTCCAGGCTCTGAGCTGTCAGCACAGAGCCCAACGCGGGGCTCGAACTCACAGACTGGGAGATCATGACCTGAGCCAAAGTCGGGCGCTCAACCGACCGAGCCACCCGGGCGCCCCAACCTTTAGCTTTCAAAACTATACTTTTTCTTGAGTATTATCCAAAATATTCTCTCAGCTTTGTCTGTGGGGCTTAAGTAAGTTTGTCGGGTTTATTAGAGTCAAGATTCCTTCTATATCAGAAGGAAGAAAATGTGATATATATCACGTGGCTGTGGATCCTCCACTAAAGGCAGATAAAGTCAGTTAGTTCATAGTCTGTTTACCAAAGCTCATCTACTAAATTTATCATTATATCCCAGATTAGTGCCGTGCAAATATTGCTGAATAAAACAGGCAATTTACCAAAGAGGATGTAGATGAAAATCCCATTTCTGTTTGTTGGTTTTTTTTTTTCTTTTTTTAAAGTGTGTTGGTGTGTTTATGCAGAAGACAAGTCTGGAAGAACATCCACAATATAATTAAAGTGATTATCTCTGAGTGTGGGGATCATGGGTTATTTTTATTTTCTTCTTTTTGTTTGCATGCTTTTCTAATTTTTCTACACTGAACTTCTATTGCTTATGTAATAAGAAAAAAAGCTAATTTTAAACATTTTAAAAATTAACTCAGCTAAAAATGTATGTTTCAACCTAGAATAAGCACTCAAATGGTGGTCTGAAAGTTGCAGAGTATTTGAGTTAGAGGCTATACCTGTTAAATGGGCAGGGACCTTGTTTCAAGCATTGTTTCTTCAGAGCCTGGCATGCTGTAAGTACTCAAATACATTACCCTAAAACAAGTATTAATATACTAACCAGAGAAATTGAGTCAAGTTGTAAATCATTTTTTTTTTTACAAGAAGAACATATCCTACTTTATATCACTGTAGTTGGATAATGGATATTAAGAATTGCCAACCAGGGGAAAAGAGCAAAAGGGAGATTTCAAGTCTCATGAGAATATTCTGGGGCATTAGTTTCTACAAATAAACATTGAGTTATGTCAGGAATGTTATGCAGTCATAATGCTGTCCAAAACTAGTTCAATGCTCTGAAATTTCACAGTTGTGAAAAATTTCCTTCTCAAAACAACTTAATTGGAGTTGGTCCTAAGTTTTCTTACGGTAAAGAAATATAAAGGAAGTACATTAAAACAGAGCATTGTCAACACTAAGGTTACACTTAAGTTCAGGAGGTAGTAGGTGGAATATTTCACTGAAAGTGAAGAATCTAATCATCCCTCCCCCCCCCCCATTCCTCCTTATGCTGAAATCTTGATCACTTTTCTCCATGGCTTTGATCTGGCAAAGAGAGCTTTGGGAAGAGGATTGAAAAGTGGTTTTCAACAGTGGAATGTTGGAGAAACATTGAACAGAGGAAGATGATCAGAGTTCTAAGTTTGATTTTTATTTATTCTTTCATTCTTATGGAGACAGTCTACTGTTAACAGCTAAGAGCACACTCCATAGAGACAGACTTCTAGCTCTAACGTTGGCTAGACGTGTGAACATGAAGTTCACCCCCTAATTTTCAAATTGTTCATCTACGAAATAGTAAGAGTTAATAATAACTGTACATACAAATGTAATCATTAAATAAGCTATGTGAAGATGTTTGTACAATGCCTGACATATTGACAGTACTCTATAAATGCTAGCTATAATTCTTTCAACAGATAGTTACGAAGCATATACTCTGTACTAGGAAGTATATTAAAATCCAGGAAAAACCACTATGACTGTTGAAGACATGGTGTCTAAACTCACAGAGCTTTTAATCTCATAAGGGACAAGCAGAAACAAGCAATCATAAATCATTAAGATCGAGGTGAGTCAGAGTGCTGTGCAGATACACAGAAGGGGCACCTATACCAGTCTGCAGAAGATTTATGCAGGTACTGGTGTCTACACTGAGACCAGATTAGAATGAATAGGAGTTAACTAGGTGAAGAAATGAGAGAAACACATTCCAAGTGGAAGAACCAGTAAGGAAAAGTTCCTATTTCAGTCGGGACTTCTTTTGCGGGTAACTTAACTCAGACAGTCTAATAATAACAGAAGTTTATTAGCTCATATAACTAAAACGTCCAGGTAAGCGTTCAGATACAGCTTTATCAGGGTGCAAATTCAATATCCTTCTAATTTTTTGACTCTACTTTCCTCTGCTTTGATTTTGTCCTGACTTTGGATCTCCTCATGGTAGCAAAATTACTGCGTCAGTTTAGGCTTTGTACCAAAATTGAAAAGAATGCCTTTTTTCCCCCTCTTTAATCATCAAACAAAAGCTTGGGGTTCATTATGATTGATCAACTTAAGTCTTGTGCTTCTCCGTGAATCAATAACTGGGCATGGGAGATGGGGTCCCATGAAGAGTTTGGTTATTCGGAATGTTCTTCTGGAGCTGGGATCAATAGCACCTAGAAATCGAGCTGCTATCCAATAGATGAGAGGAAAAATAAATCCTTGGAGGAAAAGCATAGCGCCCACTAGAGGCCAAAGGATGAGAGAGAGCAAGGTGTGTTCAAAGAGTTGAAATAAGTGTAAGGAATCCAAAGTAGAGCATCTGAAGAGGCCAGGGGACAAGTTTGGAATTAGAGAAGTAAGCAAATACCAGATGACACAGGGTTTTCTAAAATATTTTTAGGAATTTGGACTTCTTCCTGAGATAGCGAGTGAATAAGTGTTTAAGCAGAGGCATAAATAATCTTGCTTGTGAAATTTAGTATGAAGAATGGATTGAAGAAATTTGAGACTGGATATTGGGGACAACCAACATAGGAGACTGTTAATTAAAGTATAAAATAATGACTGGAATCAGTTATAGGGATGAAGAAAGTGAATGTGAAGATTCATTTCAGGAGTAGAATTAGAAGGACTTGGTAATTAATAGGTTTGGTAAGGTTGAGGGAGGGGGAGGAGTTGAGGATAACACCCATATTCTTGGCCTGGGCACCAGGACAGATGCTCGTGCCATTGCACTGAGATAGGAGTATCGGAAGGAAGAATGAGCTTGGAAGTTAAAATGAGGGAGTCCCTATTGAACATCTAAGTAAAAATACCAGTACAAGTGTAGACCATGAGAATGTTATATGGGCTTGAGATACTGTGATTCTCCTAGGAATGATGAGCACAGAGAAAAAGAGAACGAAAAAAGCCCAGGATAGAAATTGAGGCATATGAGGCTGAGACAGAGTCCACAGAGGTGACTGAGGAAAGATGACCCGAGAGGGAAAAGAAAAGGAAACAAATTCAGTGAAACCGACAAGAGAGTATTTCAACACAGGAAATGGTTAATCTTCTCATGCAATAGGGATGAGGGCAGTTCCAAAGAGTGGTGGCAACGGAAGCCAGACTGCAGTGGACCGAGGTGTCTGTGGGTGTGAATAAGTGGAGGTGTGGGGACAGACAACTCTTAATTTGGTCCCGAAGGACTGACCGACAAGCAGTTGAGAGACTTCTTGTTATTGCTATTCTTAAAGCTAAAAAAAATCTTGGCTATTTAAGCTTCAGAGGGAGGATCTGTATATGAGGATTTATAAAACACAGCTTTTATTTAGCACTTACAGTACCAGGCACTGTTCTCAGTGTTTTATATATATTCACTTTTTCTAGTCCTCACAACAAGCCTGTGAGGTAAGTGCTGTTATTACACACATTTTGTAGAGGAGAAAACTGAGGCACGGAGGTCAGGCATTTGCTCAAGGTCACCAGCTAGTAAGCTGTGAAGCCAGAATGAAACTGATGGCAACCTGGCCCTGGAGTCTGTGGTCTTAACTACTGTGCAGTATCGCCATCCCTGGGCGAGATTGCTTGTCCTTCACGCTACTGAATCAAATGAAGAGTAGCAGTAAAATGTGTAGCAGAGAAAGGAAACACATTCCCACTGAAGCAGAAGTGGGGATCAGGTGCAGCTACAAGTGACAGAAAACCCAGGACAATTTTGGGCTAAGATGAAAGTTTATATTTCTGTCGTCCAAGAATTCGGCCAAGTAGAACGGCACTGGTGTGAAGCCATTTTGTGAGAAACTTATTTCTTTTCGTATTGTTGCTTCTTTGTGCATGGCTAATACCCGCAACATGAAACTCTATCCCCGTGCTAGTCAACATGGTAGCCGCCAGCCACGTGTGCTGCTGCCCAAGTGAAATGTGGCTAGTTCAAACTGAGGTGTGCTGTAATCAGAATACACACACTAGAATTTGAAAATTTAGTACAACAAAATGTAAAATATCTCCTTTATAATCTTTGTATCAATTATATGTGGACGTTATGATCATTTAGACATATTGGGCTAAAAGATTTATTATCGAAAGTAATTTCACCTGTTTCATTTTACTTTTTTAATGTGACTAGGTTGTGTTTGTGGTTTGCATCATATTTTTACTGGATATTGATAGTCTAGACTTCACTACATCCATGTTTCATTGAGCAGTATGAAGGGAGAGAGAGAAGGTTATAGCCAGTTCTTTTAACGGTGCTTCCCAGAAGTTACAGACATTTTTTGCTTTCATTCCGGGGCTACATTTAACTGAAGGTTTAGATGGAAATTATCGTCTTGACTCTGAACGGTCACATGCCCCACTAAAATCTTGCAATTATGTTAGTTCAGAAGAAGGGGGACTGGATATTGGGGAACAATTAGCAGACTTTGACACAACTTTAAAGCGTGACCGGAGAATTAACCTTGGTCTCAGGTGACAGGAGACACATTACCTCTATTGGAGCAGACAAAAAGATGGGAGGCTTTACAGCTATTTTTGCAGGTTTAGGGTTCAGAAGTTGAGCAAATTTTTATCTGGTGACTTCTACTTTTTTTTTCTGTGCAGAAGAAATGATGTCATTTGTTGCAAATGTGGGTCAGATTGAGTCAGAATTAAGAAGGGACATGGAGCTAAAAATGCTGTCTTGAGCATCAGTCTTATGTTGGAGGTCACGAATTATATTGAAACTAACCCACACAGTTGTGAGATCTTCACTAGCACCACCCCACCAGGGACACCTAAGGGAAAAGCTGGAAGTAAATGCTATTCAAAACCGAGATGTAATCGGGGAAATGCCAAGGAAGAAAAATGGGATGAGGAAGTTGAAGCTGTTGACATGAGAGCAGTTGAAGGGATTGGCAATGAAATCTAAGCTGGAAAAAGAAGTATGTGAAGACTAACGGTCTAAAAAATCAAGGTCCCGAAGAAAAGGTACAGTCGCTGAGTGAGAGGGCTGGAAGGGGAGGACGTTGTGGGCAGTAATCAGATAATGTTTCGGTTTCAGTTGGCCAGAGATAGAGTAGGTCTGCCGATGCCAAGCTCTGCAGAGAGCCATGAGAATGAGTGGCTTGATCAGAGTGGAAGAGACAGTCATTGGAGGTGAAGAACTCAGCAAACCAAGGAGTCAGGGATTTAGTTGGGATGTGTGGTTCTTCAGATCTTAGCCTGTTCTAGTTCCAGTAACCATAAAATGAGAGGTTCACAACAGATAATTGTTGGGAGACAGATCTCCGTATGTCTTTTTTTTTTTCTGCACATTTTGCAAACAAAGATACTAATGACTTTTGCTTTGGATTGTCACTTCATGGATATGTGTAGAGCAAAAAGTCTTGCAAGATAGAGCTAATGTCTCTGTCTGGAGCAAAGGGAAGACACGCTTACTGTTTATTATAAAAGGTGAATGTTCCCAAGTTCAGGGCATCTCGTCTGTAATACAACACACCTCATGTGCTGGTGTTACCTGGTCCTGTTCATGTTGCTCTGAGGAATTAAGGCTTGGGGAACAGTGTGAATGCAGCTAATTTGGCTGCTGTTATGGCTATGTGCTGCGGAGTTCTTTATCTCTGACCCAGGGGTTTTGTGTCTTCTGTCAGCATCCATGAAACTGTGGCAGGTTAATGTCTTACCTTGTATGTACATAAAAGTCTAAGAACTTCATGATTCTTGACAATTGTTTCTAAGTTTCAGTGAGCTGTAATTCATGAGGTTTATATTCATGAGCCTTCGTCTTCAGTTAGGGTGTTTTTGCCTCCTTTCCTTTATTACACTCTATCCCGAAAACCAGAGCCGCGTCTTATTTCCATGTGTTTTATTTTTTTGAGTTCAACAGTATCCTCCTTCATACCTGTAAAGCCTTTGCTATATGAATATTTGTTAAAAATGGGAATATTCCATTTTTTTATTATTGTGCCCACATGATCGATTTGGGTTCTTTTTTCCCCAAGTATATGTGAAATGAAAATGCTTGCTAAATATTAGAGTACTTTGGCAGTTCCGAAGCTTCACCACAATCAGATGCAATCTTTTGCATCCTATATACTAACTATAGCAGGTGGATAAAATCAATTGGGTGTGTAAATTCTTTAAATAACAGCAAATGGAGCAAATTGAATTTCAAAGTGGAAAAAAAGGTGAACCTGAGAAGCAGTGGTAAGAAGGTCATCAGCAGAATTAGCAAAAAAGTTATAGTTAGGCAGCCAGTAATACTCTATTGATCAGACTTTCTCAATCAATGAGGCTGTGCCTAGATTATTGATGCAAAGGTATTAAGCAAAATTTTATTTCAGCTAACTTGTTGGCTCAGATGTCAACTGAAAGTCATTTCCCCAGTCAATCAAATATACAATAAATCTGAGCAGATTTAGTTCTTAGACATTCTTGTGTCCACTCTGCTTCCCAATCATACAATTACCTTTGAGAGGGTTACAATTAAATTAATATATAAACTAACACATGGGGGAAAGCACTACATTTCTATGAAAGAAGCAGAGCAGCACATTCCTACGAGAATAAGGCAGAGATTGAATATTGTCTTTCCTTATTGAAGGTAATGCAACGGAAGCTGTTTGAGACGGTCTACATTTACTCCCAGTTCCCAATTATGGTAGCCTCCACTTGTAGAATCCATCTGTGTATTTCGTCACCCCTCTCTGTGACACCTGGTACATCTAAAAGTAAGAGTTAGAGAAAAATCATGGACAGGACCAGCAGACATAGAGTGTGTTGATAAGACAAAGTTTCTTTTTCTTTCAGTTTTTGTGGGAGGTGGTAGTGGTGAGACAGACATTGGGTAGAGTGCTGGCCGATGCATTTTGGAAAAAGAAGTTTCCCTTCCTGGCATTGCCTGTTTGACTGGAGACATAGCCTTCTTTTCTTCTATGTCATACTACTCTAATTTTGCGATTTTGCATATTTTTTTAGTCCCAACCCCCACCAACACCCTAGCATGGTGCCTACTTGTCTGTGTCTTCGAATCCACATGTACCTCTTTGTTCAGTGCTAAGAAGGAATATCCATGTACCATGCCTGTTGCTACTCCACAACTCGGGCACCCTGGTGACTCTAAAGATCCCTTTAAAAAAATCTAGGTGTGCCTGGGTGGCTCAATCGGTGAAGTGTCTATCTTCCGCACAGGTCATGATCTCACGGTCTGTAAGTTTGAGCCCCACGTCGGGCTTTGTGCTGACAGCCCAGAGCCTGGAGCCTGCTTCAGATTCTGTGTCCCCCTCTCTCTCTGCCCCTTCCCAGCTCATGATCTCTCTCTCTCTCAAAAATAAATAAACATTAAAAAAAATCTAGAGTGCAGAAAAATATGGTCCACGCTGAAGTTGATTTTACTTCTGTAAACTACCAGGCCTTATCGTATCTGTATCAATTTTAGGATGACTTCAGTATTGAATTGACATTGAAATTGTGACTATGGAAAGCTGTCATTCTGCACACAGTTTGAGGCTCAATCTAAATTCTCTATATTATTTTCTAATTGTCTAATGGACCTACTTTACATCCTCTCTTCTCAAATAGATTGTAGGCTTCTTTTCAGAGACGGAAAATAAACTTTCTATTTTTTTTTTACATTACTTGTAGCACTTCAAACAAAATAGAGACATGCTGGTGCTTCTAAACATTTGTTGTTATTAGTTTGTCATCTATATGATAATGACTGAAATTTACTTTTAAGATAGTTAATAAGTGGTACGGAGCCTGGCTGGCTCAGTCGGTAGAGCACACGACTCTTGATTTTGGGGTTGTGAGTTCAAGCCCCACTTTGGGGTAGAGTTAATTTAAAAAAAGAGTTAATAGATGGTAAATTTTTAAAAGCCATTTAAAATTTTTCTCTTCCCTTTAGATAGTAAAATTTTTAAAAACATTAAAAATTTTTTCTTTTCTTTTTTGCATTTTTCCCGTTTGACCGAGAAATCATTGACTCATATCACTGTGTAAGTTTAAAGCAGGCAGCATGGTGGTTTGATTTATACATATTGTGAAATAATGACCACAATAAGTTCAGCTCACATGCATCGTCTCATACAGATACAATAAAAAAAAAGAAAAGAAAAAAATGTTTTTTCTCCTTGTGATGACAACTTTTAAAATTTCCTCTCTTAACTTTTCTGTATGTCAAAGAGCAGTGTTAGCTATAATCGGCCTGTTGTACCTTACACCCCCAGTACTTTCCTTACAAGTGTAAGATTGTAACTTTTGACAACCTTCCTCCAGTCCCCCCTCCTCCAACTCCCTGCCTCTGGTAACCACAAGTACACTTAGTTTTTCTATGAGATTTTTTTTGGTTTTGTTTTTTTATGTTCCACATACAAGCGAGATGCTACAGATTTATCTTCTTCATCCATTTATTCATCAATGAGCACTTAGGTTTTTGCTTGTCTTGTCTATTGTAAATAACACTGCTTTGAACATGAGGGTAGAGGTATCTTTTGAAGTTTGTGTGTTGGTTTCCTTTGGATATATTCCCATGAGTGGAATTTGGATCATATAATAGTTCTATTTTTAATTTTTTGAGGACCTTCCATACTGTGTTCCGCTGTGACTGCACCAATTTAAAATTTTCCTTTTTTCTCCACATCCAAACCATAATATGTTTTCTCTTGTCTTTTTGGTGATGGCTATTCTAACAGAAGCGAGGAGATATCTCATTGTAGTTTTAATTTACATGTCCCTAGTGACTAGTGATGTTGAGTATCTTTTCATGTACTTGTTGGCTTTTCATATATCTTCTTTGAACAAATGTCAGTTCAGATCCTTCGACTGTTTTTTTTTTTATAGAAATATAGTTGACATACAATATCTTAAACTTCTAGAACCCTATTTTAATTTTTTTTAATGTTTATTTTTGAGAGAGAGAGAGACAGAGTGTGAGCAGGGGAGGGGCAGAGAGAGGGGGAGACGCAGAATCTGAAGCAGGCTCCAGGCTTTTAACTGTCAGCACAGAGTCCAATGCGAGGCTTGAACTCACGAACCGTGAGATCATGACCTGAGTCAAAGCCAGAAGGTTAACCGAATGAGCCACCCAGGCACCCCAGAACCCTATTTCCAACTGATAACAATTTAAACAGAACTACTGTGTATACTTTACACTTTTACTTCTTTCCCTCATGTTTTAGATTATTTCCGTTATAGTTTACATACTTGGTGTTTTAAAAAGTGATTATTTATTTAATAATGTTTATTTTATTTAACGTTTATTTTGACAGAGAGAGAGCAAACATGCAGGTGAGGTGCAGGGAAAGAGAGAGGGAATACCAAGCAGGCTCTGTGCTGTCAGTAAGGAGCCCCATTTGGGGCTCGAACCCATGAACAGTGAGATCATGACCTGAGCTGAAACCAAGAGTCAGTCACTCAACTGCCTGAGTCACCCAGGTGCCCCTGCATGTTTTTTATACCGTATAACCAATAATAGATATTGTATTTATAGTTGCTTTGTTACATTAATTTTTTTAGCTTTTTAACTAGAGTTGTGAGTTATGTACAGGTATTACCATATTAGAGAATATGACTATGACTATGTATTTACCATTACCAGTGAGAGTTATGCCACCTTTTTGTGTTTCTGTGCTATTAATTAGTGTGCTTTTACTTCACTCAGAGAACTCGATTTAGCATTTCTTGTGCGGCAGGTCTGGTAGTAATGAATTCCCTCAGGCTTTACTTGTTTGGGAAAGAAAGTTTTATCCATCCTTTGTTTCTGAGAGTTAGCTTTGCCTATCCTCAAGCTCATGGATCCTTTCTTTTGCATGGTTTAGTCCACTTCTAAAACTCTCTAATGAATTCTTCAGCTCAGTTATTATGTTTTTCAATAACATTAGGATATATATATTTTTTTGATGGTTGCTATTTCCTTGTCAAACTTCTTATCTTGTTTATTCACTATTTTCCTAATTTTATTCAGTTGTCTGTGTTTCTTTAGAGTTCACTAAACTTCCTTAAGTGATTTATTCTGAATTGCTTGTCTGACGGTTTATAGATCTCCATCTCCTTAGGATCTGTTATTGGAGTTTTATTAGTTTCTTTTAGTGGTGTCATATTTACTTGATTTTTTTTGGGGGGGGAGGGGAATCCTTTATTTCTTACGTTAGTATTTGTGCATTTGAGTAACTTATGAGTTTACTTTGTCAGACAGTTTCTTTACCAGTTACCTCTGTTTGGGTGTCCGGGTGTGCCTCTTAGTAATGTCTTTGGGCAGGTGGGTCCTGCTATTATTGCCTATTTTGAGGCCAAGCAACTGTTCGAGCTCTGAGGATGAGGATGGGTCTGAGAACAGTTGGATAAGATGGTGGCTTGGTTCCCGACCCAAGTGAGGCTATAGGATGGACCCCATGGTTGCCTGAATTCTCTGGTCAGGCTTAGTAGGGAGTCGAGACTGGGTGCTATATTCAGCAATAGATGGGGCTATGAACGAACTTCCCTGCACTGGCAGGGCAGCAGGCTGAGGCCCCAGGCCCACGCAGCTCATTGTCTGGGGGCCTGATTCAGGCCTAACTATGCCCTGAATTTTCGGGCCAGGTGAGGCCACCAGTTCGCTCCGCAGTTGGGGAAAGCCACAGGTTGTACTCTCTGTTTAAGTGCCATTGTATGTAGAGCTGTAGAATCAGCTATGCAATTTCCCACGTGCTCTGGTTAGATTCCCTGGTTGGAAAGGCTGAGGCTGTATTCATCTATGAGTAGGCCTACCAATTAAATTCCTTCTGCAAACTCAGTGGAAGAAGCCACTCTAAAACCAGTGATGCTCTTTGTTGTCTTAGCTCAGGCCAATCTGTACACTAAGATCTCTGACCAAAAGGGCCACTGACTGATCTGGAGGCTGTCCTTTCTGGCCTTCTCCCGGCTTGAGCACCACTGGACTCTACAGCTTTCAGGTGTTCTTGTCAGCCTTTTACCGTCAAAGGGGCCAAAAGACACTATCCGCAGCAGGATTACGCCTCAGCCCGCTTGCCTGGGTGGGAGGGGAAGGGGCCACTCCTGGCTACTCTCGATTTCCCAGATAGGCCTTCTGATTGGGAGTGGTCAGGAGCAACACTCGGCCTTGGTTTGATTATTCCCCCTGCCTGTGTGTAGCAAGGAAAACCTCCATAGGTGGTACTGGCTTTGCTTTAGGCGTGGTCAGCTCTGCCCACCCACCTCTTGGTTAAAGTGCCTGGCGAGACTATGACCCAGCCCTTTGCCTAGGCTTAGGCAATCTGGGCCCTAGACCAGCAAAATTCTTCATTTGAGGATCCAAACCTGATAGATCTGCACCCACCGAGTTCCCTGGTCAGAGTGCATCCCCAACTTGCTTCTGCAGATGAGCAAAACCGCTAGCTGGGATTACTACTTGGGCATTGCAGGTAAGAACTCAAGTTTGCCAAGATCTGTGTGTTGGTTGTTGCAAGCTCCTCCTCCCCACCTTGTCTATCACAGTCACGTTCCCAGTGCCTGCAAACCCTGTGGTGCAAGATCAGAGTAGGAACTTTCACAAAACAACCCACAATGCTGGTGGACGCTGGTTACCTCCTGTGCTCTCTTTTCCCACTGGACGCTGAGGCCTAACCTCTCCAAGTGGTGCTGTGTTGCATGGGGGAGGGGCTGGGGTGGGAATGGAGAGGGTGGGGGAGGTTTGGGGGGGCAGAGCAATGCAGTCATTGTGTAGCCCCTTCTCTTAGCCTTCTAATGCAGTCTGTCTGGTATCTGTGGAGGGAGTACTTCAGCCTCAGCCCCATGTTCTAGGATTCTCTCAGTGGTATCTTGTTCTCAAACAGATGTCGTTCCTCTGGTGAGGGGAGCAAAGTCAGGAACGACCCCTTGGTGACACTGCTCTCCCAGCTGGTAATTCTGATATCCCTGAAAGACACAGTCCAAACACCTAGAAAGCTTCTGCATTTTGCCTAATTGATTTCAATCACCTCTTAAACCAAATCAAGGCATAACTAAAGTCACAAAAACACCACTTAACTGTTGATTATGCTTTCTTCAGTTTTCAACATAAATAAACATGTAATAAGGAAAGCATTTAACTCAAGTTGAAAAACAGTTTCTTTTGAAACTTCATTAAAATAAAAACATGCTTGCAAGATTAAGGAGGTTGTTTTTCCCTTTCTCATTTTAAATGAAAACTGGTCACAAGTCAGAAAAGAGGAAAGCAAATGCCATAACCAACTACGATGAAGTGTTTTCTTCCACCAAAAATGAACCATTTCTAAATTTGCAAAATGAACTTCCTCTGTGTGAATTCTTAATAAGTCTTTTAGGGTGAAAATACCTCTCCATAAATTAAAAATAAGATGTCACGCTCTAAGCTGATGCTGGTTTTATATCTTTAAAATGCCATGTCTTACAACATGGAAACCTCAGGCTGTCTTCAGACATACACGGGAATTGAAAGCTGTCGCCCGTGAGTGCAGAGTGGCTGATAAGATACTGTCATATCGAGCTTTCTTTAATACCATGCACATTTTTCCTTACGACCAAGGTAATAGGAAGAATGCTGGTTAGGGACTGTATTCGTTTCCTAAGGCAGCCATAACAAAGTACCACAAACCTGGTGGCCTTAAATAATATAAATGTATTCTCTCTCAATCTAGAGGCTAGAAATCTAAAACAGCAGGGCCACGATCCCTCTGAGACTCTGGGTAGAACTCTTCTTTGACTCTTGACAACTCTGTAGTAGCCTCAGCATTCCTCGTCTTGCAGCTACATCCAATTTCTGCCTCTGTTGTCCCAAGGCTCTCTCCCTTTTGTCTCTGGCTTCATACATGGCATTTTCTTCTTCTCATAAAGACACCCAGCTTACTATGTTAGAGCTTAGTCTGATGACCTCACTTTAACTTGACTACATTTACAAAGGTCCTGTTTCCAGATAGGATCACATTCACAGGTATTTGGCATTAGGACTTTGGTGGGAGTGGGAGTGGGTGCGATTCAACCCATAACAGGGATGTAGGTGATCAACACCCATTCCTTAAAAAACAAGTAAGCCAGTTAATCATTTTAGAAGTATCTTTAATGAAAAAAAAAAAAAAACTTTTATTACTCAGCAAGCATAACATGTGAGCCAAAAAATATAATGAGCTTTCTACTTGTATTGCTGACACCGATATAAATTTCATATTTTTTAATATTATTTTTCACTTTTTAGGTTAATTTTTTAGGAAATATGATTGGACACTCCAAGAGTTCTATTTTGAAACCCACTTTGCTTCTGTACTATACCTTTAAAAGGTCTCATTTGGGGGTGCCTGGGTGGCCATTCAGTTGAGCTTCCGACTTCAGTTCAGGTCGTGATCTCGTGTTTCGTTCATAAGTTCGAGCCCTGCATAGGGCTCTGTGCCGACAGCTCAGTGTCTATAGCCTGCTTCTGATTCTGTGTCTCCCTCTCTCTGTCCTCACTCACTCACATTGTCTCTGTCTCTGCCTCTCTCTCAAAAATAAATAAACATTAAAAAAATTTTTTAAAAGGTCTCTTTTGTACAGCATAGTAATTTTTCTATACCATCCACTTAAATGTCCTATATTTTCCCAACATTTATATATAATAACTAAATAACAACACAGTAAATTCATTTTAGAGGTAACTATAGACCTTATGTATTAAGTATTTCAGAATTCTAACTTTTTTTTACTCACAATTTTTTTCATATTTCAGCCAAGTTTGGCGGATTATAATCTTTGCTTACTTATACCTCCAAATTTTTAGCATAGTGGTAATTCAATTTGGTCCCTTCCAGTCACGTTTAATACTTATTTTAGTTTATTTTTAGAAATTGACTTCCATTTTGGTGATTGAGGACAGACTGAAAATAATCTCAGAAGAAAGTTTATGATAAAGAGGTATAAAAGTAAATAATGAGAATTTATTGCTTCTCTTTCTCTGAAATTTGACTTTGTGAGATAAGTACTTTATAGGAATTATATTACCTCCTATGTTAAAAGAATTAATAAGATTATCATACAATTTGAGTCTACATAAGCCAATGGTTTGTGTTTTTTTCTGTGTGTTTTTTTTTTCTTTTTCTTTTTTTTCCCCTAGAGTAAGTTGACTGCGTATTTTAGCTTCTTGTGGTTTAGGCCGGAATGATCACCTTGGGTTTTATTAGTAATCAAACTGAGTTTTAGTAAAAACTAAATACATACACTATTATTACAATAAAATATTTCAATTTTAGTCTTCATAAAACTACATAGCAAATTTGAGAGTAATGTTTTTAAATTTATACTCACTTTCTAATTTAAAATTAAATCAAAGTAATATCTATATTTGCATCTGTTTATGTACATTTTTTTAATTAAACTTATGGTAAAAAGTAGATATCACCTTAAGCCCACATTGTGTGGTAAGAAAATCCTGTTGTATCTGTTTGCGATTAACCATAACGCTTCCATATGTGGTATCTCTCTGGATTCAAACTGTCTACAGTAACTTGATCAGGGGTATAATTACACCCTACTTGAATCAAGAAAGTCAAATAATGTCAAAAACAATCATTTTACTTGTAGATGTTTGGAGAATTAAGAGCTGAAAAAATGCAGATAGCATAATGTTAACATCTGATCCTGCAGAACCTTCATACCGGGAGGACTGGAAATTGTATGAAAGAATGTTATAGAAATGCAGAGAAGCTCATGCATGGAAAAAAAGAAAAGTTGGCTTTTAGTTAGTGTCTAAACTATCAAGTCCCTAAATTTTCTTAAAAAAGAAAAAAAGAAAAAAAAAAAAAAGAAAGTTGATTAGGCCAGAAAGAGAGTCAGACTGCTGGAGACTGCAGTGATAGGCTGCTTTCCACTACTGGACTGAGCTGGGGAAGGAGTTACGTGAGGACCAAGATTGAGTTAAGTGAAACTACTACCAAAAACCTCAAGTAAATGGCATTGGTCAGGGAGAAGTAGAATTAAGTCAAATCCAACTGGTTGATGTGGAACCAAGAAGTGAGGTAAGCATGGGGTGTAGAATTCATACGGAAGATGGAAAAAAAAAATCAAGATTATGATGCTTTTGTCTAGATCTGTTGTTTTGAATGTGAACACCTTACATCTCTTGAATATGTCCACTGGCCAGTTCCAAGCCGCCGTCTGACCTACACTGTAACCCCTTCTTCCAGATTTGCTATTATTTTATAGCACTAGCTCCACAACTATAGATAGCTAAATAGGGCGTATGTAACTGGTAACCACTGTGAAATTCCTAGAACTAAGAATTAGGGAAACTTCTCGTAGCACAAGTACAGATTTTCTTACATACGTTGCATGTCATGTTATAAGCATATGCTGTTTCACATTTCCCAAGTTAGGTTTTATTCAACCTCTATGAAATAGACAATAAGATATTTTTTACCTATATATTTAAATAATTCCAATATCATGCAGATAACACATTGAAATTTCATTTCCTTTCAAAACAAAGGATAAAATGTGTATTCTGCTTAGGTTATTTCTATATAACGATTAATAATGAAAATTTAAATTTCAACAGTCTTAATTAAACTGGTTAGTTTTGTGTACTTAACACATAATAGATTTGGATAAAATCTAATCATTTTGTTTGGCTTTACTTGTTGGCCACAAATTTATAGGCCATTTTGGCCGTATCTGTTCCACTTCTCTTTCTTTTCCTTCTCTCTCTTTCCTGAGTACTCAGGATCAGCTAAGTTTTAGAAATAAAGAATTTAGTTTTGGACATTTGATGGAAAATATCCTCTCAATGATTCTTACCATGTTAAACTTGGGACAATTTATGACAGAGTGCCATATGAGCAGGTTGTTCATGGACCAACCTAGGCTGTAAGTTGATTCCTCAGCTATAGAGGTCTTGCCCCATTATTTGACATCCTTGATTCAAGCAGTGTGTAATTATAGGCCTAATCAAGTTTCAATAGTCAGCCTTAATAAGAATCAGAAGCTTGAATTTCATTGTCGACCACCATTTAGTTTCATAAGGAATGGAGTGCTTGCTGAGAATGATGTGGCCTTTTTGTCTACCTCCACTTAGAGTGGGTTTGCCACATCCTCCACCAGCCGAGGTCTCCACTGTACCCTCTCTTTGCAGGCGTTGTAAGTACAGTGCAGGGGTGCACAGTTTGCCTTATTAAAAGTCTGGAAAGATGAAATGATTTGGGAGGAGCTGGAAATCTCGGACACCTCCCCGGCCCACTGGCCAGTGCTTACATTTGCTGTGATGATGTAAATAAAACTAGGGTAGTATAATGCCCAGAGTTCTCAAAGTTATTTACATCTCGGCATGAGTGGGTTTATCCGCTTATTTCCTTGAGATGAGTTTTGGTAGAAGAGTTGGAAAAGAAGTGGGAAGGGGAGGCCAAGGACAAGAAATTTTGCCTCCAGCTGGTTTAGGTTAGAATCATTTTATCAAGAAAAATTCTCTGATGGGTTCTGGGTTCCCAAACAGGTGGGCTATTCTGACTGAGGAAAATAACTTAGCTGAGCATTTCTCTCTAGAAATAAAGATGTTAGAGTCTCCTAAGGAGAGAAGATCTGATGACAGAAATCTCCATCTATCACAAGTATTTATTGACCCTCTGCTGCACACACAGCACAGTGTCCGGTGCTCCAGAGTTGAAGAGACTTAAGATGTGTTATTCTTTTGAGGATTTGTCATTTGTTGTGGTAACGCTGTTTTTTGAAAGGTGATCGTTTGTGTTTCACTATTTGTCCTCCGACATTCTAAATGATTTTCTCAATGGGAGAAATCCTACTATTCTAATTTGAAGTTTTTTGTTCCAAATTTAAAGCCATTCATCATTATAATATTTTATGAAAATTGTATCTTTGGTAAAGCCAAAATATGAGTATAAATTTGCAGGTATACTGCTGTTTATAGTGTCAGAATCATGGCATGCACAGTACAAGCTTCAGCAGTTGTAACGTTACAAATGAGAGATTTATCAAGTGCTAGGCACCCTCTATTCTTTTTTGATAGAATTGAATAATCCTTAAAACCACAGATTTTGGAGACAGACTATATGGGTTCCAATCCAAATTCTGTTATTCATGTTAGCAATATGACCTT
Organism: Paguma larvata; assembly: GCA_030068075.1. Taxonomy (NCBI): domain Eukaryota; kingdom Metazoa; phylum Chordata; class Mammalia; order Carnivora; family Viverridae; genus Paguma; species Paguma larvata. Next base: position 66,452,203 of record CM057825.1, on the reverse strand, counting down.
GGAGAAGTTAGTTAATCTCTTAGTTCCTCAATTTCTTCAACTGTAAAATAAGAATGATAATAATGATACATCGATCATAGAGTTGCTTTGAGGATTAAATAAGTTAACCTTTGTAAGAGGCTTAGAACAATGCCTGGCCCATTATAAGCATTTCGTTAAATAATTAAACCAGAAGATATTCACTAGTTTAAGTTATATTCTTATCTCTTCATATTTTTGTATTAATCTATAGCATGCCAACTCTGTAACACTTAGCTTTCAAAATAATTCTGAATATAACAAATGGAAAATAGAAAATGAGAAAATAATGTTCACTTAAATAAGTTGAAAAGTTTAAAAATTAGTGGTCAGCCATCTTGTCACCATTTTTAAATTAGACCCTTAATTTGAGAGTTGCTATTTAGAAGCTCCTTTACCACCATGCTGAGAAATAGATGAATATGATTCCTTTGGAGGAGATATTCCACTGCTGTATGTAATAGGACAGCAAACTAGCACACCATGCTGACTTCGTATGAGATGCTTGTCCGTTCTCCAACTGTTTGTCCGGAAGCCTAATGATTAGAGCATTAAAAAAAGTGATACATAGACTATATGACAGCTAAATTGATATTTCCACTACTAAATATGTGTGGTATAGCTTTTTAACAGTTCTAATACAATAGTATCATAGAAGGATAAATTCCGAAGATGTTCTCCTTGCTTGGTAATTCAAATGTTCGTAGGTTCTTGTTAAATATCAGCTTTTTAGCTGTGTCAGGAAACTTTTACTCAGCAGAGTTTTTCAGTCCCTCTCCATTTTGCATGTCAACTACAAGGCAAACATAGAGATATACGTTCAAAGTTTTCTGAATTGAAAAGGAATTGTGGATACATACACCTTAATTTTATTTCGTTTATGAATATTTGAGTTTCTACCTTATCATATCACACTCAACCTTAAAGAGATCTTTAACATAACTCTTCCTGTAAATTGTTATATATGGTCATGGTGAATCTCAAAAATACGGTTAGAGCAAGTACTCCATTAATTTATTAGGAAAATCTAAAGACAAAACAACAACCTTTCTTTAAGACACCAGCTTTACCGCGATTGGTTGCACGTCTAATGGAGTATGACTTGACCACTTTCCAAGCTCCCATCTGTAAAATGAACGTGATGCAACCTAATATCTTTGGGCCAAAGTTATCAAACAGGAACAACCATCTGGTCAACTCTATATCATATTACATGTCGTAAGGATAACCTTAGCTCCTCAAGAAGTTCTAGGCCTCTATGTTTACATGGGGAATGGACAATATTATTTGGACAGTATTCAGAAACCTAATGGCTTCCACACTAATCAAGGACAGGGGAGCATCATTAATAGGGAAAGGGAATTAAATGATTGCATTTATACTATAAACCATTGTCAGGCTAAACCGCCCATCAATGATAATTTCTCACAGGGAAAAATGCTACACTCACATGAGAAACAGAAGAAAGAAGGATAAGGCAGGATGTTCCTTTGGGATCAGGTTGATTCCAGTAATGTTTATCAATGCTCTGAATGATGGAGGAGAAAGCATCCTTATTAGATTTTCCAATAATCCAGTTAGGCAGGAAAAAAGAGGAAATTAATTCAAAGGGACTTTGACAAATAAGAAATGGCCTGTCAACACAAGTTCAGAAAAGGGCAAGTACAAAACAAGTATTAGGCTCAGACTATTGCTAATCTGATAAAAGATGGGAATGGCCAGAATGAGTGGCCAGAACTAGACCTGGGGCTCTTAGTAAGGTGAATAAGAGACAGTAATGTGGTACTTCCACTGTGAAATATGGGCTTATTGAATATTAGGGCATATGCAATAGTAATGACAGACAGTATCCAACAGATGAAAAATACTTCCAATCAGGAAAGGTTAAAGAAGATCGTATAACCCAAAGAGGGAAGGTTAAAAAGAGGTTTTAGTAGCTAGGGTCTGTGCACTATTGAGTTACTGCATTCTTGCATAAACCATGCCATAGATAATCAATAAATTGTGCTTTCGACACCAAAGTGTTTCTATACAGACTTATTCCATGAGTAGAACTGATTTGGAAACAATGGTAATACCCAGGATTCCACCATTGCTACCAGTGGTTATTAACCAGTTCTCAAAATGGCTGGCCCTTTAACTGAGGAAGACCAGTTTTGTTGTTTGTTTGTCCGTTTTCCTCTTTCCAGTTGAAACCACACGTATCACCATATTTGGTCATCTCTTTGGTCTAGTCCAATATTCAGACTCTAACCATGTTACCCCAAAATATTTCCCTGAAGAACTGCTTTCTTTGATGTTAACCTCAAACACTAGAATATACTTTTCATTCTATCTTGATTTTCTACCACAACCCAATACCAACTTCTCAGCAATGAATTTATCTAAAGCCTTTTAAAACTATTTATAGTGTGTACTGTTGTTTGCCATAATGGATTCCATTTAGGTAGCACCCGATGTGCCAAAGTATTACTTAACTTTTTTTTTTTTGTCCTGAACTTACTGTTTTAAAAGTCTAAGTTCATGTTCTAAGATTCCAAAAATTGATAAACAAGTCTATTCTCTGTTTTCAAATATTTATCACTTTCGACATTTCTCTTTCAAGATGTTAGAAGCCTATCTTTTTCAGTCAGTCCTTTTTTACCTTCCAACTTCTTGGTTATTTTTATATTATTTCCTTAACCTTCTTGGGATATGATAACTGTTAACCGAAATAGCCTGTTTTCTCTTGGGTTTGCTTCCATTCAGAAAGTACATCACATAGAACAGGTGAAGCAATGTTATGGCATAATATATTTAACTCATTATATACACGAAAACTTCCCAGGTAGTGGATGTTTTACAGGTTTGCATACCTGAGAAGTTCAACATGACACACACTCACTATGTATTTTCATCTTTGCTCCCTGTATAAACCCTTCCCTAACTTCTTCTAGATCTTCCTTCAAGGAGAAAGTAGCTATCACTTGAACACTTCTTGCCTTACTTCTGATTGCCATTTTTCTGATTTTCATGATTTTCTTTTCTTTCTCGTTATAGTATAAGTAGGGGAAGTACAGGAGACCAAGGCGGCTAAGGCCGCTATGAAGGATTGTTGAAGCTATCAACAGTGGGATACCATGTTGAAAAAGGGTGATGCCGCAGTCTAGGAGACCTAGAACACCAGCAGATGTTGCTATGAGGTTGAAAATGAGAGAATGTGGGAATGAGAAAGTAAGGAGCCTGGAAGAATAAACGGTATATTTTGAAAATAAGCAAGAGATTAAGAGGTTAAGGATATCTCAGTTTAAGACAATGACAAAACCCGGGGGGGGGTGGTATCTATTAGAGTGAGCGGCATAGATTAAGTGTAGGTAAAGTAGATCTGTAGTACTAGCAGGAATGCAGTGAAAGATGGATCACCTATACTTATTTTGACATGTCCCAGGATTACGCCTAGACGGGGGATGAAGAGAAAGGTTGTAAATTATGTTCCAAGGTTTTAATTCAGGGGTTCTCAAAATGAGGTCTATGGACTAATTTGGATCTTCAAGACACTTGTTAGACAATCTATAGGTAAAACTATTTTCATAATAATATAAAGACATTATTTGCCCTTTTCACTCTGTTAACATTTGCACTGATTATGCAAAAACACTTGTGAGTAGAGCTAGTAAAATACTTGACGTTGAGAGACTGAATGCTTTCCCCTAAAATCAGGAACAAGACAAGTCGTTGTATTTACCGCTCTTATTTAACATTATCCTGGAGATTCTAGCTGGGACAACTAGGCAAGAAATAGAAAAAAGTCATCAATGAGAAAAGAAATAAAACTCTTTCTCCTTGCAGTTGACATAATGTCATATATAAAAAACTGCAAAATCCGCAAAAGAACTATTAGAGCGAGTAAACAAGTTAAGCAAGGTTGCTGAATAAACTATCAATATAAAAAATTAATTGTATTTCTATCCACTAGCAATGAACAATCCAGAAATGAAATTAAGAAGACAATATAATTTACAGTAGCTTCAAGAAGAATAAAATACTAAGGAATAAATTTAACAAAATAAATGTTTAGCACTTATACACTGAAAACGATAAAACACTGTTGAAAGAAATTAAAGAAGTAAATAAATGCAGAGATATCCGATGTTTGTGGATCTGGAAACTTAATGTTAAGTTGGTAACACCCCCAAAAATGCCCTACAGATTCAAAGCAATACCTTTTAAATCCTCAGCTGCTTTTTTCTTTTTTTTGGTATAAATCGAGACAATTGATCCTAGAATTCATAATGAAATGTAAAGGATCCTCAAAAGCCAAAGCAATCTTAAAAGGAAAATCAGAATTAAGGCACTCATATTTCCTTTTTTTTTAATGTTTATTTATTTTTGAGAGAGAGAGAAACACAGAGTGCAAGTGGAGGAGGGGCAGAGAAAGAGGGAGACACAGAATCCAAAGCAGGCTCCAGGCTTGGAGTTCTCAGTACAGAGCCTGATGCAGAGCTCGAACCCATGAACTGTGAGATCATGACCTGAGCTGAAGTCAGACACTTAACCAACTGAGTCACTCAGGTGCACCAAGGCACTCATATTTCCCAATTTCAATACTGCCTACAAAACTACAGGAATCAGTATTATGTGGTACTGGCATAAGAATATAAGTGAATGAAATAGACTCAAGGGACCAGAAACTCTTACAGTTATGGTCAATGGATTTTGACAAGGGAGCCAGAACAATTAAATAGGAAAATAATAGTTTTTTCAACAAATGGTATTGGGATAATTGGATATCCTACATCCAAAAGAGTTGGACTTACATCATAAATAAACAGAACTAAGTCAAAATAAATTAGAGATAAAAATGTAAGAGCTAAAAATACACAAATACACAGCCCAGAGAAGAACACATAAGAATAAATCTTTGTAATCTTGGATTAAGCAACGGCTTCTTGGATAGGACAATACAAGCAGTAGTGACAAAAATAAAAATAAGTCAAATAGACTTCATCAAGTCTAAAAACGTTTCTGCTTCAATGGTATCATCATGAAAGGGAAAAGACATCCCACAGAATGATTGAAAATATCTGCAAATCACAGGTCTCCTCAGGGGTTAGTATCTAGGATACTCTTACAACTCGAAAATAAAAAGACAAATAATCCCATTAAAGTTTGGGCAAAGGATCCTAGCAGACATTTTTCCATGGAAGATATCCAAATGCCAGAAACCACAGGAAAGAATGCTCAATACCATTAGTCATCATGGAAATGCAAATAAAAACCACAATGAAATACCGCTTCCCATTAGGAAGGCAATAATAAAAAAAAGGCAGGTAATAGAAAGTGTTAGCTAGAATCTGGAGAAACTGGACATTTCATGCAAGCTGGTAGAAATGTAAAATGGTGCAGCAACTTTGGGGAATAATCTGGCAATTCCTCAAATGATTAAATATAGTGATTAAATATTGACTTGGAAACTCCACTCTTAGGTATATACCCAAAAGAAATGAAAACATAGTCCACACAAAAACCTGTGCATGACAGTTTGTAGCAGAATTATTTATAGTGGCCCAAAAAGTGGGAATAACACAAACGTCCATCAAATGATGACAGGATAAACAAAGCGTCATGTATCTGTAATACGGAATATTATTTGGCAATAAAATTATTTCCAATATTATTTAGCAACAATAATACATATCATAGCTACGGTACGGATGAATCCTGAAAACATTACATTAAATGAAAGAAGCCACACAAAATATCACGTGTGGTCTGATTCCATGTATCTGAAATGTCTGCAGTAGATGAATCTAAACAAACAGAAGGAATGGTGGTTTCCAGAGGCTGGAGAGCCTGGGGAATGAGTGGAAAGTATTTTAATAAGAATGAGGCTTTTCATAAGATGATGAAAATTTTCCAGCATTTGATAGTGGTGATGGCGGCATAACTTTGTGAATATTTTAGAAATCACCGAACTATATAGATATTTCACAAATGTCAATTTTATGGTATGTGAATTTTTTCTTAATAAAGTTATTATTTAAGACAAACAGCACAAGGGTGGGTGTACCTGCTGGCCGTGAGGCCCACATCGAGGCTGTAGCACTCAGCTCTGTACCTGCAGGGTTGTTTTCTCTGGGCCACCCACTCATGGTAAGAAAAGAAGCAAGTTAGTTTCACTTAAGAATATCTCCAATGAAGCATGAAAAGTTATTACTTTTATTAAATATGAACCCTCAGTACACATAATTTTTCATATTCTGTTCGATAAAATGGGAAGTATGCATAAAACGGAGTATGCATAAAGTACTTCTCCCAAATAGTGAAGTGTGACGATTGTCTCTGGGAAGTGTAATCCTGAGATTGCTGGAGCCGCACGCAAGCTGAACTAGCCATTTTTTCATGGAACACAATTTTTGTTTTAAAAAAAGATTGACAAACTGTGGTTTTCTTCAGATTTGGGTATTTGGCAGACATTTTCTCAAAAATTAATGAAGCGATGGGGGCACCTGCATGGCTCAGTCAGGTGAGTGTCTGTGCTGACAGCTCTGAGCCTGGAACCTGCTTTGGATTCTGTGTCTCCCTCTTTCTGCCCTTCCCTTCTTGTGCTCTTTCTCTCTCTCAAACATAAATAAACATTAAAAAATTTAAAAAAAAACATTAATGAAGTGAGCCTATCACTTCAAGGAAAACAATGGGCAGTATTTGCTGTCAGTGATGAAACTGGAGATTTCATGTGAAAATAAGAATTCTGGGGAAGTCGTATCCTCCTCCCTAAGCTTAATGGTGTACTAAAAAAACTTTCCGATGAGATTGGTAATGAGTGCTATTTTTTGATTCTGTATAATGAATGTATTATTGGAAATTTCACATTAATTGTTGAACCAATATTCTTCAAAAGACTAATTCAGGGTGTTATAAGATCCTGTATTCACGAAAGATCCATTCAAAACCCAAGAAAGATAAATATATTTTGATGTAACAGAGTATAAGATGTGGTTTCAGATTTCACATCACAACTAACCTTTAAGAAACTACTCTTTGTCAATTTTAGTGAGGTATCAAAAAAGAATACAATTATCTGGAAAGGCTACTAAAATGCCCCTCCATGTTCCCATGATATATCTATGTGTGGCCAGATTTTATACATATACTTCAACCAAAATGACATATTCTCAATAGACTGTATGAAGATACAGATTGGAGATACCAACTGTTTCCGGTAAGCCAGATATTAAAGATATCTGCAGAAATGTAAGTATTGTCACTCTTCTCACTATTTTTTTTTGAAATATACTTGTTTTTCACAAAAATACGTTGTTTAGGGTAACATGTACTGGATTTATTTTGTCTTTTTCCAATTAATAAATAAAAGCATCTTAAATTATCTGGTTTAATTTCCAGTACAGTAAATATCAATAGATATAATCCACATTACAGAAACCTTTTGGAGTTCTTGATAATTTTTAGGGGGTCTAAAAGGATATGAACACCCAAAAGTTTGAGAACCATGGCCTGAAATAATATAGATTATATCTGGAGTTAAAACAAGGAAAATTTTTAATATAATTTGGACACTTTAAACATCCTAAAAAGGGGGGCATGTTTTAGAATAAAACAAAGTCTGGATATAATACATACTTTTTAGTGTTCGTAATATACCAGGCACTATCTTAAGAATTTTGCTAATATTAACTCATCGAATCCTCTGCATAATTTTATGGTGTGGGTTCTATTATTATCCTCCTTTTACATGTGAGAATATTAAGTCACTGAGAGGTTAAGTAAGTGGCTCAAAGTCACACAGCTAGTAAGTATCGGAGGAATATTTGAACCTAAGCCATTTGGTTTCAACATTTTTGCTGTCTTATTTGTAAGTGACAAAATGTGCTACCAGAAGGACCACACTGGCAGGTGCTGGAGGACACACCTACTGCTTTCTACGTGCCTTCTCTGTGAGCAGAACCGTTCTAGGCGTCTGCCAGCCGCACGTTCTCTCATTAATCTGTAAAATACTTTGCAAAACTGATATTCTACTTTTTAACCTGGCACATGAGGAAGTTGATATTAGAGATAATCAATAGCTTGTTCACAGTAGCAGCTACTTAAGTACCAGACGACTTCGCTGAGGGTTCAGCACTCTGTTTAATTTCAAAACCTTACCTTTGAAGCATTTTTCTTTACACTGTAAAGATGGCTGTTTCCTATATTCTACAAGAAAAGAGCTTCAAATAAGTTAGATCTCAAAACATTGATATTTTAAATATCTCTCAATTACCAGGGAAACCACCATTAGTATACATAAAAGAATTTCAAGGAATGTGAGATAAAATGAGTAGCTGTCTATCTATTTATCTACCTATCTTCCTACCTACCTAACTCCCTCCATATATGTAAAAAAAAGAAACTTACAAGCTATAGATGTATTTGGCAAAATTTAGAAGTAGGACTTTCTATAGATTATATAGATAAATAATTAAAACTAGAAACATAAAAATACGAACTTCCATAATATCTAATATTAATAGATAACATTTATTTACTGTTATGTGCCGGTAATGAGTATTTCCTACATGTTATCTCCTTTAATTTCTCCAAAAACTCTATGAAGAATACGTTATTAACCTTATTTTATAGACGATAAATTGAGGCTCAGAGGTATTCAAATAACTAACTAAACCACATAGATAAAAAGTGGCAGAATCATGAAACACAAATTTGGCTGATAGAAAAACCTTCATTATTCTGTTGCAGAAAATGTAAAATAAAGGAAATCTTTTCTCTTTTTTGAGTTTTAAAATTCTCTAATTCTATTTTCTGATTTCTTTAAATGCTTAGTATGATTTATCAGTAGTATTAATAATATTAATTCGTCCCGTGTTATTGAATTATGGGTGAGGACAAACCCCCAAAATCCCTGGAAAGACTTTAGAGTTATAATAAATTGGCTTTTAGAATTATAGTGTTTGGGCTTATCATTAACTTTTTCCTTCTCAAAATAGGCTAAAGGCAATTTTAAGTTTTATAATGAATTGTTAACTTCCATCTTGTTTCCATAAACTGAACTCTTAATGTAAAATAGTTTTTGTTTTTCTGCTCTCCTATCTCTCCTGTTTTCCTGATTGTACCGCATTTATTCAGCCTTGGTTTTAGTGATATTTCCAATTCCATAAGAATATCGTTAAAAACATTTCAATTACCCTAGCACAGGCAAAAAAAATAAGTAACATAAACACCTAATTTCTATGTCCTGGTTCATTTTGGGGGTACCCTTCATGAAAACAGGACATTAAATCATTCCAAAGTTGTCTTCTTTTATTTTCTAGTTTTGCACCATCATTTATAATATCCAATTTCCCTTTGTATGCAGACCTCTGTTTGTGTCTGTTCTAACTTAATTTTTGACCAGGTTTCATTGCCATTTCCGTATCATTTGCACATTAGAAGACATTGGACATACTGAGGCCAACCTTCATTACCAATAAATCAGAGTTTCTCATTAAGAGCTAATGAGCTCTTATATTGTCCCTCTGATTATTACCCTTGTTCCATTTGAAAAAGAAAACATTTCATCTTTTTTATTCTCTTTCCCAATCCTACGTTTCAGGGCCCGAGCGTTTTTAAGAACAGAAGCGAGATGAGCCTACCACAGCTTCGGCCTTGCTTCTTTTTACTCTCTGGTGAGAGAAAGAGGCTGTTGTTACATGTCGGATTAATAAGAGTGTTGTTTAGAGATTTAGAGATAAGATCGAATCCCTGCTCTGACATTTATTGCCCAGATAATACTGCAAACTTTATTAAGCCTAGCCCTGCCTCAGTTTCCTCATCTCCGATGATAATCCCGCTCTGTTGGTTTATAATGAAAATTAAATGAGATCATAACTGCAAAGCATTCAGTACTCTGCCGGGCACATAGCAAGTGTTCAGCGCATGGTTGTTATGAGTGAAGGAATTAATTGAGTCCCTCAGAAAATTTGTGTCCTCGCTTCGTGTAAATTTTTTTCTCACTTGTCTGCTGTCAAGCAAGGGCCTTCCTTATGAAAAGAGAAGAAAAAATAACATATTCTCCTAATTATATAAAGATTTAACTCTGCCTTTTGGGGAGGTGGTGGAGGGAGAAGTAGGGAGAGACAGCAGTGAATTTAAAATTTAAGAAATGAGAAGTTTGATATTATTTCATGAAAGTGATAATGAAAAATGAAATAGCCAGACATGTTAATATACTCTTTCCAACTATGGAATTGGGTAGTGGGGAAGCAGGCAACCTCATTAATTAATCAATAGATGCATTAAACAAGTATATAAATCAATTAAATAGCAATCTATAGTAATATCCTCAGAAAGATAAGAGAAAATAATGGACTCATTTCTTTTAAAAACGTTATTTTTTACAAAAAGGATATTCAGCAAATAAACAAAAGCTTTTGAAAATTGACAGGAAAAATGTTAGATGAAAAGACAGTGTTAAGGTACCAAAAACAAACAAACAAAAAACAGAAAAAAAAAAAAACAACTTAAAGACAATTAGAAGGCTTGAAGCTAAAGTTAAGAAAATAGCTTAGAAAGCTGAAGGAAAAGCAAAAACCATACAATCAGAGAGTAATTTTATGAATTCCATCCTCTAACAAATCTAGAATTCCAGAAAAAAAAAGAACAGAAAAAAAATGGAAGAGAAGAATCGTCAAAAATTGTCAAAAAATACTAAGAAAAAATCTCCCAGAAATGAAGATCTCAAGTTTCCAGAATAGCCCTAACGGTTAGTCATTTATGTGAATGAAATTGAGGAGGCTTAAGTCAGTTATCGTAGTGTCTCCATTTTCCAAGTCCCAAAATTTTGTTGTTAATTTCCCATCTTCGATCATTCTTCTGCTCTTGTCCTACTAGGCTTTCCTATGGGTATGAGATAATGTTTGTATTCATTTCTTCATATGTAATTGGAGTTCATTAAAAAAAAAAAACAACCTCCATAGCTTAGTAGCATAGAGGTAGATTCATAGTAAGAACTCATTTTATGCTTGCTGAATAAACAAATATTTTGGAGTATTGAGCAGGAATATTAGAATAAAAACAGAGTACGTGCTATGCCCACTTCTACAAACTTACCTAATTGCTTGCATGAATTTGGGCATATTACTTCATATTTCTGAGCCTTACTCTCATCTGCTAGATTGTGTTAATATTAAATTGCTAAGAAATTATTTGAATATAAATTCAGTGCTATTCATCAATTACCTATCATAGTGCCTGGAACCTGCCAGGAAGCCAATAACCTGTTCCTCCCGCTTCTTTTGGACTCCGTAACAGTATCGCGATGCATATGGACAAGCCCTTGTTTGAGTTTTGTCTCAGTATTTATTTCAAAGCCTGCCTCAAATTTAGCTGTTTGTAAGTGCAACCTTTTCATGGAACTCTAAAAACCTTGTCAATATATAAACGGTGACTTTTATTGAGAAAAATATCTGCGAAATTCACAAAGGTCACTTGAAATTGTTCAGTGATAAATTTCACCTATTAAGAAATTATAAAAATATATGATAGATGTACTTTCAAGTGTGTGCAAGTTAAACTGTGAAGATTTAACTGTTTGATTCCCATTTTAAATGATAGAACATTATTGTGAACAATTTTCTATAGAACAATTGCTCATTTTTGTTTTTATTCGAAGCAGACATCTAGTCAGTACATTAGAATATAAAATAACTTTAAGTATCTAGAATATGCAAAATTTGGTGGTAGCAAGATGTATGAAATATAAAAATGAGGTGTTTTGTAATATATTTTTATCAAAAGTTTTTATTTGTCTTATTAACTAGTAGATAATTCATTACTTACATAAAAGGACAGGATTAGACCCAGATTTTTTATTTATTCAAATTACAAATAAGTTAAGAGTTTGGGTCAAGATCCAGCTGGGGATGAATTACAATACTAGATGAATGATGGTGTCTCTTGTGCTGAGAAAAAGGACGATATTTCAACTTTGATTCCCTTAGGTAAAATAACACAGGAACAACAGAGAAAAACTTATCATTAGAACTACTGACTTCCTTTCAATAACCCACCCGATTCTTTCTATTTCCTCGAAAATAAGTGTTTAAAACTAACAGAAACCTACCTTTTTTTGGTGCACTCTTCTTCAGTCAAGAAACATTGAAGTTTTCCCCGGTCAGTAAGTTGTTTTAGTAAATATGGAATCTGAGAGGAGTTTTGAAACCAGTTTTAAAAAGTAACGATTTAGACTTTTAATCATGACTAAAATAAAGACACAAAAAGCACTACTTATATTCTGGCTACTGGGCTGTGTATACTTCTATGTTCTAAATTCTAGAGCATTTCCTTTATCACAAGGAGAAATGAGTCTGCAAGCTCATTCTAATATTCAGAGCAACTCTAATAAGGAGCAAACAGCCCACCACCGGAAACAGGAGATCGTAGCTCCGATAAATAGTTTGCCTAACCATAAGTAACTAGTTAATCTAGCTACAATGATTTTTAAAAAGGTTTCTCTCATACATAAAAAATAAAATAATAACCAATTTATCTCTACTTTACAAAGGTTTATACTTGATGACTAATACGATTGCTTGAAATTTCCCTTTACAGTAGGGACGGTGTTCACTGAGCAGAAAGGCAAAGGAACATCACTTGGGCACAGAGTTGCTAAAACATAAATCATTTTACTTATGTGGTAGGAAATACATGCATTTTTACATTCTGCATGAATAGTCTATGAGAGATTGCCAGAAGATGCAAGTGGTTGAATTAGGACTAAGTCCAGAACTAGCTTAAGGAATGAGATTAAAAGGCTACTTATGTGAAATTGCCTTTCTTATTGAAACGAAATGTTCAGACTACAGACTCAATACTTTGACTAAGCACTACTCTTGTTTCTCCTCATCTTTTTATTTTTATTTTTTTATTTACTCATTTTTTAAATTTTTGGAGCATCTGGCTGGCTCAATCGGTTAAGTGTCCAACTTCAGTTCAGGTCATGATCTCACTGTTTCTGAGTTCAAGCCCCATGTCGGGCTCTGTGCTGACAACTCAGAGCCTGGAGCCTACTTTGGGTTTTGGATTCTGTGTCTCCCTCTGTTTCTGCTTCTCCTCCACTCACGCTCTGTCTCTCTCTGTCTCAAAAATAAATGAATTTTTTTAAATGTTTATTTTTGAGAGAGACAGAGGGAGAAAGAGAGAGACAGTGTGTGATTGGGGCAGAGAAAGAGGGAGACACAGAATCTGAAGCAAGCTCCAGGCTCTGAGCTGTCAGCACAGAGTTCGATGCAGGGGCTTGAATCAATGAATCACGAGATCATGACCTGAGCAAAAGTGGGTCACTTAACCAACTGAGCCACCCACGTACCCCTCTCCTCATGTTTTTTTTAGTTTTATTTATTTATTTATTTTGAGAGAGAGTGTGAACAGAGGAGGGGCAGAGAGAGAGAGAATCCCAAGCAGGCTCCATGTTGTCAGGACACAGCCTGATGTGGGACTCGAACTCATGAACCATGAGATCATGACCTGAGCCTAAACCAAGAGTTGGGCATTTAAACCGACTGAGTCACCCAGGTGCCCCTCTCCTCAACTTTTAAAATGCAAAAAGCTATTTTTACAGACATCTTGATGAGTAATAGTTTATCAAATCATCAGTTAAAAAGAATGGCTGCACTAGTACAGTCTTCAGACACACGAGCTATGAGTACAGGGTTATAAAGGGATACAAGATGGGACAAACGAGACACAATAAAACGAGCATGAAGGACACAGAGGATGGGCTTCAGAGGTTGTCTGTTTTCTAATTTTTGCTCAGACTCCTCCCGGAAAGTAATACCCTTGCGTTGCTGGAAATATGAGATTCTTGAGGTGTTTCTAGTTGGCTCTGCCTCCTTCCAGTCCTTACTTATAGACAAAAGATACATTTCTTTTGCAATGCGTGAATAAAGCAAGTGACAGTCCCGTTAAAGAACTTCATTGTGGGGTTTTTTCCTGCTTTCTCCTCTAGGATTTTGATGGTTTCCTGTCTCACATTCAGATCCTTCATCCATTTAGAGTTTATTTTTGTGAGTGGTGTAAGGAAGTGGTCTAGTTTCATTCTTCTGCATGTTGCTGTCTAAAGAAGATGTGGCACATATATACAATGGACTACTACGTGGCAATGAGAAAAAATGAAATCTGGCCATGTGTAGCAACATGGATGGAACTGGAGGGTATTATGTCAAGTGAAATAAGTCAGTCAGAAAAAGACAGATACCATATGTTTCCACGAATAGGTGGACTTTGCGAGACTAAGCAAAAACCGGGGGGAGGGGAAGAGGGGAAAGAAAAAAAAAGACACAGAGAGGGAGGGAGATAAAACATAAGAGACTCTCAAAGACTAAGAACAAATTGGGAGTGAGGGGGCTGCGGGAGGGGGGAGAGGGGGTGACGGGCATTAAAGAGGGCACGTGTTGGGATGAACACTGGGTGATATATGTAAACCAATTTGAAAATAAACTACTATTAAAAAAAAAAAAGAACTTCATTGTGGGATTAGCAGCCTTTGCCAATGAGCAGACTGTATCAAGGGAGCAAGCCACCATGATGCAGGTCCCACTAACCTGTTTTGTGTCTCTTATTACAAATCTGGCTTGGTCTGAGGAATAATAGTTACAATAGTTGTGGTACCATATCAGCGCCTGTGTGCTTTTAATCTACATAAAATATTAATTACATTAATTACATTAGTATACCTTATCTCATTTAATACTCACAGAAGCAAGAATTAACATGTGTCTGTGTCATTTAATACTTGGTGCAGCTCTATGGATAGGTACTATCTCCCCTCCCCATTTCAACAGACAAGGCAACTAAGCCTAACCAAGTAATAATACTTGTCCAAGGTTGCAGAGCTAATGAACATACGAGTCAGTATTAAAGCCCGGTTGTGTCTGTTTCAAGATCCTGAGCTTGTAACAGCCTGAGTCTATGTACTGTTATCTTCTGGAAGAAAACTATGACGATGCAAGATACTTATGCTATTATCATTACTTTAAGAAGAATGTTTTGACAGTGCAGGAAGGCTATGACATGTTAGCATAGATTTCCAAAAGAGGGCATTGAGTCTTTTCTTAAAATGCTAGAAAATAGGCTGGGTGATCAATATTAATTATAGTAGCGAACGTTAATGAATATCAATTATGTTCCAGATACTGTGCAAGACATTTTTACATAGGACAACCATGTGAGGTAGATGATTTTATTCCCATTTCATCAATTAAGAAAGAGACACAGACAAGTCCAATCCTTATTCAATAAACCACGAATCCAGAATTTAAACTTGAATTGTTTTGAAATCAAAGTCACCCTTTTTCCATCATGCCACAGTACCACCAAAAGGCATACACTATTCAAAATCACCTGTGCAGGACATCTTGGAAGAAAACTTGCATTAATCAGAGCTTCAAATTATTCTTGGATAGGAAGACTCGATATTGTAAGGATGCCAATTCTCCCTAAATTAAGCTCTAAATTTAATGAAATTGCAATCAATATCCCAACTGGAGGGCAGAAATAGGTCAAAGAGGTGATAGCTATAGGGGAACGGTTTTCAGCTCGGTGTAAGAAAGCATCTTCTAGGAGTTAGAATTACCCAGAAATGGAGCAGAATGTGAAATTAGTCTACCTTCTGTCACCATAAGAATTCCAATGGAGGATAAATTGACCACCTGTTGCGAGATGCTCATACAGCATTAGAGAGCCATCATCTCCTGAGGGTGCCTTTCCTAGGCACTGAAATATCCAGTTTCATCTTTTACCTCATTCAATTTTCGTACTTCCCTTATGTTTAAGGCACACAATGTAGTATTGTGGTTAAGAGCACAGAGTGTATCATCACATGGACCTGGGCTTGATTCTCAAGTCTGCCCCTTACTGGTTGCAAAACTCTGAGAAACGTCTCTAACTCCCTGGGTATCAGTTTCTTCATCTGCACAGTGTGGATAGTAAGACCAACCTCACTATGTTCTTATAGGATTAAATATAAGAATATTGGAAGAGCATTAGCCCATCTTGGCCACACATTAAGTTTTAGCAAATGGGGGTTACTATTATTGATAGGGAGAAACTGAAACTCAGCTTAAGTAAAGAGCGAATATTCCATCGGATGAGGTAGTCTTTAATACTCCAATTTAAGATATATGAATTTGTGGGATTATAACTAATTTTTCACAATTTTACAATTTAACTAAAACCTGATATAAAGAAATTAGAAAAATGTTACATAAAATCCAAGTATATCTAACCAAACGCTTTTAGCTTCATTTAATGGTACATCCTCAAGTTAACTAATTTAGCATTTTAAAATCTATTAAAAGAAAAGTAATGCAAGGTAGGGAGTTTAAAACAAGGCAACTCATCAGGTTATGGACCAATTTAAGATCTAAGCGTCCTAAGGGAAGAGAGAAATATGTATATATTTTGAGTTTGGAAGAAATAATTTTTAAGACATAAACATCAATGCTTCCGTTAAAAATTATTCAAATTGCCATAATGACTGATAACACTGAGCAACTTTCATATGTTTATTTGCTATCAATATATCTTCCTTGGCAAAATATCTTTTCAAATATTTTGCCTACTTTTAAAATTAGATAGTTTGTTTAGTTATTAGTATTATTCGGTTAGATGTATTATTGAATTTTGAGAGTTCTTTGTTTTAGATATAGGTCCTTTGTCATGTATGTAATGTGCAAATCTTTTCTTTCTGTTTGTGGTTTCTCCGTGGTTCCATTTTCTTAATATTATCTTCAAAAAATAAGATATTAAACTTTTAATGTATTTAAAATTTTTAATGAATGAATTTTAAAATTAAAAATTCTTATAAAGTTTAATAAAGTCTAATTTTGCAAGATTTTCTGTTATAGACTGTGTTTTTGGTGTCATTTTAAGGCATCTTTGACTAACTCTAAAGCCACAGGAATTTTCCGAGGTTGTCTTTTAAATCGTTGTCATTTTGGATTTTACAATTAGGTATCTGATCTGTTTTAGAGTTAATTTTTCTATATTTTGTGAAATATAGATTGAAATTATTTTTCTAACATATGGATATGTAATTTCCCTAGCACTGGTTTTGGGTAAGACTCTGACTTTTCCACTGAATATTTTTTAACCATTCAAAATTCAGTTCTCCGTGTATGTATTGATATATTTCTGGACACTTTATTCTATTCCATTGACCAATATCTCTCTGTTTATGTCAATACACACTATCAAGACATTATCTTGGTTAATAGCTTTACATTAAGTCTTGACATTAGATAGTCCAGTACAACAATTTTTGTTAGACTAAACATCTTTGATCAGATTTATTACTATTTCATATTTTGGATGCTTTGGTTAGTGACATTGCTTTTGTAAAATTTTACTTTCCATTGATTCTTTGTTCATATATAGAAATGTAATTTTAGTTTTGGTCTTACATCCTGTAATCTTACTAAACCTTTGTTTTCATTTTTAGTTTCAATGAATTATCTACC
The DNA here is from genome assembly GCA_030068075.1 of Paguma larvata. Lineage (NCBI taxonomy): Eukaryota > Metazoa > Chordata > Mammalia > Carnivora > Viverridae > Paguma > Paguma larvata. The sequence continues at coordinate 66,434,696 of CM057825.1, read as the reverse complement.
TAGATGATTATGCTGCCTAAAGAAAATTTTCTTCCTCTCTCCCCAGTCTGGATGCCTGTAATTTACTTTTCTTGCTTGATAACACTAGCTAGAAACTCAAGTAAAATTTCGGAGGACATTCTTGTCTATCCTTATCTTAAAGAAAAAGGATTCGGTCTTTCTCTATTAAGTATACTATTACCTGTAGGTTTTCTCTTCTATAACTAGATTGTTGAAAGACTTTATCAGAAATGAATGTCTGATTTTAAGTCAGATGTGTTTTCCATATTTATTTAGATGGTCATACAATATTTGTTTTGTTTTGTTTTTTAGTTCGTTAGTATGGTGAATTACATCGATTGATATTACAAAATGTGCATTCTTGCTGTAAATCTCAATTGGTCATGATATAATATTATCATTTTTATATATCGTTGGACTCCATTTGCTAAATTGTATTTTACTTTATTTTTAAAACCTTTTTAATGTTTATTTATTTTTGAAAGAGACAGAGACAGAGTGCAAGTGGGGGAAGGGCAGAGAAAGAGGCAGACAATCGGAAGCAGGCTCCAGGCTCTGAGCTGTCAGTACAGACCCCAACAAGGGGCTCTCACTCACAAGCCTTGAGATCATGACCTGAGCCTAAGTCAGACACTTAACTGACTGAGCCACCCAGGTGCCATTCTATTTGCTAAAGTGTAAAAGAACTTTTCTGTTTTGTACATGGTTATGCATCGCATATATTGTAAATTACGTTATAAGGAATGCTGATCTGGAATTTTCTTTTCTTGTGATGTGTTTGTCCTGTAATGTTTTTGTATCAGGGTAATGATGGCCACGTGGCATGAATTGTGCATATTCTTTTATTTTTTATTTTCTGAATAGTTTGGGTAAAACTAGTATTATTTATTCCTTAACTATTTAGTAGAATAGTAGTAGCCACCAGGGTTTGGAGTTTGCTTTATAGGAAATTTATAAGTACAAATACAGTTCTTTTAATAAAGTTAATTCATGTTATTTATTTCTTCTTGAATGAGTTTTGTAATTTATTTCATTCAAAAAACATCTTCATTTTATCTGAAGTTGTCAGATTTATTGGCATGAGATTTTTAATGGTATTGTCTTATTTTCCTTTTAATATATGCAAAATACTTAGTCATATTAGTCCTCTCAATTCCAATATTAAGAATTTGTGTCTTATCTTTTTTACTTCCTGATTGATATGATTAGTCTAGCTAGAGTTTTATCAATTTTGTTAATATTCTCAAATAAATAGCTCTTGTTCTCATTGGTTTTCTTTATGGATTTTGATTTCTGTTCTCTTTCACTGATTTTCACTCTGATATTTATTATTTTATTTTCTCTTGTTCATTGCACTGAATTCACTCTTCATTTTCTATTTTCTGAAGGTTTCACTTTAAGCTGAGGTTATTGATTTGAAGACATTTTTCTTTATAAATATAGATATTTTGGGGCGCCTGGGTGGCTCAGTAGGTTGAGCGTTGGACTTCAGCTCAGGTCATGATCTCACGGTTTGTGGGTTCAAACCCTGCGTTGGGCTCTGTGCTGACAGCTCAGAGCTTTGGAGCCTGCTCCGGATTCTGTGTCTCCTCCTCTCTCTACCCCTCCCCTGCTAGAATTCTGTCTCTCTCTCTCTCAAAAACAAATAAAACATTTAAAAATAAATAAATAAATAAATAAATAGATAAATAAATAAATAAATATGAGTGTTTCATGATCTAACTTGTAGTTTACTTTAGTAGCATCTTACAGGGTTTGATATGTATGTTTTCATTTTTATTCAGTACAGAATAATTTTTAATTTTGTTTTCAATTTACATTATGATTCATGGGCTATTTAGAAGTATGCTATTTGTTTTCAAATATTTGAGATATTTTTCAGAGATTTTTCTGTATCTAATTTCATTCTAGTCATAAAACATACTTTTTAAACTTGAATCTTCTTTAACTTACTGAGACTTGTTTTGTGACCCAGAAAATTATTTGTCTTGTTAAATGTTCTGTGACCCTTTGAAAAGAGTGCGCATCTATTGTTGTTAAATATTTTATGAATGTCAATTAGATCAAGTTGCTTTTGAGTGCCGAAGTTTCTATATCCTTACCTGTTTCCTCTTGTTCTACTGATTATAATTATTACTCAGAAAAAGATATTAAACCTCCAACTACTACTATGAATTTGTCTATTTCTCTTTGAAATTCTATTCATTGTTTTCACTCTATATATTTTGAGCTCTGTTATTAAGTATATAAATATTTAGTATTATTATTGTATTTAGTATACTTGACTCTCGTCATTATGAAATTCATTTTTTTACCCTAACAATATTCTTGTTTTGAAATTTACTTTGACATTAACAAAGGTAGTCCAGGTTTCTTTTAACTACTGTTTGAATTGTATATCTTTTTATATCATCTACACTTAATGTATTGACCTTTATATTTAATACAGGTTTCTTTAAGTGTCACATACTTGGGTCTTGTCTTGTAATTCAATCTGACCACCTCTGTAGTTGGGGTGTATAGACTATGTTTGATGTGATTATTAATATGACAAAGTTTAATTATTATTTTGTTACTTGCTTTTTATTTGTCCCTGTAGTCTTCCTTTTTTTCTCTCTTCTGTCTTTTGTGGGTTGGCATTTTTCCATTTTTCCTCCCTTATTTTTTTTTTAGCTATAACTCTTTGTCTAGTTATTTTAGCGATTGTCTTAGCTTTTGTTATACTTCTTCAACTTACCACAGTGTTATTTTCAAATGATATTAAATCACTCACATATAGGATAAAATCATTACTATAGTATACTTTAACTTCTTTCCTTTAACATTAATGTTTATATTTTTCTTGTTTAAAGTTAATTATTTAGAGAGAGAGAGAGAGAGAGAGAGAGAATGCAAGTAGGGGAGGGGCAGAGAGAGAGGGAGAATCTCAAGCAGGCTCCATGCTGTCACTGCAGAGCCCAACACAGGGCTCAAACTCATGAAACTCTGAGATCATGACCTGAGCCAAAAATCAAGAGTCAGACGCTCAGTGCCTGAGCTACCCAGGTGCTCCCATATTTTTCTTGTCATACGTTTTACTTTTACGTATGTTATAAACTCTACGCTGCATTGTTATTGTTTTGTTTAAAAGGCCAATTATTATGTAAAGAAGCATTAAGTCTTTAACTACAATTATTAAATTTTTATTAAAAATTATATGAAAATAATCTTGTGTATTTATGCAGTACTTCTTATTCTTTTGCGTAGATCCATATTTCTACCTGGAGTCATTTTCTTTTTGACCAAAAGAATTTTTTTTAACATTTCTTGTAGTGCATATCTCCTTGAGATGAATTCCTTCACCATCACTCCTGAAACAGTCTTTATTACATCTCTATTTTTGAAAGGTGTTTTTGCTACATATAAGAGACTAGGTTGACAATTTCTTTTCTCTCATTGGTTTAAAGATGATGCTCTTATTTGTCTTGTTTCTGTTGCAATATCTCATCTCACCCTCAACTTTGTTCCTCGTGTATAATATGTCTTCTTTCCTCTGATTGCTACTAAGATTTTTCATTATTACCCGTTTCGAGTAAGCTTACTACGTGCCTTAGTGTAATTTCTTTGTATATCTTCTGCTTGGGATTTGTGAAGGTTCTTCCATCTGAGATTATATAGTTTTCGGCAAGTTTGCAAATTTTTCCTCCATTATTTCTAGAAAAAAATTTTTTTCTGTTTGTCTCTCCATATTAAGCTCACTGTTTAGGAGACTCTATATTAAGTTACCTGAAATAGTACCTAAGCTCACTGATATTCTTTCCAGTTTTAGAACTTCTTTAAAAGTTTTCTCGGTTTAATTTTAGGTAGCTTCTTGTCTGTTTAAGTTTTTATCCAAATTCCAATTAGTTAATACACAGCGTAATGCTAGTTTTAGGTGTACAATATAATGATTAAACACTTCCATACAACACCCAATGCTCGTCACAACACATCCAATATTACCAGATTTTTAAGATCGCTTGCTTATAAAATGTCCAATCCGCCATTAATCCTATTCAGTGTTTGTTTTTTTACCTTAGACGTGGCAATTTTGATATCTAAAAGTTTCACTTGTATTTTCTTAATATATTCCATTTCCTCTTAACTTTTTAAACAGGAAGTACTGTCATAACAACGACTTTAATATTCTTGTCTGAGAATTCAAACATCTACATCAGTCTTGGGTCAATTTTCGATTTATTGATTTTTCTTTTCATCATGGTCTTGTTCTCCTTCTTTTATGCCTGGTAATACTCTTTTGGATGTTAAACTTTGCTGGTTTCGTCTATTTGGGTGCTGGAAGTTTTTGTATATAAATATTCTTAGCCTTTGTTTTGCTGTGCAGTTTATTTACTTGAAAACTGATCATTTTGCTTTTTACGATTCGTTAGGTGGGGCCACAGCAGTGTTCAGTCAAAGGTTAATTATTCCCCGCTAGTGAGGTAAGATCTTTCTGAATTCTTAAACCAATTCTCCCTGAATGAGGAGGTGTTTCTGTCCTCTGGAGAGAGTAGGTACTAATTCTAGAATGATAGGTACTGTTTTACATAGATTTTTTTCAGGTATTTCCCCTCTCTCCTTAGACAGTTTCCTCATACGCATTTATCAATTGGCATTCTGCTGGAAACTCAAAGGAGACAGTGTGCAGATCTATGAGAATTCTTCTTCTGAGTACTTCTCTCCTCTCTATTATTCTGTCCTACAAACCCTAACTGCTTCAGTCTCCCTCAACTTGAGGAGTTCTTTCTGTGCCAGGCCTGGAAATTTTTTCAAGACAGCAAATGAGGGTAGTTTTATGGTTCACCTTTGTTTCCTATCTCAGCGACTACTCTCCTTGGTGAAAACTATTGTTTTATATATTTGACCATTTTTTTTTCAGATAAGAGTCTTCCTATTACTCTGTGCTTGTCACAAATGGAAATTATAACTGCTATTCAAAAAATGACTAAAAATTGCTATTTTCCAGGGACTTCCAACTATCCCATAAGCATCACATCATATAATAACTAGAATTTCATATCTAATCAATTTAGATGTGTTAACAGTCAAAGCTAGGTGTGGTTAAATCAGATCTTCTGTTTATGATCTATGATTTCCCTAGACACTGTTAACTCAAATATTAGATTGTCTAGACAAAATAACAATGAAGTAATTTGTATTAATCTTTAAGATGGAAGAATTGACCAGTTTGACTAAGCCACTGGTTCATTCCCTTACTTCCCAGTGGCCATTTCAGTCTAGTTTACGTGACAAAAAATGTAGAGCTCAGTGAAATCTGAAGAATTATCAAAAGTAATATATTCATGGAGGCCCAAATACTTATTAGCCAGAATCATCCCTTTTGTTTTGTTTCCTGAGGAAAACATGAAGTATTATTTCTTGCTTAGTCTCTTTCCAAAAAAAGTAAAAATCTATTTCAGGGTAAATCTTTCACAGATGTCTTTATCTGTTCTTTCTTTGTCAAACCAGAGATCATAATAACCCATGTAAAATGCCCAGCATCCTAATTACCCCACAACTATTCCAAGGCTAGTCCGTTTCTGGATTACCACCTTTTCATTTCTTATCCCAGGATCTCTTGGGAATGCTTCTGACTCCGAGACATTATCTATTCCTTGATAATCTGCTTGCGTTTTTATTGGGCCTATTCCCCAAAACAGTGTCTCCCTGAAAATACACCATAGACTTTGTGACTCTCCACCTTTCCTGCCTACAGATCTGAGTCAGCGTTTCCAGACCAAGGTCAACTCCTGTAAGGATGAGGGTGAATGGAACATTGAATAAAGTTAAAATGCTAATACCATCTATGTATCATTGAGAACTTCTGTATATTTTGTCTAAAGCAAAGAGAAACAGATTAGAATAAAATTAATCTTTACAAACATGCTAGTATGTACAGTTTCTTGATTCTAGTCCGCTTCAGTTTGTTTTTTTGTTTTTGTTGTTGTTGTTGTTGTTGTTTTTGGTAAGCAAAATAAACTATTGTCAGGGAGTCTATTCTCATTGCAAGGTAAAACATTTCACAACGCCTGGGTACCAGAAAACCTCTCCCAACTGCACTTGTTACTGATTCCATTTGACAAGTGGCTGCTTCTCGATAATTACTGTACAAACCATTACTTCCAAAATAAATTAAACTCTCATCACTTTACCCTGTTCCTCTACATTCATTAATAAGTATCTCGTAAAATAGGTGGTTGCACCTGCATTAGTAAGTGCAGAAGCTTCTATTAGAGATTGTGCTTTCCTATATCTTTTGTCGTTGAGAGCTATGTTCAGTTTCTTCGCAGTAAAAGTCTAAGGACTCTAATTGGGTAGGGATAGGGTGGAACCGAACCCTAAATTCAAAAAAGGATTCCTAATTCATTTGTAATTATTTTTTAAATAGTTGATGAAATATATGTTACCCTTCTAAGGCCAATTTCAGCAGTTAAAGAACCAGTTTCTCTGATGCATAGAGTGCTTTGCATTCTATTGATTTTCACTAAGTAGAAGATTTGCTCCTATTGGAGAGACAGCCTATTCTTACATAGAGCTTAAAGGGGACTGAAATATGGCAAAACTGGACAGACTTTTTTGTCTTGTTTTGTTTTGAAACTTATTCATCCATCCTCTTTGTGATAATTGATATTTGTCTAATTTAATTATCAGTAAAGCAACAAGAACATATCTTCTGTTTTCTTTTGCTTTAAAACATTTTCTGATGGTCTCAAAATTGAGATCGACATTGTCCCTCAAACATCTAATGGTAATAGCGGTTTCTTTGAATGATAATGACCTTCTTTTGTCTTATAGCTTTTTACTGATGATAAAATATACATTTCTTATGGATGATAATAATATACAGTTCTGATTATCACATGAAAAATTTCAAACCCTCTGTTGATCATTCCCAAGTAATTATAACATTTGATTATTATTGTCCTAACATTGATTCATTTATTGACTCTTGGTATGATTGGTCAATTAAGGCCTTTGTTCAACAAACATTTATTGAGTACCAGAGGAGTACCTGATTTTGTGTTCAGTGCTATACAAAAGATGCCATTTTCACTTCAACTCTGATATCAAGGTGTATCTTAAATTAAAAGTGCAATACCTTCAGAGCATTATTGTTGTAGATATTCTATTACTTCTCACTGCAGTTAGCTCTCAAGAAGCATAAAATTCGATGGCAGCTCTTGATGTCGATTGACTATATATTTTCTAACAAATACTAGATGTGTTTCCAAAACCTTATTGGAAGATACTGTCTTTGTTTTTAGCGATGTCCCAAATTTTCTCACCTTAGTCTGTAAATAACCTTGCCTCCAGAGATTTTAGAATTACTGCCATAAGACCCCAAAGCAAACAATTATTCTCTAAGACAGCTCTGATATGAGATATAATGTCTCAAAAGATTCTCTGACAAATAGCCAAACCAACATGACAGTGTAAAATGAAGCACTTGTAGAAAAGCCTCGGTTTTTCTTTCTTATTAAAAAATAAAAATGATTCTCTGCACAAAATTATTATTAGAAGGTAGGATATATATATTTTCTTGATAAAATAATCTGCAATAATTATTAGTGAGCCGCCAGATAGCCCTGGGTTGCTTCATTTTCATCACCTTACATAAAGAAAATGTTCAGAGAAATTTATTCACTTATTCATGTATAGTATTAATGTCAAAACTAAAAATTCTGACTCTCTAAGATTGTCAGATATTGGAAAATAACATCAACACTTTTCAGTTTTCTTCTATGAATAATGCCAGTATTCATCCATTTTTATGTAAAATTTTTATTTCTTTCTACATTCTTCATCTTTGGTCTTCTTTACTTAATTTTGTTTCTAATACTATATTTCGACTCTCAGATAATTCCCATCTAATCTGTTTTCTGACACTTCCTGTCTATTTAATCTCACTGGTAACCAAAATAGAATAACTTCACTCAAAATACGAATGACATACATACAATTTCTAAAATTCTCATTCTATTCATTTGGGAAAGTGGATTGTTGATATTTATTTTCCCTCCTTCCACTGTATGACATTACAAACCATAAAATAAAAGACTACCTCTACTTCAGACAAAAAGAATAAACAGAGAGCTACAAGTCAGTCATTGAGAAACCAATCGAATTCAAATATACCTGTGAGATATATAACTTGTGAGATAAAAAATTCTTTAAAGATAATTGGTAAATCGTCTTTTTGTTAGTCAAATCATATTGGAGATGTAAGAGCAGAGAACAATAACTAAACTAAATTCTTTGCATTGGAAATAATTAATGCCATACTTATCAGCCTTGAAAATTCAGAGAAACTTAGCCTGTTAAGAAATTGAATGGTATTTTAGTAGGCAATCTAGTTTAATGATTTTACAAGACAGATAGTTTGAACTTCTTTAATGTTTAGAAGATTTATCCTTATTTCAAACTAAAAAATCCCTTTTTTAATGTCTTCTCATAGGTCCAGGAACTTTCTTCTGAAGCAATGTGGAAGATTTGCCACATACTCGCCATTAAAATATATGAGGATAGGTGTGACATTTACATGAATTTGTTTTCTTCACACTCGACAACTTCAGTTTCTTCAACAGGGTCAATGATCATTTTCCAGACCCTTTTCTGTCATGACGGTCTCTGCTGAGTATCTGAGCTTGTCAGTTCCTTCTGAAAATGTGGTGCCCAGTTCTCCTGTAATAGTGTAGATATCGATGAAAAGAGATAATTACATCTTATAATTAATACAAAATATGTCCTTAAATTCACTTTAGAGATTTGTTGTTGGCTTAGTCAAATTTGCAGTAAATGAAATGAACACTTTAAAAAAAACAAACTCGTTTTCTTAGTTCTAAAACAAGGATGCTGAACAAATGATATATAAGATCCTTTCCAAATCCAAAATTTTTGGAATCGATTTGCTTGTAGTCACATTTCCTAACCGAAATCTTTGCCTTCAATCCACATGACAATAAAAATGTAGAACAAAATAAATCTGTATGTGGTAAACTACTGGAGACATTTTTTTAGAGTAAAGCCAATCCGTTAATAAATGATATACGGTATAGTTCATCCAATCCTCACACCCCTGGAGTGCTGAATACATTCACTCGGAGCCATCACGATGACCCTATAAAGCAGATAATATTTTCATCGCCTTAAAAATTAGGTAATTGAAACTTAGAAACAGTTACTTTCTCAAATTACCCAATCTATAAAATGTAAAAACAAGGTTAAGGGGCGCCTGGGTGGCTCAGTCGGTTAAGTGGCCGACTTCGGCTCAGGTCATGATCTCACGGTCTGTGGGTTTGAGCCCCACATCGGGCTCTGTGCTGACAGCTCAGAGCCTGGAGCCTGCTTCGGATTCTGTGTCTCCCTCTCTCTCTGCCCTTCTCCTGCTCACGCTCTGTTTCTATGTCTCAAAAATAAATAAACATTAAGAAAATTAAAAAAAAAAAAAAACAAGGTTAAAATCTAGGTCTGTTATCACTACACAAAACTAAGACTTACTGTGTCTATGTGTTCCATATTTAATAACCCCAAATAATAATCAAAACAATAAACTGGATCTTCTTTGATCCATCTGGCTTTTAGGAATTTATCTTAGCTCCTCCTTTTTTTTTTTTAATTTTTAATGTTTATTTATTTCTGAGAGAGACAGAGCATGAGCAGGGAGGAGCAAAGAGAGAGAGACGCAGAATCTGAAGCAGGCTCCAGGCTCCGAGCTGTCAGCACAGAGCGTGATGTGGGGCTCGAACTCACAAAGCCTGAGATCATGACCTGAGCTGAAGTCAGATGCCTAACCAACTGAGCCACCCAGGCGCCTCTTAGCTCCTCCTTTTAAAGTGCTTCCTAATCTTACTAATTTGGTCTGCTTCCTCTGATTCTCTATGAGATGTTACTTTTGAACTTTATATGACAGATGTGTGTACACTTGTCTAAACATCCCTACTGTAAAGTGTACCCCTCAAAGGCAGAGTCTATATTTTAATTATCATGATGTCCATAAAAAGATCTAACTCAGCTCTTGCACAGAGCAGACATTTCATAAATGTTGCTTGAAATGGATTGAACTGAATCCAAATGAATTGAGCTCTACATTTTAAAGCCTTTAAGCTCTGAGTCTGAGTGATGTGCTGAATTTTTAGAGGTGTCTTTAGGAGATTAAGGGGAAATTAATTTCTTAATTTGGGGGCATGAACAAAATATCAAACTCATAATAATTATAGGATATTGTTTGGATAAAATTACAGTATATAATTTTTCTAATATCTTTGCATAAACATGTGTTTATTAAACATACATTATTATTACTGTTATTATTATTATGTTTTGCTAATCTTTCTTTTAAGTTTCTGAAAATATTGATGAACAATTTAACAGGTCAGCTTCTGAAAGCTTGGAACAATCTTTTCCCTAACCTAGTTATGCTTTACAGATCAAGGAGACTACTGGACACTTTAAGATTCATTTTGCATTAATTTCATTAATACCACCAAAAACATTTATTGATCATATGTACATACCATGTACTGCGCCACACACTTGTGCAATGAGTTATTCCCATTCAAGTTGCTCCTAGTTTAGTGGGCATCATGGATTGAATGTTTTTGTCTTCCCTACCCCAAGTTTATATGTTGAAACCCTAACCCACAATGTAGTCCTTTAGGATGTAGGGCCTATGGAAGTAAGTAGATCATGAATGGGATTTGTGCTTGCATAAGAAGAGACATTAGAGCTTGCTCTGGCTCTCTGTGAGGATACAATAAAAAGTTGACAAGCCACAACTAGGAAGAAGGACTTTCACCAGAAACCAAATTTGCCTGAACCTTGATCTTAGACTTGCCAGCTTCCAGATCTGTGAGAAATAAATTTCTCATTGATAGCAACTGAGTTTATGGTATTTTGTTATAACAGTCTGAGCTGATGAAGACAGTGGGGGGACCAGGGCACCTGTGTGGCTCAGTCGGTTGAGTCTCTGACTCTTGATTTCGACTCAGGTCACGATCTCATGGTTCATGGGATCGAGCCCCATGTCAGGCTCTGCACTGACAGCATGGAGCCTGCTTGGGATTCTCTCTCTTTCTCCCCCCCCCAACAGATAAATAAATTAAGAAAAAAAGACAGTGGGGGAACCAGATACAATAGCAACTGAGTAAGTGTTTATTAGCGCAAACAAAGAACATCTTCACCAACCTGAAGATATCAGGAAAATCTTCCTGCAGGGTGACTTCTTAGCTATCCTAAGATTTGATAGGAGTTAGTCATGTTAAAAAAAGGGAATATTTTGGGAGAAGGAACAAGAGGAGCAAATGTTTGGTGGAATAATAAAATGGTAAGAAATTAAAAGCTGATGAATGCCTTAGATGGAGTGCTTAAAAAAGAGGCTAGAGAGGTGGGCAGAAGCCACATTAAAAGGGAAACCTACAGGTCAGGTGGAAAAGCTTTAATGCTATCGCTGATGCATGTCAAGCAGAAGAGTTTAGGTTTTCCTGTTAGCCATGTTTCCTGTTTCCATGTTTAGGTCGCTGGGATGCCCAGTAAAGAGAAGATAAGGGCTTGAATTTGGGCAGATAGGCAATGGTAGGGAGCAAGCTACGGATTGAAATAGAATAAACAAGACTTGGAAGGTAATTGATGAAGAGGAACAGAGGTATATAAAAGAATTACAGTTTGAGTTTATGATAACTTTTTGTTCACTTTTAGATATGCTGAAAGAATCAGTCTTGGCTGGGAACACTGGCCAAGAATCGCAGCACATCATCTGTACTTGAAATCAGGGGCTTGGAGAGTTTACCTAACAGGACAGTGTATAAAGTAGGATTATCTGTGGACCAAAAGTGGCTTCCTGAGGAGTATCATCAACTGAAGGACAGTGTCAAGAAGAGAAGTCCTCTAAAGAGACAGAAGGAAATGTCAGACCTATAAAAGAACACTGATCAGAATGTGGTGTTATGGAAAGCTAAGTGATAAGATGTTTCCAATTGTCACCAGCTAGACTCCAAGATCTGAGCTTTTCTGCTTGCTCCCTGAGCCACCAAACTTTGTCCTGTGTTTTTCCGTAAGCTCTTCTTTCCAGCTTATCTCTTAACTCAGGCAAAAGATCTGAGGGGCATAATATTCTGTGATGGAAACCAAAACTGCTCTTCAAGCAACAGCAGCTGCTTGGACAAAGAACTCTGGGGGCCCAGAGCACCCAGACAAGTTCGAACTTAACCCCTGACTCATGCCTGTGCAGATGACCTATGGAGTAACCACAGTTACCTTTATCTCATAATAACAATAAAATCTCTGCCCAGGGAGGAGCAAAAGCTTCATTTTCATAATGTACATTGTATGTACAGGCATGTTTGTATGTATGTAGAGTGCGTGCTCTGCCTTATGCCCACCTCTGCATGTGATGACTAGGTTCTCCTATCTAAGTATTCATCCAACCCTAAATAAAAGGAACCCATCCACCCTTGCTCAGAAAATTAGAGCTTTGGAAGCTTTTCCCTGTGGCCTACTTATTTGCAAGTAAAGTTTCCTTTGTCTGACAACTCCCCTGTTGTGGTCTGTCTCTGGGAGAGACTGGGGAGCAAACTCTCCTTGGTTTAGTTATCAAAAGACTGAGTGTTCAAGAGTATTAGATGTTTGTTGATGCTGTAGAAGAATAAGAATTAGAGGAGGAGGAGGAGGATGGGGAGGAGATGGAAAAGGGAAGGAGATAAAGGAGAAAAATTACAATTGGTGTTAATAAGTTTGATCTGTGCCAGGCTGTTCTGTTAACTGCTTTGCATTTATCATGTCATCCAGTCTTCCAAACCACTGTATCAAACAAGTACTTTTAGAATAAAATTTCATGATACCACAGACTCCTGTATATTATTGGCAGTTAGTTCTCAGACCCAGAAATTCCCAGTCAGCTGCTTTGGCTCAGCAGTCACTTTATAAACTTTGTAATAATATAAGGCTGAAGTTGACAGGACTGATTTTATGGAATTATGACAGGGTTTGCTGTATTACCCCCATTTCACAGATGAGAGGACTATGGTTTAGGATATTCGATGATTTCACTGATCACAGGTCATGAGAACACCAAGGGGCATAGTTTTCAGGGGATTCCACTTTTATGGTAAATTTGAAGTATCAGCTTGACTGGGCCATAGAGCACCCAGATATTTTATTAAACATCCTGGGTGTGTCTTCGAGGGTGTTTCTGGCCGTGGTTAACATTTTAAGTATGTTATAAGTAAGTAAGTAGGTGGTAGCCTAAGTAGAGCAGATGGCCCTCCTCAAGGTGGGTAGGGCTCACCCAATCTACTGAAGGCCTCCATTGAACAAAATGGCCGAGGAAGGGAGAATTCACTCTCTGCCTGAGTGTCTTCAAGTTGGGACATTGCTCTTCTGCCTCTGGGCTCAGACTCAGACTCTGACTGAAACTCACACTATTACTCTCCTGTTTCTCAGGCCTTTTGACCTGGACTCAAACTATATATCTCTTTAGCTTTCCTCAGTCTCCAGACTGCAGATCTTCATATTTTTCAACGTCTGCAATCACATAAGCCAGTTTTTTATAATAATATTCCTCTACACACACACACGTACATGCATGTGCATTTAGATATGTATTGAATCTGTTTCTCTAGAGAACCCTGATTAATATACCCATCTACCTCCACTTACCAGCCAACTCTAAATTAGCCTACTAAAAGGCACATTGCTTGCTATTTAAATGCAGCTTCAAAAGCCCTTCTGCACAAAAATCTGCGGTTGTCACTGGTCACAAGAATTGTGTTAATTAGCGTATAACAGTATCATGAACTTGAGAATACTTTATATTCCTTAAATACAGAATTAATTATTCTTTAAATATCCTACTTAATCTGATTCTGCTTCTAGTGCTGTGTATTCCCTAAATGAAAACTGGGAAAGCTTCTCTTTTTGATTCCTCTTAGACTTTGCGCTGACAAATAGGGAAACTTCACAACATCAGCATTAAATTCCCCAGAAACTCTGTATCAGTTCATCTTTACTCAGAGGCAGAAAAAATGTGACCTATTTGTTAAGTCTATTGTTCGTTTTCATACATGTAGCACTAATTAACATTAAAAAAGCTCCACCTCCCTCCTTATAACCTTGATAAAAACTGGGTATTAAATTAACATAGCCAGGCTCCAGCTTCAGGACAGAAATTATGCCATCAAAGCTCAGGATATGGCAACAAAGAAGATATGCTAAAGTTTCTGTAAACCATCCATCATTTGATGTTAGCAGTATATTGTTGAGTTTTTAGAAGGTAACTTATAAATAAGCACATTAAAAGACGATATTCACAAACGAAATTGCCCTTCATGAGATCACACAGTCACGTCTTATGTATTATATGTCCCTCCTTGTGCCAAAAGACCTAGCTTGGTTGGAGATACCCTAAACAGAAGACCAATTCTGGGGGAGGTCTCTTGGCTATTTATCACATGATAATTTTTCCTTCAACAGGAAGTGATGAGGTAGACAAACTGACTGCGGGGTTTCCACAGTATAGTTCTTTGAGAACCTGAGGATTCGTTATAAATGCACCAAATGAAGGTGTATATACAAGAAACATTTTATGAAATGAATGTGTTTTAAATTTCTGCCTGAAGAAATTGCACGTGCAATATATTAGGTAGTAATTCTATTAGAGAATGAAGGAAGCATGCTTCCTGGTGCTCTAAATAAGGGGGAAAGTTATAATTAGATGTCATCACTATCAATTTAATTAGGTTTTCAGAGAGGGGGTCAGTCCACCTCGCCTCTTGGAAGCAGACATCAGGTCATGCCATGAAATTTGGCCATGCCCGGAACTTTGATTGTGCATGCTTCTACCAAGAAGGGAGATTTCATCTGTCTCGTCTTTAGAAACAAAAGAAATTCCATCAAAGAGAAATCAGAAGAGCAATATCTGATGTTTATTTTAAAATTATTTTCAGAAAAGATAAATATAAAAAAAGGTCTGATTAAAAACCACTTGAGTGATTTCTAACACTTGGACTTCTGAATTTTTCATTTCACAACGTATAACAGGAATTCATAAATTTAGGTACAGAGAGTGGAAGGCAGTGTCTGTTTGCTGATGAAGGTACCTGAAATACCATGATGATCGAACCGAGCTTTACACAAAGTGACTCGTTTCGTTCATTAGATTTGATTAACAAAATTTTCTCTTGTGATGAAAAAAAAAATGAAAGTCAATGATCAGTGAGCCTTAACATCTATTGATATGTGGTTCAAGAAACAGGTGCTCATATTATCTAAATATAAATCAAGAAATAGTTTATTTCAAACTAATACTTGAAATGAATACGAATTAGAGAATCTCGGATTTCAGGTCTCATTTGGCATTTAATGTCGCAATTAGATGGCTTTCAATACTATTAGGAAATTTCATCTACATCTGGAGAGATTTCTCTTTATTTTCAACCACCAGTTAGTTACCTATTATTTTAGTATTAAGAACCTGTGGTATAGTAGTTCCCCCTTTTCCGTGGGAGTTGTGTTCCGAGATCCCCAGTGGAAGCCTGAAACCTGAGTACCAAACCTTCTATATACTATGTTTTTTTCTATGCATACCTACCCATCATAAAGTTGATTTTTATAAATTGAACACAGTAAGAGATTAACAATAACTAATAATAAAATAGAACAGTTGTAACAATATACTATAATAAAAATTATGTGAATGTGCTCTCTCTCTCTCTTAAAATACCTATCGTGCTGTACTCCATCATGAGATGATAAAATATGCGATGAGATGAAGTGAAGTGAATGATGTAGGCATCGTGGCTTAGCTTTAGGCTACTATTGACCTTTTGAAGATACATTAGAAGGAAGATCATTTGTTCCCACAGTGGACGACATGTAACCCAAACATGGAAAGTTAGACCACGAAAAAGGGAGAAATACTGTATTCAATAAATTCAGACTGAAGTGGATCATTGTCTTCATCTGGTTCGCTTTGATTCAACAGGTCTTGCCTGAGCATCAGCCGTGCTGTGGGATCCATGCTAGAAGCAAAGGCGTTGAACCGTCATCCAGGTTTTCCTCAGCTCAGTGCAAGAGAGACGAACCTGTGGTCAGCCATCATGAATGTGCAATTAAAAAACATAGTCTGGGAACATAGAAGGAATGAATGTCTCTGCTTCTGTTCGATCTGGGTTTAAAATAACGAATAAGATTTTACCAACTCCTTTGAGCACTCTTTCCACAAGCCTTTCTCCTGTCCATTCTCTTCACAGTCAGGTTGCAATTTATGAATACATATCAGATTATGCCTTTTTCCTCCCTACATCTTCCCACTAGCTAATGGCTTTCCCACTGCACTTAGAGTAAGGTCCAGTGTCTTCTCCCTGGGGAACAAGTCCCTTCATGGTCTGGCTGTGGCCTTTCCAGGCTCATCTCACCTTGCTCCCTGCTCTGCTCCAACCACGATAGACTTTCTGCTCTTCACTCTTGAAGCCCAAATCCACGGCAGGTGCTGACATCTGCTGTCCCCACTGCGTGGAAACCCTTCACCCATACCTTTTAATAGGTGATTTCCTCTCATTCCTAAATGCAGCATAAATGCTGTCTTCTCAGAGGCCGTCCTGATTCTC
Organism: Paguma larvata; assembly: GCA_030068075.1. Classification (NCBI taxonomy): domain Eukaryota; kingdom Metazoa; phylum Chordata; class Mammalia; order Carnivora; family Viverridae; genus Paguma; species Paguma larvata. Next base: position 66,418,077 of record CM057825.1, on the reverse strand, counting down.
GCTGTTTAACTACCCTCCAAAGTACCACCCTGTTTTCTGTTTTTCTAGCATTATCTGAAAATATCGTACCTATTTGCTTTATGGTTGCTCCTACCGAAACTACTCCTATGCCCAAGGAATGTAACCTTCAGCAGAGAAGGAACCCCATTTGTCATGTTTGCTATGAATTTCTATTTCTAGGACGGGGCCTTGTATACCCCTGAAGCTCAATAATCATTGTGGAACAAATGAATTGCAATCATTACATTTTCAGATTCTTTCTCCATTTTAAATAGTAGTGAAGAACACGGTAGAGTTTTCTCTCTGTACAAGGGAATATACCAATTTATATTTTGGTGCAATTTTACCAACTTCATGATCCGTTTTTAAAAGAAGGCAAAATTTAGCATAATAAAGAAAAGACATAGAAAGTGTTCATGACATCTATTCCTCAGAGTCCTTGGCCAGTGCCGTTAGCCTCTCATGACACTAAATTCACAAATGTAAGAAAAATTAAAAATAAATTACCTCCTCCTCTTTTTATGTTTTCAACAGTACCATTGTCTTTGAGTGTTCCCCAAAGGGGGTACACGGGGTCAGTTTGCACATAACTAGCAAGGTTGAAACACTATTTCAGTTTTGTTGCAATGTTCCCTTTATGGGAAGGCTAACATTCCAATATTATTAAAAATGCAAACCAATAAGACATGAAATGGCTTGCTTATTGCTAACATTTATGCAAAACCACTTAAAATGTTAAAAATATTAATCTCCTACCCTATGTAGCAATTAATGCTACACAGATGACGACAATTGTTTTTTTCCACTGGAAAATCAGCAGCCATCCAGATTCTCTTCTTCTACTTAATTAACACAACTATATATATCCTTCAAAGTCACAGGAAACTGGTGTAATTGCTTTTGTAAATTCAACTACTCTCCAATGAAGAACAGATTGCTAAATTAAATGCAAGTAATTTGAAGCTGAAAAAAAATCAGGAATAGAGACATTCTTCCCCCTGTAAAGGATGAGGTGTTATAAAGGTCAGGGACAAAAAAAAAAAATTAAGTAAAAAATTTTTTTAAAAGTAAGAATTTCTAGACCTAAGTTTGATTCCTCTGTTGAGATATTAGGTATATTTTTAAGGCTATTTGTCAAGCAAACATTGTGTTATATAAAATATTTATACTTGATAATCAGCCACAACATTTTTAACATAGTTATGTCCTGAACTGATTTGGAATCAAAGAGAGAGAGAGAGAGAGAGAGAGAGAGAGAGAGAGAGAGAGATTGGGTAGACCAGCCCTGAAGTTTCTGAAGGGTCAAAGAAAATAAGGATTGGAGAAACAAAGATGAAAATCATTTTTTATTTATTTTTTACTTATTTATTTTTATCTAGAGAAGATAAAAGAGGGATAATGAGAAAGTGTGAAAGGAGAGAGACAGAAAAACGGGATCAGAGGTGAGGACACACACACACACACACACACATCCTCATCATGTATGGATTCTGTAGTTGTGAGTTTGCATATCCAGTGACTTCCGTGATAATTAGAGGACATGCCCATGTGTGGAGCTGTGACAAATTTGAGTTGCCAGAGACTCACTTCCCCAGATGAAGCTCAATAAGGCAATTCTCTGTCCCCTTGTTTTAGCTCTCATACTGTAAACAAGTGTCCCATTTGTGGTATATTCAGTGCTGTGTTTGTGAATTTTTGTGCTTTTCGTTGGCGACTATTTATTATGGTCCCAAAGAATAGTACTTAATTGCTGTCTAGCATTCCTAAGAGCGAAAAGGCTGTGATATGCTTTACATGGGAAATATGTGTATTAGCTAAGCTTCATCCAGACACGAGTTATAATACTGTTGGCTGTAAGTTCAATGTTAAAAAGTCAACAATTTACATTAAATAAGGGGTCCTTAAAGGGTAAAGCCAATAAAACAGGGTTATGAATTGAGGTCATGACAAAAGTGTAGCCAGAGGCTCACAGGAACCTAGCCCCACATTTCCCTTAGGAGCAATGATTCAGGATTTGCTAATTCAATTTTGTGGTGGTCTTATAAACATAACTGCTGGGAATAATGTCAACCGTGAGTGTGTGTGTGCACATGCATGTGTATGTATACAGTTGCTTATTATTATTAATTGCGGTACTTATGATATATATATATATGCAGAGGGAGACAGAGACAGAGGGACAGAGGGGGAAAGATATAGAACAAGAACACTATCTTAGGTCTTTTTTTTATATATTTTTAACGTTTGTTTTTGAGAGACATAGAGACAGAGTATGAGCAGGGGAAGGGCAGAGAGAGAGGAAGGTACAGAATCTGAAGCAGGCTCCAGGCTCTGAGCCGTCAGCACAGAGCCCGACGTGGGGCTCAAACTCACAGACCATGAGATCATGACCTGAGCCGAAGTCGGCTGCCTAACCAACTGAGCCACCCAGGTGCCCCTCTTAGGTCTTGATCAAGGGTGGATTGCTTATCTGGAGGAGGATTAAAGTGAATAAATAAATTATGATCAGATGAACATGTGAAAGTTTAATTCGGAGTGAAGAAAGATTTTGAAGTAATCACAGGAAGAAAGAAGAAAGAAAGAAAGAAAGAAAGAAAGAAAGAAAGAAAGAAAGAAAGAAAGAAAGAAAGAAAGAAAGAAAGAGAGAGAGAGAGAGAGAGAAAGAAAGAAAGAAAGAAAGAAAGAAAGAAAGAAAGAAAGAGAGAGAGAGAGAGAGAGAGAGAGAAAGAAAGAAAGAAAGAAAGAAAGAAAGAAAGAAAGAAAGAAAGAAAAAAGAAAGAAAGAAAGAAAAAGAGAAGAGAAGAAAAAAGAAAAGAAAAGAAAAAAAAGAAAAGAAAAAGAGGGAGTTTCGAGTATACCTGTCTAACTTCTTCATTATGCAGATGAGGGATGTGGGAATAGGCATAATGGGCAAAGGTGAGTCTCTGGAGCTTAATTCAAATCTTAGTTTTCACCCTCTTAACTTCTGAGATCTCATTTTATCATCTGTAGATGGGGATTATAATATATATCATAGGCTTGTAGTGAGAATGAAATAAGATAAGAAATCAAAAACTGTAGACCAGCGTATGTAATATATTCAGGCCTTCAATTAATAGTGTGATTAGGAGTAAGTGGACCTTTGCTGGTGGAAACCAGTCTCCACGTCCTTTGGTTGCTTGCTTAGTGTTTTTCCATTGTACCATTCTAGGGCCATTGAGACACCCGTTGGACTGACTTACTTCTAGATGCTATAATAATGGTTGGCATGGAGAGGTTTGTATTCCCAAAATATGCTTTCATAGCATAGAATATAGAGTCAAAGGAAAAGAAATGGGAGCAGGGAGTTAGGAAAAAGAGTGATGTCAGTATTCTTCCAAAAGAACATCATTTCCAAAGAACAAAGAAATCATGCTAGGTCTTATCCAGCCATTACTCAATCCCCTGTATTCATAAAATGAAATCAACTTCGATCCCCACTATGGAAATAAAGCAAACTATTGTAAGAAGAAAAAGTTTATTTTTTTCTTCTTTTTTAAAAAGAAGAAAAAGAAATAACTGCATCCTAAATCCTCTGTTTCTTCATACAGAAATGGAATAATAATGTTTACTTTATCAAATAATGTTAACATTTCTAGAAACTATTTGGGACAGAATATCCCGCCAAGGCTGGCGATAGAGGCCTATCCGACGAAAAGTAAGTTAGGATTTAGACGACTTATTTGATCTCATTTTTCAATACTACAGGAGTCCTAGAATACGACAAAATGACAGTGCACTACCTTTAATATCATATCCACACATTGCTGCATAGAAATTCTGTTTGAGATGTTATTAATAATAATAAAAGAATCTATTACTTCGTATGTCAGAGGGAACAATTCAGGGTACGACTGCTATTTTAATATATTTATCCAATCCTTTTTATCAGCATGAGTGACTGGAACGGAGCTGGTGAATGAAATCTACAGATTTTTATAACTTTGCAGTTCGGATGGGACCAGATAACATTGAAGAGTACTTCAAAGAATGTTGCTTTCATTTTTTCCCCTCTCTCTCTCTCTCTCTCAAAGGAATTCTGGCAAAAGTTCATATTTTCATCTAGAGAAACTTACCATGTTTTTAAAAAATTCTCTTTACATCCATTCAGTTAGCTGCCCACATTGGTATTAAATATAAACTGTTTCATACAACTCTTGCTAGAAGCAAACGTGCCTATAATATAATCCTCCATAAAGGATTTATTGAAAAAATGTGACTTATTTCACATTATAAATAAAATAATGGTACATTTTAGTCATTTTTATTGCTTTTGACATCAGTATTTCGTCATGAATGGAACATACTTATTCCTCAGAAGTTGACTAACAAACAGTCTTTGTTAGTGTTAATTTTTAAAAGTATTCCACCAAATCAAACAGCGTTGTTGTTCTTGTTGCTATTGTTGCTGTTTTGTTTTTGTCTTTTAATTTCATACTCACATAGAATGGGGCTTATCATGAAAGGAGACAGGACTGTACCCCAGGAAATTGTCCCAAGTGCATGCTATTTATTATATATTTGAAGGTTCATTGTAGCCAATGAACTCTGGGCCATAAAAATACACCTCATTGAATTTCAAAAATATTACAAATAGGTAAGGAGATGCTAAATAAATCATCAGATTTACTAAATCTAAATGTTTATTTTTATCCATTTCTAGAGTAAGATGAGGCACTCCTCACCGACAGAGTGGAGGGTTAATGTATGAGAAGACCATTAAACTCCCATCATTTAAACATGATAACTGCCTCGTGTGTCTACAGAATGTTTCAAAGCTATTTTTAAGCCATTTAAGCTTTTCAATTTACACTAAACATCCACCAAGAGATTTTTCTATTAAATTTAGTGCAATATTTTAAATGATCGGCACAACTCAATTTTAAATAAGTTCTAGAGTGAAAGTCATTTCTAACGACATAACTTACATAATTTTCCTGAATGCACCACTGGCTCTAAATAGTGGCTTTCAACGTTAAATCATTAAAAAATCCTTTAGAATTCCCAGGCAGCTACACTTTGTATAAATCTAATGTAAAATTTAAGGAGTTAATTTGTGCTGAAATTACAAAATAAGTTTCGCAGACTTACCTATTCCTCGTTGCCCAAAATGATTTCAGATAGCAAGTATTTCGCAAAGTGTTATGTAAACAACAAGTAAAGCACTGGGAAATTTTCAAACGAGTATTAAAAATATTTCTGTTTCCTGATACCGTTTTTTGATCTGCTAAGAATACCTTTGGCCGGAATAGTCGTAGGTGACCTAGTGCATCCTGGGAACTCGGGAATTTCACCTGGAAAGAGCAGAGGACAGTCGGGAAGGATTGGCTGGCTCCTCAAGGAAGCCAGAAAGCTGAGGTGGAACACAAAGAATCTATTGATAGCTTTTGTCTGTGGCAGACAGAAGCCTAAGGGAAGGGTGACCGCTCGCTCCTAGTGTCAGGGATGTCACATGATAGAAAGTTTTATGTTTGTTTCTGACATTAGGCAAACAAAAACCTTTTGAATGCTGAAGCAGGCTCTTGTTTTGAGCCTGCGAGCTGCTGCTCATCCCTATTGATGAGAACTGATCTGATCGCAGCCCTTTCATTTTTACGGTTTTAACTGTGTGGGGAATGTGGGTAGAAGGTCCGAGACAGGCCCACCGACCTCATCCCCACAGAGTTCACACAGCTTTTGGAGTTTTCTTTTTTGGGGTGGGGGGAGGAGGAGCGTACGGGGTGTCTCGGGAGCGTACCAATCTCTTTGCTTAAATGAACAATATGACTTAGGCCTTCTGAAACCAGTTTAGCAAAAGACCCTTTTTTCTTTTCCCTCTGGAGAAGGATATAACACTATCACCACGATTCAGCTTTGCTTGTCTGGGTCTGTGCAAATTGTGAGGGAAAGAGAGCTTTGAGGGAGCCCTTCCTGTTCCCTTTGGTCCCTGTGATCTGTACTCACTTGAGGCTCTGAGGTTCAAAATTCGATGACTTGGCAGGAAAAGATAAATTCGTTTTTTAAAGGCCTGGTGAGGGTTGTATTCTTGTTGAGGGAATCATAGATTGGGAAAACTGAAGCCATTTTTAAAGCCCTTGATTATGGCCGACTTTTAAATATATACATTCACTTTGAATTAAAAGAATCCAGAGAAACGAGAATAATTTCTGCTTTCTGTGGCCAGACTTTGAAGTGGAGAAATGTAGGGCTAAAAGCAAATAGCATAACCTGTTTTAATCAAAAGGAGTCTAGCAAGAAACAATCAATTAAAGAACAGTCTGATTCTCTGCGACATCAATGTATGAAAATCTGTTAGACGCCAGATTGTGTCTCAAGACACATATGATGAACTGAACAAAATGACCTGCTAATAGCTTTTACGGGTAATAAATGCATCATGTTATTGGTAATTCTGCAGATGGTAAATCAAGCTAATATCGAAGCTGAAACAAGCTACTTGTTAAATATAGTTCAAAATGATCTTCTCAAAAAACTGTTATTCAAGAACTGTATCGCACAGAAAAGAAAGATGATTACGCTTTATATTTCTAAGCATCTTAAATGGATAAACATTCCCATTCTGTCATGGAGGCATTTTAATTTTTAAGTCCTTCGGAGAGAGCACGCCTGACATAAATATAAGCCGAGAAGCACCGTATTTATTTAGATCACGAGTAGGAGCTAAAATGTAAAGCCCATGCTGAAATGAAGGTGTGACTTTTCTGCGAACAATGCGCGTTAGATGAGGTTTCCAGTCAGCATTCGGAACCCTGAGCTGGCAAATGTGAACACTTGAGTGCAATGCATATTAACAAATTATAGAGGGATGGACATGCCTTTCATATCATTGACTCTCTCTCAGATAGGTTCATTTGCCTAAAGAACATTTTAGTTTCGGTTTTGTTGTCGTAAGATCTAAAGTAGATTGAAGCACAATTCTAGGAAAAGAGGAGACAGGACAACGGTCCAAGAAGTCAGTCTAACAAGAAAAAAAAAAAAAGGAAGAAAGAAAAGTACTATGACTGCCATAATAAACAAAGAGAAAGTCAGTCTAATGAAAGGAGAAGTTAACTTTGAGGATGGTCAGGTCAGGTCAGATCACTGAATCCCCGGATTGGTCCTCCCTATCTCTCAGCAGATTACTTGTAACCTGAAATCATTTTGTTAGCCAGTCATGTTGTGTAAACTTGCTTATTTGTATTAACTGGGGAGAAGATCAATGCTAAGTAGATATTAATTTTTAAAGACATCTTATTTCAGATATACATATGGAAAACTTCTACTAGGTTTTTTTTTTCTTTTTTTTAAGTTTATTTGTTTATTTTGTGTGTGTGAGAGAGAGATAGAGAGCAAAAGGGGGAGGAACAGAAAGAGAGAGAGGGAGAGAAAGAGAATTCCAAGCAGGCTGTCAGTGTAGAGCCCAACATGGGGCTCGAACTCACGAACTGTGAGAGCATGACTTGAGCCGGAATCAAGAGTTGGACACTTGACTGGGCCACCCAGGCACCCCTAGGGTTTATTTTCAAATAAGTGTAATTTAAGATGTATCTGTATGTTTTTAAGATCTATTTATATGTCTTCATATATACGTATATATGTATGTGTGTGTGTATATATGTACATATATACACACACACATACTCACACATACATTGGAATGCATGTATACAAATATATAGACACATGTATACATATTATAATTTTATGTTGTATTTTAGTTCTAGATTTACCTATTATATGGAACATCTTAAAGAAAATCAATTAAATCAATGCCTTAAGTTTCCAGCTTTTTGACAGTAACAAAATGTTAGCTATTTATCAATTCTCCGCGATACGACTTTGAGGACGTGACAGGGGCAGCGATCCTATCTTTTAGCAGTGCAAAAAAAGGGGAGGGGGTGTAAAATATCACCTTGTTGGAGGAACAGATGTTTGCAATCCATTAACATCCATTTATTCACTGCAGAATAGAAATGTATAATAAGACTCATTCTCAGCCAAATTGTGAAGCTCAGGCGGCTACTATCAGCAGTCCTCTGAATTCCCTGAAGTTATCCTTTCAGGAAGATTCCTCATGGCTTCCCTAGCTCCCCACCTCTCTCATTCCCATTTATTCGGCTTACTCAAGCACGCTGATAAAGGCATGGATGAGAGAATATCTCTGCATTTTCTAAGATGTTTCCAGTGTAAAGTAACAGAGAATAAAACTGAAAGTGGCCCAATGAACAAGGACACGTATTGTTTCATGTAACAGAATGTCCACAGGCAAGTCAGCTCCGAAATTCATTAGTCATCGGAACACCAGGAACCTACAATTTGTCTGTCTTGTGCTGTTCACCAAAACAATTTTGAAGGTGAAGTCAAATTATAAATTATATTTATTTATACTATGCTTTACTGTACTAGTTTTTATCTGCCTATACAATTAAGAAATAATATTATTTCATGACTAAATGGGATTTATTTCAGGAATGCAAGTTTCTTTTTCAATTTATTCTTAGTTTTTATTGTTGAATTTTTGTTGACATGCAATGTTATATTCGTTTCAGGTGTACAATGTAGTATTAGACAATTCTCCGCATCATGCAGTGCTCGCCATAGAAGTGTAGTTACCATCTGCCACACAATGTTATTGCACTATTGTTGACTTTGACCCTGTGCTGTACTTGACATCTCCGTGACTTACTTATTTTATAACTGGAGGATTGTACCTCTTAATTTCTTTCACCTATTTCACCCATCCTCCTACCCCCAACAGTTTGCTCTCTGTATTTATGAGTCTGTTTTTGTTTCCTTTGTTTTGCTTTTCAGATTCCACAAATAAGTGAAATCATATGGTGTTTGTCTATCTCTGTCTGACTTATTTTACTCAGCACAATCCCCTATGGGTCCATCCATCTTATCACAAATTGCAAGATCTCATCCTTTTTTGTGGCTAACTAATACTCCACTGTGTGTGCATGTGCGTGCACGCGCACACGCGTGTGTGTGTATATCACATATTCTTTATCCATTCATCTATCAGTAGACACTTGGACTGCTTCTGTATCTTGGCTATTGTAAATAATGCTTCAATAAATACAGCCTGCACGTATTTTTTCAATTCGCTGTTTTCATTTTTGGGGGTAAATACCCAACAGTGGAATTCCCAGATCGTATGATAAGAGAAACCATATATTAATCAAATGTGCAAGGATGTAATTCTTTCTCACTTTTCTTTGGTCTAAGTGCTTCTCACTGTCTGGAAATATCCTAAGATAGAAGATCTGAAACAGCCACATATTTAATATATGTCTGTGGTTCTGTCAAGCTAAATAGTTGTTCTACCTATTCTTGTTGTGTTGAGATAAGGTAGAGGTACTGACAGAGTTGGGGGATTGTGGACAGGGAGGAAACACCAAAAACTGGAGGAACTCTGACATTTCTCCCCACAACTATGTCTAGTAAAGAATATTTTGAAGGGATAGCTCTGCAGTCAACTCTAACGAGAAAGGGAAAACCAAGAAGTAGTGTGAATGTGGTTATGATATGGGGTTCTTATTTTTTTTTTATTTTTTTAAGTGTTTCTTTTTGAAAGAGAGAGAGAGACAGAGCATGAGCAGAGAAGGGGCAGAGAGAGAGGGAGACACAGAATCTGAAGCAGGCTCCAGGCTCTGAGCTGTCAGCACAGAGCCTGACGCAGGACTCAAAGTCATGAGCTGTGAGATCATGACCTGAGCTGAAGTTAGGTACTTAACCAGACTGAGCCCCCCAGGCACCCCTGGAGTTCTTATTTCTTAGTAAGATCAGGCACATGTACTAAATACACTTAAACATGTACTAAATACATCATGCAGTTTATGTTGGATTCCTCACACAAGCAACCTACTTTCCTGGGTCATGAGACATAATCAAATACTCCAGAGTATAAAATTCCTATGGCATCACCAAAGGCTTCAAATAGCCAATGCAATCTTAAGAAAAAATAACAAAGCTGGAGGCATCATCCTTCCTGATTTCAGACTATACTACCGAGCTTTCATAATCAAAACAATATGGCATTGGCATAAAAGCAGACACATAGATTAATGCAATGGAATAGAGATCTCAGAAATAAGCCCATGCTTAGATGGTCAATTAATTTTCAAAAAGGGAATCAAGAATATAGAGTAAAAAAAAGTTTGTCTCCTCATAAATGGTGATGGGAAAACTAGATATCCACATGCAAAAGAATAAAAGTAGACCTGCATCTTACACCATATGCAAAAATCAAATCAAAATGTATTAAAGCCTTGAATATAATACCTAACCCGTGAAAGGCTTAGAAGAAAACCTAAGGAAAAAGTTCTTTGACATTGGTCTTGGCAATGATTTTTTCTTTTGATCTGACACCAGAAGCAAAGGGGCCAGAAAAAAAATAAATAAATAAACGAGATGGACTCTATCATACCTAAAGGCTTCTGTTTAGCAAAGGAATCCATCAACAAAATGAAAAGGCAACTTACAGAATGGGAAAAATATTTGGAAATGTCATACCTGATAAAGGGTTAATATTCAAAATATACAAGAAAGTCATGTAATTCAAGAGTAAAAACACAAATAACTCAGTTCAAAATGGGCAAAGGAACTGAATAGGCATTTTCCCAAAGAAAACATACAGATGGCCAACAGAGATTTTGGTGACTATGAAGCTGGGGAGATCCTGGCCAGGTCAAAGCCAATGACACGGGATCTCATTGTCCTCCCGGTCTATTACCCCTCCCCCAAGCCTCGATAAAATGGTCTGATCCAAACAAACAAACAAACAAATACCACACAAATGACCAAAAGAAGGTTCTCAACATCGCTAATCATGTCAATTTGTATAACTGACTTTTGACGAGAGATGAATTTCAGTGTTCTCACACAAAACACATAAATATGTGAGGTGATGGATGTTAATTAATTTGATAATGGAAATCTTTCACACGAGTATGTAAATCAAACCATCTCATTGCACACGTTAAAGCTTATTTCTTTTGAGAGAGAGAGCGTAGGGGGGAGGGGCAGAGAGAGAATCTCAAGCAGGTTTAGTACTGTCAGTGCAGAGCCTGACGTGGGGCTCGATCCCACCAACGGTGAGACCATGACCTCAGCCTAAATCGAGACAGATGCTCAACCATCCGAGTCACCCCAGGCACCCCGAGTACACTTTAAATATATTACAATTCTATTTGTCAATTTTACCTCAATATAAAGCTGAAAAAGCACACTCTAGAGTAAACCAAATCTGGAATGTCCACTCATCTCTCTCGACAAGCTCTGACAAAACACAGAGATACCCAACTGCTTATTCTTCTGATTGATAAAAGAATAGAAATGTTTCTCTTTATTTGTGTCAACTGTTTACTTCGGTGTACCAACAGACTGATATAGCTCTATTGGCTTGCGGATAATCATTCCTCCAGCCAGCCACAAAAGAAAGAATTATGCATCAGTAGATGTTCTGCGTTGAAAAATTATATCATCTAAGACACTTCTTTTAGACAGGTCAGGAAGATAAAAAAAATGACTTGGAAAACATTGGTAAACTGTTAAGACCATAACTTAATACTCCAGATCCACCAATAAACCACCAGAGTGTGTGTGAAGTCGACGGGTGGAGAAAAGTAAATATGATGAACAAAGAGAGAAAAGTTTGGTATAGAGAGTTGGGTGAGCGTGTTCTCCTTTCAAGACTTCTGTAAATGCTCAATGACCTTGACATACACGAGTATGCTTTAGCTCTTCTTTCCTATTGTTCCTTTTTCAGATCTATGTACAATCCATGCTTTTCTTCTATTTACATTTTCTAGTGCCATGGCATGGAAAGGAATATCCTCCAAGGGCCAAAGACTGCGGTAGTTCACAGCACACCTTGATTCTGCTTCCGGCTCGTCTATTCATCCTGGAGATATTATTCCAATTATGTTTCAGATTTCTCTTAAAAATACAATGGCATTAAAATGTTTTCACAACCAGCCTTCCATGTAAATTTAAATATCACGGTGCTATTGCTGTTTTTAGTAGCAGTGCTAATAATTGTACAGGTGAGGCTGCTGTATTAGGTGACATCTCCTTACGGTGTGATTTGTCAGAATTCGGCCTGAGATATGTACATGGCTTTATGTTTTTCAATAAGATTGTATTACTGACAAATAGAAGGGCTTCATTATGGATTGGTCTCATTTATAAGGTAAACTCACATCATGGAGCCCAAGGGCTGTGTTGCAGGAGAGGCCTCATTTTTCTTTCTTTCTTTTTTTTTTTTTTTTAGTAAATCATTCATCACTACAGTAAAAGTAATTATGAGACATCTGACTAATCCTTCCAACATTTATGAGATATTGTTTATGAGTTATTAGCAATGAACAATGAATAAATGAGCTTTTGACAAATAACACGAAAAACTTTCCAACTTTTGTCTCTTTCCTCTAACATCTTGAGATTTTGCTGTCACTGACTGATGTGGAGGTAACCTATTTACGCTGAATCAAACTTGTTGACATTTAAGTGTTAAAAAAACACTATCTAAACAGTAAAAAGAATATAGGAATGACATTCACGGATATTTCCAGCTGTCAACAAGTCAGGTTTCTTACTAACTGTGAGCCCTTGAAGTATTGTGTTCCTTGGATAGAGTGAGAAATACTGTTACTCCAGTTTTTCTTTCATCCATATACTTGTCTGTACTAATTAGCAAAATACCATGAGTCTCTCTCCACTCCTCCCGTGTCTAATGTGCATGATTCTTCTTCTTAACAGTAGCAGAAACAATTTTTCATACACTTGCTAGACAGATGGGATAGGTGATCACTTACACAAAACCAAGGACACCACCATCCCATAAGAAAGAATTTAATTAAAGATCTATTTTTAGTAAGTAGGTAAGTAGTAGCACAAACCATAAAACATTCCTAAATATAATCATAGAAAAAAGATTAAACAGGAACCTCCCATTCCTTTCCTCTCCCTGAGGAAAATATAGCTCCTCATGTGGGCCTTGAAGGAAGGAACCCTCACCAATGCCTCAGTAGGACATCTACCCCTGCGAGTGACCACTCAGTTACTGGGGAGACTGCAATGATCTCTACACCCTTGCTTCTCCTTTGCTAAGATGATGTCAAGGCAGAAAAGGCAAAAGTGCAGCAAAGTTAATATCACACGCCTCCTCCTTCTAAGTATTAACTTCACTGAGAAAGGGGCTCTTCCTCATTTCATGGCGTTCTGGAAACGGATACAAACCCTTGCTAAAGAGAACATTGCATAATATGGTAATAAAGTATTTTTTAAAGTTTATTTAGTTATTTTGAGAGGAGAGAGAGTGAGTGCCAGTGGGGCCAGGGCAGAGGGAGAGGGCAAGAGAAGATCCCAAGCAGACTCCACACTCAGCACAGAGCCGGATGGGCTGGATCCCACAAACCGCGAGATCATGACCTGAGCCGAAATCAAGAGTCAGACGCTTAACCCACTGATCCGGACAGGCGCCCCATCATGAAACGTGTTAAGCTAGCCAGCCTGATCTCTGTCTTTGCTCCACCACTTAACGAACTGTATAATCTTGGCAAATTACTTGAAATTTTTGTACTTCTTTTTTCTCATCTGAAGAAGGTTATAATAGCACTTAGTCTATGGTCGTTGTGGGGATTAAATGTATTAGTATGTAAAGCACTAATAACAATGTCTGGCATACACTAATCTCTAGTTTGCTTACTAGTTCTGCCCTTTCTTCTTTGTCTTGGTGTCGCCCTTCTAACTACTCCAAATAATTTTAGAAGGTAGCAGCTTCCAAATTTTTGAAGAAGTTAATCATTTGTATGGGTCACATCACCCTGGAAACCTGAAAGAGATAAGCTTAAGACCACTGATAAGATATATAGTTTTATGTTTTTATGTAGGATTTAACACCTGGAGTGTGTATATACATACATATATGTGTATATATATAATCTCTTTTTTACTATCAGAGTATGAGTCACCTACGTGCATGTTGTTATGTGCATGGTACAATAAATTGCTCTAAATCTTAGTAACTGAAAACTATATCTATATCTATATATATATCTATATATATCTATATATATATATATATATATTTTTTTTTTTTTTTTGCCATGACTGAGGACAGAGCTTAGCTGGGTGCTTCTGGCTCAAGCTCTTTAATGAATCTGTCATCTGTTAACTGAGCCTGTGGTCTGAGCACAGGACCAGGGGGGATCTGCTTCCTAACTCATCCACACGGCTAACAACAATTCCCCAGGCTGTCTGGTGAGGAGGCCCGTTGGTAAGCACCAAAGGCTTTTCAACAACCACTTTCACTCCAGGTCGCCTTGCCATCGAGAACGTTGTTCCTCACTTTGTCGAACGAGACCTTTCATTTTGTTTTCATAAAGTCACACCTACAGGGTATTTATGTGACGTCAGACTTACTTTACTAATGTCATGGGGAGAATCAGAAACTTACATCACAGAGAGGAGAGACATTCCCGTTGCATATTAAGCTTTTATGTTCTTCAGGCTATTTCATGACCAAAGTTTATCCTGTGATAGTTCACCTTGACTGGTGCTCATGAGAAACAGCTGGTTGATCTGCTTCTGTTCCTCCTCTCATCTTTCCTCCTCATCTGCTTCCCTGAGCACCAAATTTATCTCACTTATCCATGGCGACTAAACCGTTTCCAGGAGCTATTCCCAGTCTGACCATTGCATAACCCAGTCCATTAACACACTTTGCAGGATCAGAAGACTTTCCATGTTCTAGAACTCTACCCCCCAGAAAACCATAATTTTTTTAAATAGCATTTATTCTTCTTTTCATTATGCTCACATTTACTTAAGGTTTTTCAGTTCTCGTTAGGTTTTTTTGTTTTGTTTTGTTTTTGTTTTTGTTTTTTTTACCTTTGGGATTTCTGTGGTTCTAGAGTAGAGAAAGTAGAGAAGGTTTATTTTTTAACTGTTATACATAGTTTTAAGTAAACTGTCTATCTCTGCCTTTTTATAATGTTGAGAAGCTGAGAGAAAGGGTTTTCCTAAGTTTTTATTTTTGCAAAATATGCCTGTCAGTTTCATGTCTGTCTCTAAAACACTTGAATGTGAGCACGTGAGTTTATTTCAGACACATGATGTAGAAGACAAGTTGACTGAGCAAGGATTGGAGAGGATGTCCTAATATTTTGCGATTCTCTGGCCTAATTTAATTATTTCTACAGGTAGTCGGTCTTTACTGCGCTATTTATCCTGACTTTTGTTCTGTATGGCTAAAATGATGCTCTTTATACATTTAATATAAAACTTGTAATACATTTGTTGTTTCATCAAATTCAAAATATATATTAACTCTTTCAGTACTAACTGCAAAGTAAAAATTATAGTAAGAGAGCTAAGTCTTTCTGCTCAAAGTTACACAGCTCCACCCTAAATTGAATCAATGTCTTTGAAGCAGCATTTCTTTGTTTTGAGGATTTAAAACTATGGTATTCATGGAACAAAAAAACTCACAAATAATAATATTTTAAAACCACAAGAAATGTAAGAGAACAGAGGAATAAACAAAGCAAATTACTGTTTGCTAATAGAAAAATCAGTATTAATGGTGAGAAACAAATTAAACAAACTATGAAAATTAAACATCACCAAAAATAATGCTACAGACTTTTAGATTCTTAACCATATTTTCACAATGAAAGAAAATTTAAAACCCTAAGTGTTTCAAATAATGATTAATGATATCAATGGTATTGATGATATCAATGATTGTATTGCTTTTTTGCGTACGTTATTTTATTTATTTGAGAGAGAGAGAGAGAGAGAACATACAAGTACCCCTATCAAGAGAGGGGCAGAGGGAAAAAGAGAGATAAGATCTAGCAGGCTTCAAGCTCAGCACAGAGCGCAATGTGGGATTTGATCCCACAACCCTGAGATCATGACCCCAGCAGAAATCAAGAGTCAGACATTTAACTGACTGAGCCACCCAGACTCCTCACCTTGAGTAATTTTAGGAACATAGAGGTCAATATAAAGTTTTACTTTCAGCTTTCCTCGTTATCCATATACTTTTTAAATGTATAGAGTCATACAGGCTTTACAATTCTAACTTTTAAAAATAACAAGAATTACCATACTTCAACTTCCTCTGTTGCCAATACACTGAATTCAAATACTAAGAAATATTTTTATAATCAATGTTTATTTATTTTTGAGAGAGAGAGAGAAAGTGAGGTGCAGGGGAGGGGCAGAGAGAGAGGGAGACACAGAATCTGAAGCAGGCTTCAGGCTCTGAGCTGTCAGCACAGAGCCTGCCTGGGGCTTGAACTCATGAACTGTGAGATCATGACCTGAGCCAAAGTCGTACACTTAACAGACTGAGCCACCCAGGTGCCCCCAAAATTTTTATTCAAAAGAAAAAAAAAACAATAACAAAGGACATGCTAATGTCATAAGTTATCTAAGATTTAAATTTTTTAAATTATTTTTATTTTGATTTATCTTGAGAGAGAGAGGAAGAGAGTGGGAGACAGTGTGAGCATGGGAGGGGCAGAGAGGGAGACACAGAATCTGAGCCGTCATCACAGAGCCTGACACGGAACTTGAACTCAGGAACAGCGAGATCATGACCTGAGCCAAAGTCAGATGCTTAACGGACTGAGCCACCCAGAAGCCCCTAAAACTTTCTTTGAATTCATGTTCACAGTAACCTTTTGAAATTCAGAGCGAAATGATGACTTTAGCTCTTTGCCCAATGGTGTTTTCTTTAGAAAATGTTGGCAACATTTCATTCTTAAAGTAACTTTTTCCTTTCACAAGCACTGAGCTGTACACTTAGACGGTAACCATTTAGATATCATCAAGAAAATGTCGAGAAAGTCTAGGTTTAATAAGAAAAAAAAATGCTTATTATTGCCACCATTCATTCTATTTCAACCCAAAATATAGAATGGGATTTTTTTTTTATTTTTCTACTCAGTGAAGTTTTTTCCTTTACTCATTGATTCTTTCCCCCATTCAAAACTCCTCACTCAATGCTCCTAAGCTTAGATTCTCTGGGCACTTACTGGGAATGGTGGGTGGATGTTGGCCGTCAATAGAATAGTATTTCTCGAGATGAAGCTTATATTTTGTTTTTATATTTCCTACTCATGGCCACACAAAAACAGGAGAATAAATATGCTGCTCAAGATGAAAAATTGAGATTTGGAGTCATAGAGTAATCTGTTAAAACTCACCCTTCCAGAAAGTAGTGTATTCCGAATTTCAACTCCTGTGTGACTTTGGTATATGGGGGTCAATGTTATGAGCTGATTGTATGCATATCTATAAACCTGTTTTCCCCATTCTTAGCGTATTGTTAAATAAAATTTTTCATCAGCACAATTTTCACCAAATCAGTATAGGACAGAGCCAACAGAGGCCTGGCCCAGGGACAGTGACCATTTGATGGTCCATCACCGTATATGAGATCGTCAAAAATAATGTTCATCATTGTGAGACAGTCTTGCCTTTATGTATTTCAGGCTTTATTTTCCCCAAATAAGGGAAAATATGTCTTTTACATGTATTCACTTCTTTCTGAGTAACTCTAAGCACCGGTGACATTAATAATTATTATTTAATAATAAATAATTATTATTTATTTTCGAGAGATAGAGAGAGACAGAGTGTGAGTGGGTGAGGGACAGAGAGAGAGGGAGACACAGAATCTGAAGCAGGATCCAGGCTCTGAGTTGTAAGCACAGAGCCTGATGTAGGGCTCGAACACATGAACTGTGAGATCATGACCTGAGCTGAAGTTGGACACTGAACCGACTGAGCCATCCAGGCATCCCATAGATTGATAAGTATTATTACCAGTTGCCTGCTGTGTGTCAGATGTTGTGCTAAGAACTTTATTTCTTATTTTTATCATAACCCATTGAGGTGCCCACTATTACTGATCATCTTTTATTGATGGGAAACAGACAGAGAGAGATTAAGTTATGTGTGAATCACAGATATTCAACTGCTATTAGCTTAAGTGGGAAAAGGAGAGTTATTGGCAGGCACCGAAACAGCTCACAGATGGGAACAAGAAGACCTGAGAGACTGGAAGGATGACTGGGCACGACCAGAACCTCCCTTCAAATCTCTCCTGTTCCTTTTGTTTCTGTTTCTTTCTAGATACTGGCATAGTAATCTCTGGCATCTCTAGAGTCATATATGAATAGTTCTGTAACCCGAGAGTAAGAAGAGGCTTTTCCTTGAGATGTCAAACATGGCCAACCAGAGAAGGACACAACTAATAATAGTGCACTTCAGGCATTGTACTAAAAACTTTACACGCCACTAAATTCTTAAGAGCTAGTTATTATTACCCCCATTTTTTGATAAAGAAAGAAAACAGGGGGCACCTGGGTGGCTCAGTCGGTTGGGCGGCCGACTTCAGCTCAGGTCATGATCTCACAGTCTGTGAGTTTGAGCCCCGTGTCGGGCTCTGTGCTGACGGCTCAGAGCCTGGAGCCTGCTTCGGATTCTGTGTCTCCCTCTCTCTCTGCCCTTCCCCTGCTCATACTCTGTCTCTATGTCTCTCAAAAAGAAATAAACGTTAAAAAAAATTAAAAAAAAAAAAAAAAGAAAGAAAGAAAACAGGCTTAGAGAGGCCAGGGGATTTGCCCAACATCCAACAATCAGAATGACTGTACCCAGAATGACTCCTCCATCTATTCTGTTGCCAGTGGGCCTGGCTTGGATCTCGTGCCCATCAGTGAACCAACTTCCATGGCTGGGAAGATGTTATCTTAATGATTCAGCTGAAGTCTAGTGCCCATACCTGTGGCTGGGGATTTCATTCTGTTACGGAAAGAAGTGGCCACCTCAAAATTTCCCTTAGACTATACCTGCAGTGAGTAGGGAGGCTGTCAGATTCCACAGCCCAGACTCTTACCCTACCTATACTATTTTACAGAAATAGTGTGTGTTGCTATCTCATTTTACAGATGAGAAAGTCAATATGGTGAAGTCAAAACATCTCCAATTTAATCTGGCAAGAAACAGGGAGAAAGAAAACTTGAGACTAGGTCTCTCCATCTTTGACCTAGTTTTATTGTTCCCTCTACTATTTAGCTCCCTTGTAGTAGGTGATGGAGTATTATCATTACACTTCTTTCTTTTTTTAATTTAAATTTTTGGTTAGTTAACATATACTTATTACTAAGGAGAGTTGGTTCAAAGACCCTCATCATGTGAAGACGTAGGGAGGTACAAGGACATAACAGTAAGGTCATCTGTGAATTTAGTTTCTGTATCAATGTGCTAGGGTTACCATAAAAAGGTACCACAAAGTGGGTGTCCTAAACAACAGAAATGTATCGTCTTGTAGTTCTGGATGCTGGAAATCTGAGCTCAAGGTGTTAGCAAGGTTGTGTTCTTCTGAAGGCTGCAAGGGAGAATCTTTTCTATGCCTCTTTCTTACCTCTGATGGCTTGCTGTCTTTGGCATTCCTCGGCTTGAGATGCATTGCCCTGATCTCTGCTTTCATGTTTACATGGTATTCTCCCTCTCTGTGTGTATACATTCCAGTTAACCCTTTTTATAAGCACACAAATCTAACTGCATTGGGGTCTGATTGCACTGGGATCCATCCTATTCCAATAGGGCTTCAACTTAATCAATTACAGCTGCAACAACCCTATTTAAAGGGTCTAAAACTGTCACACTTTGATATTCCGAGGTAAGGTTAGGACTTCACCGTATAACGAATAATTGTGTGTGGGGGGAGGGAGTTCTATTCAACCATGACAGCCTCTCTAATGAGAAAGAAACTAACAGAAACTAACTGACATAGATTTTCTACTAAAGAAGACTTCGGTTGGCCCTTTTACTTAAGGTAAAGAGGGAAGTAATTAGAAGTCTAGCCTCAATGGGAAGTCTGAAGAAAGTTAGGAAAATTAAATGCAATGATGAGAGAAAGAGATAGTAAGTGAGCTGGAAGGGCCTGCATGTGGGAAGGTGGGGGGAGGTAGCAGAAGCACGTTGAGGTAGCCAGAGTGGCCTTTTGAAAAACTTTGGATCAGCTTGTTGGTGGTTGGCTCAGATCCAAAATGCCATTGAGATTGTAGAAAGTAGGTAGCATGGCTAGGGACATGTGCAAGAAGTCAACTTTGGCCTCATTGTTGAAGACTAGTCATTGGAGAGGGTGGCAAAAAACATACAGAGAAAGAAAAAGGGAGAGATCAAAGATTAGAATGCAGAGTCATTTTTGAATTCATCAAGAAGGTTAGCACATTATGAATAACATCTTCGAATCTACTTTTGTTCAACAAACCACTTCTGAATATTTAAAATGCAATTAGTGATTTAGTTTTCTAATATACATTTCCTGGAAGACAATTGGATCTAATCGACTCTGCCTAAAAACATTTTTTAGAATTTATAAGTAATGGTGATCCATATAATGTAAACTGAAGCCTCATCATTAACGGGGTTCTCAAATGGCCTATTCTATATAACATGCTTAGAATAGTTCCTGGCACATGGCAGTAATATGTATGTGTTTGCTAGTTTTATCATGTGACTGTTAAGCCCTAATAGGGCAAATAAAATAGAACAAGGTACAGATGGACTAAAGCAGGTGTGCTCTGAGCTTCTGCCACCTTAATGAATTCGTTTTCAGGTGCTCCAATAGCCACCTCTGATTCTTTCTGAGATAATGTAATGTTGAAACAATCCCAATATTCATATATGTAAAATAAAAGATAGAGATTTTATGCTTTCCATTTATTCATTCAACATACAATTGACAAATTAAATATTTAGTATTTTCAACATTCTATAACTGTTTCTTAGTGAATCACTAAGAGTTATAATAAACAAAACATCTAGTAGCATAAAACATTAGTTTGAAATATATGTTTCAGAAAGTTGAAAGATAAAATATTGATATTTTTAATTGATATGAATTTTGAAGCGATACGTTTGCATTTTGGTCAGTTGTCATGGAAAGTATATTAAGTAATTTTGTGATATGTAATATTAAGCCAATGTGTTATTGTAATATAATGTGTATTACATCTAGGTATATTAGTCATGTAGGTATGTAAGTTCTTACGGCTGTACTGAAAACTGTGTTAAGGAGGTTACAAATAAACAGTAAGTCATGTTTCCTGTTATTGTTATTAGTCAGCTTTTTAGCCTTCTTGCATAATGATTTCACTGGAAGTTTTATACCAAGCATCGCCCACTCACTTGTATAAATGTTAGTAAAATTCTGCTTTTGTGTTTTTGTTCATCTTAGGTGCTCAGTTAATATTGTGAAAATTATTGTTGCTTTATATGATCACAGTTGTGATCTCTATAATGTGTTTTTTAAAACCGTCTTTCAAGTGCTGTATACCATGATGTCCAACACTTATAATCATAAACTCATACTCACAGCAATCATTCCTAAATCTGTATTATGTTCCTCCTCACACTTGGTTTCATATGACCTCTATAAGAATTCAAACTAATACTATAATTCTACATTAGTTTTCCACCTGGTTGTACATTAAAATCATGTGGGATCCCCACTCCCAAAGTCCAGGGACCATCTCAAACCAAATTAAATCAGAATCTCTGGGAAATAGCCCTATGCATTTCCTGTTTAGAAGTTTCTTGGGTGATTCTAATGTGTGTGAAAGTCAGATGAACAATATTCTGCTTTTAGAAGTAAAGATGTGTAATACGAAAGACTTGAACACTCAAATATGATGGTTTGCTTGTGTAAGGGATAATTTTTTCCACACAAAAAATTTAACACACCTTTTAGGCAGGTGTGGTAACAAAGCTGTGCTCCTTGGTACAGTGGGGAATATAGGAATCACAAACCAATGAGGTTATAATCAAGTCAAAGAAAAATATATCAGCTGACACAAAATATGAATTCTTAGGTCAATTTGCTAGTCTTCTACTCTTACTGTTTGTGCTTGCTCTCACTTTCTCTCTGTGTCTCTCTGTCTCTGTCTTTCGCTTTCTCTCTGACTTTTGCTATTAGAACAAAAAAAAAACTGAATCTGACACTTATACTTTTACTAGTGCTAACCAGTATTAGCATAGACATTATGAACTGATGATGGGACATGTCACTTCCCTGTCACTGGAAGAAATTCAGGTGAGAACACATTAAAATAATGTACATTACAAAATCACTTTTATATGTTCATTGAAACTTGCATACCTTTATATATTTGAATATATATGTCTTAAAAGTTAGCTATAAAGTACTGTTACATTTTTTATTTATTCAGGTTTGTAATTTCTTTAATTTTAATATGGATGTCCAACAGATAAGTTCAGAAACCCAAAAGAGTAGACTTTTAATTTAACTGAAAGCTAAAAAGAATTCTGACTTGGAATGGATAAAACCAACAACACAAGAAACAACAGAATGTGGAGAAAGGGGAAACCTCTTGTACTGTTGGTGGGAATGCAAACTGATGGAGCCAGTGTAGAAAACAGTATGGACCTTCCTCCAAAAGTTAAAAATAGAACTACCATATGATCCTGCCATTGTACTACTAGGCATTTATTCAAATAATACAAAAATATTAATTTGAAAGGGTACATGCCCCTTAATGCTTATAGTAGTATTATGTACAATAGCCAAAGTATGGAGACAGCCCAAATGTCCATTGACTGATGAAGGCATAAAGAAGATATGGTGTGTGTGTGTGTATATATATATACACAACAGAATATTATTCAGCCATAGGAAGGAGTGAAATCTCGCCATATGCAACAACACGGATGGAGCTAGAAAGTATTATGCCAAGTGAAGTAAGTCAGTCAGAGAAAGACAAATACCATATCATTTCACTCATATGGAATTTAAGAAACAAAACAAATGAGCAAAGGGACAAAAAGGGAGAGAGAGAGAGAGACAACCTGAGGAACGGACTCTACTACAGAAAACAAAGCGATAGTTACCAGAAGTGAGATGAGTGGGAGGTGGATGAAATAGGTGATGGGGATTAAGGAGGGCACTTGTGACAAGCAGCGGGTGTTGCATGGAAATGTGAAATCACTGTATTATGCACCTGAAACTAAAATGACACTGTATGCAAACTGACTGGAATTTAAATAAAAACTTAACAATATGTCTTTGAAAGCTTTTGGTTCAGGGATTTTAGAAATTAGCTCTTAAGCAAAAATGAGTTGAAGTTGCTTCAAAAATACCTTTTTTTTTTTCTTTTTTTACCTATTAAATCGAGTATCCATGGCTTTGTGTGTATATAACGTAGTTAGTTGTGGTTCGGGGATAATTTCTATGGATTATATGTATATGTCAGCATTATTTTAAATGCTTCCAAGACTAAGGGACGTAAACCCCTCACCTGAAATAGCAAGTTGAATTCCGTACATATCTAAAAGTTCTTTTTCCCCCTCACTCTTAGCCTCTATTGCTGAATTAATGTGAACTACATGAGTTCATGAGAAAACTTCGTAGTATGCTAATTTCCTTCATCGTATTGCATAGACACAGAAACAAAGAAGACCAAAACCTAGCCCACAAAATACTCTCATGGCAAAAGAAATATAGATGCATGATCTCATTTTCCTTGCTCTCAAAAGTTAGTACTTTCAAGTGCCCAAAACTTGTTGTCATTAAAGTATATACTTAGAATGCTAAGTGGCTAAAAAGAAGGCTAGGACTTAGTTCAAATTTTGAATGATATTTTTAGCCAATTTTTTTCTGACATCTTGAAAACAAAGCTTTTCTCTGCTGCCAAGGTCCATCTGCTTCTTAGTTCATTAATAGAAATTGTTCCTAATAGGATAAAGCTAATAAGACCATGAAGTGGAAGTGCAAACAGCCCCTTTAATTCTAACTTAGAACGACACCGTGCTGTCTGGCTAGATAGGAAGAACTCTATTAAACATCTCTTTTAACCGCCGAGGAACGAATACATTTAATCTCCCTCAGGTTCGCAGCAGCTTTACTCAAAGAAATTTGACCTTCCACTTGGCTCCTAAGGGGAAACAAACCCCAAATTCTTCTTGTAACTCTTTAAGAATGTTTGAAATTTAATAGTAGGCAAATCATTTGCTTTAAAAAAACACAAATAGGTTTTAAATGTTACAATTTCAGAGAAGCTAACCTTTCATCATAAATTAGTAGATAGGATCAAATCTGGGGGGGGTGGGTAGGGAGCCGTGAATTTCCATTTCCTTATTTAATTTGATGAATTGGATAAAAAAAAAGAAACTAGGGTAAAGCACTTATAAAAGAATTGGAGGCTGTCTTTAGTCTTTTTTGAGGCATTTTCATTTTTCTTTCAAGTCCTGAAAACGTGGTATCACTGAGACCTACCGTGATATTTCCTCCATTCCTTTCATCAAAAGTCCTAACCACCTCCAAACATCTAGGGAACAGGTAGTATAGGCTCTCTCCTTCTCAATTCTGGGAATAATATTCTTTTCCCTGTACTTAGGCCAACCTTGCAGAGGCACGTCTCAAACTTTATTGTTCAGTCAATTTTGCATTTATATGGTGGGTTTTTACTTTCTGTACGCATCCTTCCTTCCATAGTATTCAGTTGGCTTCCAAAGCAAATCTTTGGGAAGAGCGGGGATTAGGACTTGGTGTGAGTGGGTAGAAAAAGGGTTAGGCTGTGGAGAAAGGGTCTGAGATTTGGCATCCAATGTCTTGGATTTGAATCCCTGCTCCTAAAACACTACTTAGCCAGGAGACTTGGGCAAATTACTTACCCTCTGAAGGTCTCAATTCTCTGGACGGTTAAATGGAACTAATAATGATCTCATTGTTTCTCCCAGAGGAGGTGAGCAGGGAACAGTAAAAGTAAAATCTTAGGCTTCTGTCTTTTCCATTTCATCTCTAATCATACTGAAGTCCTTTCTCCCTCACCATCCCTAAACATGTCTCAAAATTCATTTAAATTTTACCCCCATCGTCATAGCCCAATATCCTTTCCAACATTTTATTTTCTACATTTTTTTTCCTTTTGGAAGGTATGATGTAAGAATAAACTTTCTGTTAACTTTTTAAAAAATGTTTATTTTTGAAAGAGGGAGAGAGTCAGAGCATGAGTGGGAGAGGGGCAGAGAGAGAGGGAGACACAGAATCTGAAGCAAGCTCTAGGCTCTGAGCTGTCAGCACAGAGCCCAACGCAGGGCTCAAACTCACAAACTGTGAGATCATGACCTGAACCGAATTCAGGTACTTACCCAACTGAGCCATCCAGGCGCCCCAAGAATGAACTCTTGAAGTACTGTTCTCATTAGAGTGGATTTATGTTTTACTATCGGAAATTTCACAAAAGCACACCAAAAGCTTTTCTAGTTTCAACTCAAGAGTAGAGTCTTAACAAGCTTTTCAAGAAGCGTTGTGTAAAACTGGTTGAGTATGGTCTCTGAAGATTATTTGATTAGTAAATGTGATCTAGTTACTTAGTTACAGATTTCAGCTTCTGCAAAATGGGAATTACAACAGTACCTAAGACAAAGTTGTTGCAAGACTAACAAAAATTGATATATATAATACTTTAACCATCCCTGGGGGTCTAGCTTTTACTGTTTTTATTAGCATAATTTAAAATGAGGTAAGTTAGGGGCACCTGGGTGGCTCAGTCAGTTGAGCAGCTGACTTTTGATTTCGGCTCAGGTCATGATCCCAGGGTCATGAGATTGAGCCCATATCAGGCTCCATGCTAAATGTGGAGATTCTCCCTCTTTCCTTTTGCCCTTCCCCCGCTCTCTCTGTCTCTAAAAAAATAAAAAATTAAATGAATGAAAATAAAACGAGGTAAATTAATTTGATTCAAGAATAGGATTTGATTCAGAAGCTAGAAATGTAGTCAGTTGGGTCAAAAATTCACCACATCCATAGAGCGTGGTCTAGGTGAGCTTCTAGTTGCTTACTCACTTTACTTAGCTATAGCACTTAAATTAGAAAGAGTAACAAAAGTCAACTACTATTTTTTAATATTAGCAGCAAACAATTAAGAAATGAATTTTAAAATAAGAGTTCATTTTAAATAGTGCCAAACTACACAGAATACATTAGAATCAATCTAACCAAAGATGCACAAAACCACTATGAAGAAAACTTTACAATTACTGCTGACAGGGATTAAAAAAGACCAAGCGAATGGAGATACAGAACACGTTAATGGATTGGAGGACTGAGTATTTTAAAGATGGGGATTGATTCAACAAAATCCCAATAAAAAATGTAAAATGACAAATTCACAAATGATTTTGAAAGTTATATGGAAATGCAAATGATCTAAAGCAGCCAACAATGTTTGAAAGAAGAACAAGATTGGAGAACTAACACTACTTGATTTCAAGACTTTTAAAGCTATAATAATCAAGGTAGTTTCTTATTATCTAACAGATCAACATATAGATCAATGAAACTCAGGAGTCTAAAAATTAACACCTCCCATATATGTATATATATTTAATTTATTGTCAATAAAGTTTATATATATATATATAACTTACACATATATATAAGTGAATATAATATATAACTTATATATATAAATAAATATAAATAAATATATATTTAATTTATTGTTATTTATTGTTATTGTTATTGCTATTTATTGTTATATATATATATAAGTTATATAAATATATATATAACTTATATATATAAGTAAATATAAATATATATATATACATATAGATATATATATATATATTTAATTTATTGTTAACAAAGTTGCCCAGGCAATTTTTGGGCAAAAGAAAAGTCATGGTTCTTGTAAAGTGGATATTCATAAGGAAAAAGAATAAATTGTTACCTCAAGTTGTACACAAAAAATTAATTTGTTATGGAAAATAGACCTAAAAATAAAACAGAAAACCATAAAGTTTTCTAGAAGAAAATGTAAGAGAAGAACCTTGTGACCTTGGATTAGGCAAGGATTTGTTTAGGGCACAAAAAGAAGAAATCAATAAATTAGATTTTATCAGTGTTTAAAAACTTTTATTCCTCCACAAAGAAAATAGAAAAAGAAGCCCAAACTGGGAGAAAATAGTTGTAACAAGAAGTCAAGGAAAGGATTTGTGTCCAGAATATAAAAAATACTCTTTCAACAATAATAAGACAACACGATACAGATCAATGGGTAAGAAATTTGATCCCAAGTTTTATTAAAGATATGTGATGGAAAAGAGGTACAGAGGAGATGCTGACCAGATAATACAAATTATAGCTGCAACCAATCTATGCTCTCAGGAATGTTGATAAATAAAGAATGACCATGGTAAGGATGTGGGAAAATGGAAACTTTCATACACTGCTGGTGGAAATATAAGATGATAAAACCATACTGGTGAATAATTTGGCAGTTTTCTATACACTTCCCATTTAATCCAGTCATTTCACTCCTAGGCATTGATGCCAAGGATTTAAAATGTATATCTGTGCAAAATCTTGTCACAAATGTTCATAGCAACCCTATATGTCATAGCCCCAACTGGAAACAACCCAAATGTGCAGCAACAGGTAAGTGGGTAAGCAAATGAAGGCATAACAATACAGTGGAATACTCCTCATGAATAAAAAGGAACAAATTGCTGATGCATCCAGCTCCATGGATGGACCTCAAAAATAATGATACTGAATGAAAGAAGTTAGACATAAAAGGTACTTACAAACCAACCTAAAGTGATAGAAAGCAGATCGGTGGGTTTTTTGGGAGGGAGGGGTTGGTCAGGGCTGTAGAGAGAGATGGGTTGCAGAGGAACCACAAGGAAGCTTTGTGATGCTTATGGAGACGTTCTGTATTGTTGCAGTGGTAATTTCATGGGGCAAACCTGTCCAATTGAACCTTCCATTATGTACTGGTTATTGTACATAATCTATATAAATGATAGTTCCACAAAGTTGCTGAAAATTAAAAATTAATTCTAAAAGGTTTAACCTTTTATTCAATTATATTTATGACTAACAGAAGCTCCTATTGTAATATATATACCTGGTTAAAAATGGGACTTCCAAGACAAAATATGAAATGGGACTTAATGTTTCCTATACTTGTACATTGGTGTTTTTGTGTGTGAGTGTTGTTTGGGAAGGGAAGAGGGAAGGAGAGAATTTTATAAACTGAGCTTCTAGAAGCTAAAGCTTCTATTAAAAAAAAATAGTCCAAGAAATTTCGGGGAGACTGAGACAAAGCTCTACACAAAACAGGGTGAGAGAGAATGTGGAAAAGAGGAGACATACTGCAGGCTCTTATTAGAGAAGTGATCTTAGAAGATTTTTTTCTTTTGATTCCTAAATTTTAGATTTTTAAGAAAGCACAAATGTTTCCTTTAATGCTTATTTACTTTTGAGAGAGAGCGCAAAAGAGCATGAGCAGGGAAGGGGCAGAGAGAGAGGGAGGCACAGAATCCGAACCAAGCTCCATGCTCAGACTGTCAGCACAGAACCCAACATGGGGCTCTAACTCATGAACCACAAGATCATGACCTAAGTCGAAGTTGGATGCTTAACCAACTGAGCCACCCAGGCGCCCAAGAAAGCCCAGGTGTTTTCTGTGAGGATTCCTTTGGCAAATAATAAAATATGTGAGCACAAAGAGACATTTATAGACAGAGAATCAGCTTGGAGAGCACTCTCATCAAATCTGAAAATGATAAAATCTAACCCTGCCATTTCCTTATCTGGAGAGTTCTTCCTCATTACCTGGCCCAGTCTCTCCCAAGTCAGCTCTCCAGCTGGCGGATATAGTGTCTTCCTGCGGGCAGAATTATTGCAGAAGTTCCAGATTAGCGTCAGTCTTCAGGTTTCTTTACATATACCTTCTATCCTGGGAAGATGCTTTAGTTTACTTCTCCCCACAAATTCTTACTCACCAGACGGCATGGTATAATGATCCACACTGAGCAGTGTGGAACATCTTTCCTCATCCTCATTTCCTGTGTTAATGATATCTGACCAGTTAAAGCCCCCTTGTTTTTTCTGTTTTTTTGTTTGTTTGTTTTTGTTTTTATTTATTTTTTTTATTTTCAAGTTAGTTAACATACAGTGGCTTGAAGAGTAGAAACCAGTGATTCATAGCTTACGTATAACAGCCAGTGCTCATCCCAACAAGTACCCTTCTTAATGCCCATCACCTATTTTACCCACTCCCCACCCCCAACAACCCTCAGTTTGTTCTCCGTATTTAAGAGTCCCTATGGTTTGCTTCCCTCCCTCTCTGTTTTTATCTTATTTTTCCTACCCTCCCCTATGATCATCTGTTAAGTTTCTCAAATTCGACATATGAGTGAGATCATGTGATATTTGTCTTTCTCTAACTTATTTCACTTAGTGTAAGTGTAACATGGAAGTTCCATCCATGTTGTTACAAATGGCAAGATTTCATTCTTTTTCATGGCCAAGTAGTATTCCAGTGTGTGTGTGTGTGTGTGTGTGTGTGTGTGTGTGTGTGTGCGCGCGCGCGCACGCAAGCGCGCGCGTGCGCGTTCCCACGCGCGCGCATCACATCCTTTTAACCCATTCATCAGTCAATGGACATTTGCACTCTTTCCATAATTTGGCTATTGTTAATAGTGCTGCTATAAGCATTGAAGTCTCACGGCTACCCACATTCCTGACCCTTTTCTCTGAAAGTACACACATTCTGAAGTAGTTACTTCCTGTGTTAGTCTGTTCATATGGCATGTCGCCTTGACTGAGCAATTATTTTAGCTTTTCTGGCTAAACCGTAATTGCCTTGAGAAGAGAAAGCATGTCATAATTTTTCAAATCTGTCTCAATATCTGGCCTAATATCCAACACATAGTATATACTCAACGAATATTCATTGATTTCTGTGTTATAGACCATTACAAAGGAGCAGTAAGGGAACTGTATATGAGTGAATTTTCAGAAATAGTAACAATTTTGAATACCAGTAGGGTGTGGAAGTTGAGCACATGAGTTTTGGGGTCATACAGGCGTGGGTTTAGTTCAAATCCTGGCTCTGCCACTTACTGGGACAAGTCACTTAAATTCTGAGTATCAGTTTCTTCATCTCTAAGACAGGAAGAATAATAATACTGTCCTCATAAAATTATTATAATTGTCAAATGAGATGTTTGTTGAAGTTATTAACATAGAACCTTGCCTAAAATTCTCAATAGTTGTAACTTTGTATAGCCTTTGATGTTTTCGTATGTTTTTAGATTATCTTATTTAATAGAACCAGTAAGTCTCAATAATATACGACTCGATAATCAGTAATCAAAACTTGAGATTCACCGATAGTAATTTGTCTAAGTTTATATACTTTGTAAGTGGAAGAGAGAAAACTGAAAGTCCAAGTTTTTGGCTCTGCATGTCCTGAATCTACTAATGAAGAGGTACTGGAGTAGAAAGCAAGAGGTAATAATAAGTAGTTCTAAATTATCATTGCATTTAATTAGTTAACATAAAACTTAATAAATCCTTGCATTTGGTGCTAACTGTGCCCTGAAATAGATGCATTCTAATTCATTACATTAATTTTACCCTAATTCTAATTTTAAACTAATTTATTAAACTAATAACACAGGAATGCCAAACGTGGGGGGAAACAAAGCAAAACAAAAACAAACAACAACAACAACAAAACTAAGTGGCCAGTCATAAGTGAAAGACAAAGAAAAGAACAGTGTCGTTGACCATTCACCATCCATTTCAGCTGCAGTTTTAAATATCATGTAATCATAAGCTTGCCTGTGATTGATTCAGAAAGGAGCATGTGATACAATGATACAGTGTGAGGAGAAGTTGGCTGAAGAGACTTGTGGGAAATTTTGTCTTGCTTCTAGGGGTGCATAAGAAGAAATCATCTCTCTTCTGATTGTTACCATGTCTAGATATGCCTCCCGGCATCACGGAAGCTATCTTACCACTAATAAGATGAAGGCGATACCTCCAAAAGTGGAAAAGCGGAGACATAATGAACGAAGTCTTTGAGCATGACTTAACTTTCTTGAAATCCACTGGGTTTCTAGCAAAGTGAATATATTAATTCCCATAATGTTTAAGCCAGTTTTAATTGGGGTTTCTAGTGCTTGTCCTTGAGAGAATCTTCACTATTAAATGGATCTCAGAAAATTTGGGGCGATGAGAATCAGAGAAGAGAGTGTTGTTTCTCCATTGAAGATTGAAAAAAAAAAATCACAAAGATTGGACCTAATAACAGCTTTTAATCCAAAGATCCACTTATCCTTGCAGACTGCATTTTGTAGCATCTCCGAATGTGACAAGCATTTCAAACTTGCTTGTCAATGTACTTAAAATGTGCATGACATTTTCAAAGAGAGGAAATCAAGTAATTACCTGAGCCAATGAGCTTTTTGGAGTCATCTTGAACTGATGGCTCCCTTTCACTAGGTGAAAATAAAATGCATGGTTGGAGGCAGGGAGGGGGACTTCAAAATGCTTTGAGAAAGTGTCAAATGTAGTCTGTCTTGTTTGATGTAATAAACCATGGGAATTTCTAGGTAGGTGCTTGATTAGACAAAAGATAAGAAACTTCATCAAAGCCAAATTCCCAGAGGAATTTGGGTTTTGTCAGTTGGGAAGACTTGCCACAGTGGGATTTTCTAGCTAATGGTTTGATTTTGCCTAAATCACATAATCTCTTTGTTTCCATTCTCTCTGGTTACCAAACGAAAGTACTAATTCCCATCACTGGATATCTCACAGTGACAGTATAGCAATAGTGATGATATTATACATTTTTTCAGCACTCAAAAACGCCTTGCACACAGTAAGCACCTGGTAAATATTTGTAAACTGGAACAAACTAGTTTGAACGTAAAGATCTACACAAAAAGAGTCTAATCAAAACAATTGGATCTATGCTGCAAATCTACCCAGAAAAGGTGTTTTACTTTGCCTGACATTAGTTATGATTTCAAATGTCTAGTAAACATCATTGGTCTGAATTTTTAATAATACCAGGTTATCATCATGATAAGTTCTTGGTATTTTAAGGCTTAAACCAGATACGTTTAGTTGGAAATCTCATAATACAAGACTTCATTTTTGTTACAGAGTTCTTACAAAGTTATATTATTCTCTTAAAGAAATATATAAACCTTCTTTACTCCATTTCTGGTGGGTTAGAGTCTTTCACATTAGATGCTTTCATGAAGATGATCCCTTAGTGTTTTAGGATTAGGCCCTAAAAGCTGATTAGCTGTCCAGCGTAAACGGGCACTTTCACGCTGTCTAGAAAGAGGTGATTTGGCTGGGTTGTTTTTTTGGGAGGACACTCAACTCTTTGTATCGGTAAATATTTTCTTTCGGGCTTGTCAGTTTCTCTAGAAAGAAATCTTGCAAGTTCCCACCCATGACTCAAGAGCTCTAATGTCAGTCTTCTTGGAGTCAAGTAACACAATAAAATTTGGGATCTCCCTGTGCAGTGAACAAATTTTATGTGATAACCCTGAAATCATTGCCTGACCCTTCAGATTCTCCCAGAGACTTTCCAAAGAGTAAATCTAGTCCCTTTTTCTGAGGGATGGAAGAGAGATGGGTATCTAAGAATTATTTATATAACTTTTCAAATATTTTACCATCTCAGCCCTAAATTTTTCCTATTTCTAGAATTTCTGCTATTCAGGATTTCTTGACTATTTCTGGGGTTGACTGATAGAGATTGAGACTCTTCAATCAATACAATGAATTCATTCAACAAATATTTATTCTCATGTACCAGGCAGAGATCAGACACTTGGGATACAACAGTAAACAAAATAAATTTCCCTCTCCTAAAGGGGCCTATAGAATGTAAGAAAGAGTCAATAAACAAGATACACAATAATTAAATAAATTATTTAATATTTTAGGAACAGGTAAATGTCATGAGAAATATATAATGATTGGATAAGGGGACTGGGAATGCCAGAAGGTGAAGGGCAGGTGGCATTTTTTATTTTTTTATTTTTTTTCACATTTTTAATTTTAATTTATTTTTATTTTTATTTTTTTATTTTTTAATGTTTATTTATTTTTGAGAGACATAGAGACAGAGTATGAGCAGGGGAAAGGCAGAGAGAGAGGGATATTTTAATTTTAATTTTAATTTTATTTTATTTTATTTTTTATAATTTTTTTATTGTCAGATTGGTTTCTGTACAACACCACCCAGTGCTCATCCCAACCAGGGGGCATTTTTTTTAAAGAGTGGTTGTGATAGGCCTTTCTGAGAGTCTGAATTCTGATTAAGACCTGATGGAAGTGAGAGAATGATCTAAGGGAATATCTGAGGCAAGGGTGTTGCAAGCATAGGGAACCTCTCGTGCCACGGCCTGAGGTAAAAGCCTCCCTTAAGTGTTTGATGAACAGCAAGGAGGCCAGTGTGTCTGGAGTGGAATGAATGAAGAAAAACTACGGAAGGTGGAGAGGTGACAGAGCTGGGCGGTGGAAGTGTGCTCTGATTATGTAGTGCCTTGTGTACCATTGTACAAACACTGGCTTTTATTCCGAAAGAAACCGCATACCCAAACAAGGTGTTAAGCACAGAAATGATGTCATCTGATTTATATTTTAGGAAAATAACTGATGCTGTGTTCAGAAAAGACTGATTGGCCAGAATAGAAGCAGAATAATTAGTTAGGAATTACTTATTAGTCTAGGCAAGAAATATGGCAGCCATATTTGTTTCTTGCGGCTGCTGAAACAAAGCACCACAAACTAGGTGTCTGAAACAACAAAAATGTATTCTCTCCCAGTTTGGAAAGCCTCCCTTCTAAGGACTCTAAGGAAGAATCACTTCTTCCCTCTTCCAGCTTCTGGAGTTTGTTGGCAATCCTTGGCATTCCTCATTTTGTGGGAGCCTACTGCCTTCATCTTTTTTTGGCCAACTTTTCCCCCCTGTGTGTGTGTATCTCCAAATCTCTCTATTGTTAAAAAGACATGAGTTATTGGATTTAGGGCCCATCCCAATCCAGTAAGGCCTGATCTTAACTTTATTATGTCTACAATGACTATTTCAAATAAAGTCACATTCTGGGTACCTGAGTTAGGGCTTCAACATATCTTTTTGGTAGAACACAATTTAACCCACACCCCTAGGTAATACTAATAAAGATGATGGAAAGTGATGAGATTTTGGGTATATTTTGAAGGTAGAGCCAGCAGAATTGTCTGAGAGAATAGATGTTGGATATGAAAGAAAAAGGCTCCAAGATAGACTTACACCTTAAGTTTTCATCCTCCCTTGTCTGCTAAGTCAGTTACCACTCATACATCTGTTTTTTAGCTTACTAAATTTTGTTGTTGTTGGATCCTTTTCAGTGTTTTCTCTTGGGGGTTTATAACTTAAAAAAAATCACTAGTTAGGCATTTTAGTGGGATTTGGAAAGGAGCTGTACCAAACACATGTGTGTATTATCTGCAATGTTTATCCAGAAGTTCTCTCTGGGGGCAAATCTAATTTTTGTGGAACTGAATATTAGAGATTTTCAAGGACCACTTTAATAAAATAATTTTAACTACTAGATACAATAGTAATATTGGTCTTAAACTTGTACAAGAGGGGTCCCTGTTCTGGACACGCACTCACACACACACACACACACACACACACACACACACACAGAGTTTATTGAAGAACCTCAGCTCCCCTACAACTTGGGATTTGACCCTCAGCACCACACAGAACAACCTGTAAACTCAAACACATGTGGCCTCATGACAAACACCTTCAGTCCACAGGGAGAAGCTTTTCCACATTTCACATTGTATGTCCTAAAAAAATAAAAAGTTTACTCTGTCTGAACGCTGTAAAGATTTTGGGGTTTTGCATCTTGGGTGGACGTGGCTTTGGAGTTTGAAGAGGATTTAGGCAGCAAAAGTATTTTGGGTAGCAAAAAAAGACTGATTCTCTTGTCAACTCCTTTCTCTGAGTAAGCATGATGACAAGAGTCTGGTTTCTTCAAGTATCATTTTCCAGTAGCGCCATGGATTCAGTCCCTCACTCATTCATTCCTTTACTTACGCTTCTCCTCATGTTCTAATATGTGATTGCAGAGGTACTTATATCAGCGTAGTGTTCACAATACTTGCAATAATGATACTTAAGAAACATTTTCAACAGTTAACAATTCATATTATTATTAAATTTGTGGTTCTAGCTAGCTAGCTAGCTAGCTAGCTATACAGATATAAATAAGTGTTTGAAGTAAATATAGATTCTTACCTATGGTATGGGTCTAGATATTGTCTTAAGATATGATGAAATTACTGGAGAGCCTGGGTGGCTTGGTGGGTTAAGTGTCCAACTTCAGCTCAGGTCATGGACTCGTGGTCCATGAGTTCGAACCCTGAATCTGTGCTGACAGCTCAGAGCTTTGAGTCTGCTTTGGATTCTGTGTCTCCCTTTCTCTCTGCCCCTTCCCCGCTTACATTGGCTCTCTCTTTTAAAAAATAAACTTTAAAAAAAAAATTTAAAAAGATACAATGAAATTACAACATTAAGTAGGGACTATTTATAGTATAAAACTAGATGTTTTGTAATATTTTCTTCAATAATAATAATATATCATATATGGCACTTTGTAATCTTTAAACATGATATTCAAACTCAGGGTTTGTTTCTGAATCTAAGTATTGCTTTAAGAAGTTTACTGACAATTTCAGTAATTTACTGACAATTCAAATTTACTGACCCTACAAAGCAAATTTTCTCCAATGTGAAATAGATAAAAAATATAAAATACTCAAAAAAAGTTGATAATGTGCCATCATTATCAAAAAAATAAAAATTAACTAAAAGCCTTGATTATTAGTATGTATATAATGCTTTTTATAAAAGTAAACAAAATATAGGAATAAATATCTTTAATCCATGAATATATATCTGTATGTTATTATCATCCGTGAATCATCATTCCATTAATAGAATACTCAACTACATATAATAATTAATTTCTGTCATCTTTGACATTTGCCCAACTTCCAGTTGCCTAAAAACAAAATAAAAAAGTTTCCCTAATTATGGACATATAGTCATGAAGATTATGGAACATACTTTATTTATAGTTTAAAATGTATATTTAGATACATGGTGTGGGTGCACTTTGTTGTACACTTTCTTAGGTCCTCAAAACTGTCAGGGGCAACTGACCTCTTCAGATGTAAACATTCTCTTAAAATGAGAAAAAAAGAACCAGGACAATTTAGAAATTCAAAAAATGTATACGGTCAAATGCACCATATCCACAATTTCAGGAAAAACTCCCAATTTTCTTTTTTTAAGTAATTAATTGCCTGAAAATTACATATTTTTATTTCTTTATCGCTTGGATGAATACTTTTCAGCTCTTCATGTGACAAAAACTTTCGTATTTTAATAAAGAGACTATTAATATAATCCTGTTTCTTATACATGATAATTCAAAGTATTTCTATAAAATTAATAGTTTAGAAGAGTTTTTCATCTTCAAAATCATTACTGGTCGTGTCCTGGAAACATGAAGATTGTTATTAGATTTGCAAAAATCTTTATCAAGTTTCTTTCATATGTGTAGTTACAAATAATCTTCCTGGGAGTGTCTGGGTGGCTCAGTCAGGGAAACATCGGACTCTTGATTTCAGCTTAGGTCATGATCTCATGGTTGGTGAGTTCAAAGACCAGAGTCAGGCTCGGTGCTGACGGTGCAGATCCTGCTTGGTGATCTTTATCTCTCTCCCTGCCCCTCCCTTGCTCATTCTCTCTCATGGGAATTCTTATAAATTCTATTTTGTGCAATTCTTATTAAAAAGAAATCGGGAGAGCCACCCTGATGGTGTGTTTCAAACCTAATATGCTACATTTTTAAGTATATTCCCAACAGGAGAGAACTTTTATATTTACTGGGTGTTAATGAGATTCTAATTCTTTGCTGACAAATGTACAAGTCTTATACTTCTAACAATTTTTCCACGGACACTTTCCTGTCATGCTCCGACCCCCGGTGTGGCATTTGCGGTCACGATGTTAGGTGCGTGGCGCAGTGGGCCACGGGAGCACACCTGGGAGCCATTCCTGCAATGAATGGCTGGTGATGCTGAACTCCACACGCACGCGCATGCCTGAGAGTTACGGGAATACATTCCAGTAAACCCCAACGAAGCGTACCTCCAAGTCAGCATCTCTTAACCCAGATCCCCCAAATGCCCATGGTTTTTCCAATGCCACCAGACAGATACCCACGGGGCTGAGGGAGGAGAGAGAAACTTTAGAGAATTGCAATTAAGTGCCTCAGCTCTGCAAATTTTGTAGAGACACGTGACCACAGAAACACACCCTAAACCCTTCCCTGGGGGTCTTGAAAAGCACCCCGTGCAAACGAAGAGCCCGGCAGCTTCAGCTTCGTCGCGTCGCAGCCGTTCCTCTCTGCTGCCTGTGGAACGTCGCTTTGCTATCACTATTGATGGCTCTGAAAGCTGGGCTAAGCACTGGGGGGTGGAAGGGCAACTTTAACTTTTGATGGTTCGGATCGCTCTGTACAGGGTAGTGAATACAGTGTAGAACAGACCTATTCCGGCTTTGTTTGCAAAATTCAGTCATGGGGCTTTTATAGTAAAACTAAAACCAGTTAGTAGATCACCAATTTTTGTTTTTCAGGAGCTATAAAAAGCAAGTTTAGAATTGAGCCGGCCCGTGCGGCAGCACACGGAGAAGAAGAATGAACTGAAATGAAAGCACAATCTGGAAGAATAACTTCAAAACAATGCGGCAGGATGAGAGCCCCCGCTGCTACCATTTATGATTCCCTCAAAGCCCGGCGCTCGCGTGGGGCGCTCTTAACGCCGCGGCACACTCCTGGGCAACGGGCGGCTCGGGGGGCCGGGGTTCGGGGGGCGCGGGGGGCGCGGGGGGCGCGGGGCGCGCGGGGCGCGCGCTCCGGATCCTCAGGCACGAGCGCGGAGAAAATCAATTTCAATCCTCCGAGGATGATACACTGCACCTGGAGGTCACAGAACACCATCAGTTCCCTGAGACCCTGGAGTCTGGAGAGGAGATTTCCCCAAATTACCACACCTCAAATTTTGGCCCTTCGGTTGAAAGCACAGACGGCATTTTCTATTTCTGCTCCTTGTTACCTGTAGAGGTGGGAGGGGCGGGGAGAGACAGGTGCAGATACGCGGAAGTGTCTGAATGTTCGAGCCCAAAACGTCTGTTTTGACATTGCAGCCCAGTGGTTGTAATCACATCAGTAAAAGGACCAGCTGCGGTATGGACCACGGAAGGAAAAGTGATGAGCGTGTTTGGGGGGGAAATCCATTTATTTTGCCTTTGATTACACGCACTATTGTTTTGATTAATGCCTAGGCTTTAATTTAAATGCTTTAGTAAGATTTAGAATGGTCAGCAAGGAAGTCATAAAGTAAGAAGCATAAAACTGACGTGTGTGTCTTGGAGCACTTCTCCTTTACTTATTTTGTGGCCTAGCTTAATTCATTTAATTCCTACAAACCTATTTTCTCATCTATAAAAGAGTATAGAATGCCCAGCTTACCAATATGAAAAAAAAAAAAACTGTAATGAAAATCAAATAAGAAAAGTGTATGTATGAATGTTTTTAGGTGGAAATGTGATAAATATAGATTATTTGATTTATTTTTTGAAAATCTGAAATTAATGCCTTAAGGGATCAGGCTTTTTGATTGAGGTGGGGGTGGAGGGTGGAAACAGAGGAGAAATCAGGGGACATACTGAGAAAGTGAGTTTAGACTGGATGGTGGAGCATCAAGGCATCAACACCCTGAGGAGTTTTGAATTACGAGAGCGCGAGCGGGATGACCAGAGACAGAGAGACAGGAGGATCACAAGAGGAAACTGTCTCCTTAAAAAAAATTGTTCAAATTCCAGGTGGAAAACATATAGGGATATTACAAGGTGAAATAACACAAGGACACAGGACAGAGATTCCCTTACAGGTTAAGCATAATCAGAACACACATGGACTCTTTCAAGTTGCACAGAGTCGCAAAGACTTTCAAGTCTTTCAAAGTTACTAATGCAAACTGCCCAATCGTCATCCCTCAAGCTTATTTAGTAAGTGCTCGTCCGTCTACAGGGCTCATGGGTGACATCCGTGGGCTGGGAAACTGATTTCAGTTTTGTGTATGGGCCCAGCTCTTCATATGCTACAGGAAAAGGAAGGAAGTTTTCACGAGATTTACAGAGACAATAAAGGGACAACACAGAGACAATAAAGTTCATGCTCAAACTCCGCCTACTTGCTTCTACCCTACACTCAGCACACATGGCAATTCAGTATATTAAAAAACAAAAACAAAAACAAAAAACAGTTTGACTTTAGTGGAGAATATTCACAAAGGTTTGTGTGAAATCAAATTCAGTCTCTAAACTTTGAGAATATTCTGCTTTTGCTAAAATACCCCAACTACTCCCATATTGAAGAAACGGATGTTAATAATTTTGCTTTTGAGACTTTTATTCTGAGGCACTTTAGTTCCGATGGAAGGCAAACAATACAAAAATCCCTGCACAGGAGAGGTTTTTTTTGATCCGGACTTCTGGTCGCGAACATGTCACATTAGGGTCTCTTACCACCCTTGCTTTACCAAGACCTGACTGTTTGGTGACCTTATCACATTATGGAGACGGCGCTTCTTTCCTGCAGCACCAGTTCATGTTTGGGAATTTCAGGTTCACGAATGAAGTAGGCAGCACATAAGAACTTGGCTCCCCTTGGGTGTGCTGTCCTGCGGGAATCCGCACGGACCGGGCGCATGGCCGGCAGTGATGGGTAGTGGCCCAGTGAAGGCAGCCAAGAGTAACATCCACATAGCAGGTGGACCACAAAGATTTCTGGCTGAGATGGTTATCCCCAAGAGGTGTGAAGTAATAGCGGGAGAATTACACGCATCAAGCAGAGAGAACTGAGTGCTGAAACATCTAGAAAGGAGAATGAATTGTGAATAAGAGTCTGTAGTCACATAAAAGAAATGCCAAAATGATATGGACTCTAATGTGAATGACTGGATGGACAATAACTCAGATAGGAGCCAATATCTAAGACTGCTCGTGGAGTTTGGGAGCGAGGAGCATTATGTGCCTAAATGTGACCATTGCACAGTTCTGTCTGCCAGACAGAAAACCCAAGTTTCAGTCCATGTTTCGGCATCATTTAAATCCTTGTTTCTTAAGGTTTACTGTTTTATGCTTGTCCAAAGCATTAATTAAAAAAAAAACCTTAATAAGCATTGAGGAATACTCATAAAATAATACTTTAGCTGATATATATTGAATATTATTGCATGCTAGGCAATACCCCAGGGATTGAAAACACATTACATCACGTTACGAAATGAAGGCAATTGTGTGTTTAGAGTTATTCTTTGGTGTAATTATTGCTTACGTTGAATTTTGAAAGCTCAGCAATGGCTATCGTGGGTGGCCTATTCAGCATTCATTCTCTCTCCCTCCTTAAAGAAAACCTGTTTGATCCTATTTTTATTTCTTATTTTCAGTTATCCATCCCTCTCCCTAGGTTTGTGGATCAATTTTCCCCAGCTCCAGAAGTGAGCCCCAATTCACTTTATGCAGAATAATTCTATCCCCTTGCTTAGATTTCCGATTGGTTCTGGGTTTGACATGATGTACAATTCCAGCCAATGAGAATAAAGAGAAGTTTCACGCTCATAAAGACACAAACATCACCTAACTCTTCCATGAGGGCTCCAAGGAGTAATCACCTCGCAGAGGACACAGCCTGGTTGTGAGGAGTTGGGATTGGGTCCCAAAGCTGTCCAGCTGCTACAAAGCCCAGGCTCCTTTCACTACAACCCTCAACTGCATCCTTATTTTTGTTACCACATGTAGTAGTGGATTACTAGTCAGGATATGCTCTTCCTTCCCCAGAGACATATACATCGTAATGCCCAGAACCTGTAAATATGTTACCTAGTAGGTCCAAGGTATGGGTGAATTTATTTGCAAATGTGACTGAATTAAAGATCTTGAGATGGGGAGATTACTCTGAATTAACCACGGGGGCTCAACACGGGTCTTGATTAAGAGAGAGGAGGCAGGGTCAGAGTAAGAGAGGATAAGATGATGGAAGCCGATCAAAGTGATGCGGCCATGACGAAGGAACACAGTTGTCCTCTGGGAGTAGTTGTAGAAGTTTCTGCCAGACACAGACCCTCCCCTAGAGGCTCTTGAATGAACTCAGCTCTTCTGACACTTGATTTTAGCCACGTTTATGACCCATTCAGATTCCTGACCTCCAGAATGGTAAGGTAATAAATTTGTGTTGTTTCAAGCCATGAAGCTTGTGGTAATTTTTTACAACAACAGTAGGAAATGAATATATCACATAAGCACAGTTTAATATTTATAAGTCTCGGAAATACCAAATTTGTAAAGAAACATAAAGTAACTGTAAGATTTGAAATTGAAGGAATGTATAATTGTGCTTGTTCTGCCACAGTACAAACATTACAGA
The DNA here is from genome assembly GCA_030068075.1 of Paguma larvata. Lineage (NCBI taxonomy): Eukaryota > Metazoa > Chordata > Mammalia > Carnivora > Viverridae > Paguma > Paguma larvata. The sequence goes on along the minus strand of CM057825.1, from coordinate 66,376,653 downwards.
TTTTTCAAGAGAAAACAGAAGCTACTTCTACCATTTTTAGGTAATTCGACTTCCACTCCACTAATGTTATTAATGCAAGCTGTGTGTCATCTGAATATTTTTGTTAAGTGTTTGTGACTATTTATTTCCGTTTTGGCTTAAATATTATCTAATGTCCTGAATGACAGTCTGTTACAGACCTCAGCCTACATGTGCCGCCACTATGGAAAGGGTCGATGTTGGAGGAACAAGTCAGTTTACTTCTTAGAGAAGTTTAGTCTACCTTGTTTTAAAGTATAAATAGACATAAGAGAGCTTCCTCAGGAATTTGACCATTTTACAAAATAGGAACATAAGTTATCTGACACAAATGATATTTTTTTCTGTGGAAATTATATTGCTCTTTCAAAAGACAGCCATCCTGTTATCTTGGCTAAGCTTTGTGCGATGGATTTTGGAACCGTTTTCGTGGAGACGGTTACGAAGAGTTCTGTGTAGTGACCTTGAATTGATTTGGATATTGAAAAGACGGTGAGTTTACTATGCATCATCTGCCAAAGGCACCCACTTTTCCATGGAAATGGGAATGGTCACAAAGCCTGCATATATCATGGATATTGACTTTTGCAGAAGGAGGAGAAATGTCTGCATTTTGGTGGAATCCTTTCCTTAAAACACTCTACTTCATCTAGAGCTACAAGTCCAGCCCAGAGGTGGTACTTCCTTCCAACACAAGAATCACCGTGTGATGTTGTTTCTGACGCAAAATTCACCATTAATCTTCGATTAAGTTTATGGAATGTGTCGTTGAGAATTTCATAGGAGTCGTGCATTTTATACAAGAAGATAATGAAAATTTCTGAGTTTTCCTCTCATCTGTCACTTCATCATCTATCATAGAAATCAACGTTGAGTAAATAGTACTGGGAATATTTCTCAAGCCTCTATGTAATGGTACTAGTGACATACGGCAGGTTTGGGGTATAAATCCTGTGTCCCTTCCCTTACTATCTACCTGCCTAAGTGTAGTCAATACAATTCATTTTCTCTAAATTTCAAGTCCTTATTTTGTAAAATGAAGCTAATAGCACCTATCTCACTGGATTGAGGTCAACGTGAAATAATCGATTTATGTAATCTGATACACCATATTCAAGAAATATTGGCGGTTATTACTTTCTTTACCCAGATTTAGCTGATAATTTACATGTCAAACAAAAATGTATTCTATCACATGACCTATGTTTACCATTTTATTACTTAGACAGCAAGACTTAGTCCTTGTTAGATACTATGGAACTGGATTAGGGTGAGTGTCTATTAATCTAATTGAGATCATGAGGCCCTTTCCATCATGTAATGCTGTCTTCCTCTTTTGAACTCATTTGAACCACAAGGTGAAAGACGCAGTAATTCTCTTGGGGCCACCAAAAATGATGAAGTGGGGATACCTGTTAATTCCATATCTACTTCAAAAACACATAATTCATAAGAACTCTAACACTGAGGTGCCTACCCTGTTGTGCTTAAGAGTTTATTTTAGCAAGTACGGGAAGGAATATGATATAAGCCAGGGGAAATGCTGCCAAAGTCTTAGAGAACTAATGTTCATTCTGCCTTTCTTAGTATGTACCCCGTAGAGAAAAATGTTTTATAAGCTGTAGGACGTAACGTATGATTAGCTGGGGAATTGTTACTTGTAACTAAGTTCTACCCTGGAGACAATTAGACTTCTGCCTGTTTATAATTGTTTAAGCACAATATGTATATAGAGAAACACCAGGGTACAATTTACGCCCTTAAGGAAGTTAAAAGGAAAAAGAGACAATTCGGACATAAATATACACGTGAAAGAGCAGATAGATGATAAAATGCCGATAAAGTGCTATGCCTTTCTGGAGAATAGTATTGTGTTGTATAGCACGCATGCATGTAAGAAAGCCCCACAGGACGCCTGAAGGTAGCTCCATAGAAGTACGGATTTGAGCATTTTGGAATCATGGAGAAGATACCTCTCAGGAAAGCAGATCAATGGAGGATCTGAAGATAGCATCTCTCCAAAGAGTGCAGTCATCAAAACCCCTGCGAATGAGGACAGTTTGTTCCTCTCGTTAGTATGGATCCTTTATTGCCAAGTAAGGAGAATATAATCAGAACTATTTGGTGTGGTTCTAAAGGGAGAAGCAGCCTCCATTCACAGAAGGATTCTGGATCCAGACCAGAGGCCCCAGGCGACAGAAACGATGTCAAAAATAGAGAATATTGCCTGCTACCATGTTCTGAACCCAGCTTCTAACTCAGAATCCACCAAACTTCCAGAAACTTCTTCTAAGGTCCCTACAGGAGACGCTGTCATTACCCGAGTTAAAAGCTTCATTCTGCTTCCGGACTGTGAGTGAGTCTTGTCCAGACTCCGTTTCATCCAGCCACCCGTGCTCCCCTGGAGGTTTCTTGCGGAAACAATGCACTTCTGGAACACATTTGATAAGAGGAGGCAGTATGCTCTAACATGTTTGAACTCTCATAATACCAAGCGGTCTTTGTAAAATACGGCGAGGGGAATTTTTCCAGATGTGCTGTTCCTTGCTACAGGGTTGAAGACTTGAGTCAGTTAGTTGGTCGCCAATATTTCCACACGTCCCCTATTCAGGACTGTGGAGAGTGTTCAGGAACAGAAAAATGATTCTCAATGGCTTATAATCTAAGAGAGGAGAGAGGCAAGTCTGTGTAAAGAAATTTCATAAATGACAAAGAAACATCACTTTAATGGATGTTAAAATGGATGCTTTGTGTCTGAGCTGAGGTCTCAAAGGCCAACTATGCAATTAGTGCTAAGAAGCCCAAATGCAGAATTACCATGAAACGAATGAAATTTCAGCTTCAGGGTCCCTCAAGTGCATGAGCCCATCCTAAGGCCCTGTATTCAAACACGCACTAAATTTTTGCATTCTTGTTCTTCCAGAAGGCTCCTAGAATTGTTTAAGCTTTTGGCATTGCAAAATCTGAATCTTCTACTGCTGACTAGGGGCTTCGACACAGGGGTAAGTGTACTTCCAGGGTGCCAATACTTACCAAGAAGTGTGCAGCACAGATATTTCTAAGAGTCTAAGTCTTTACATCTTCAACTTCTCTGTGTATTTTTCACTGAATTGATTTATCTAAAAATATGCCTGTGATCCAAGTGTCATGCTGGTTTTTCTTCCCCATTTTCCCCTTTATAATCCTCTTTCTCCTACTTTACAAAAGAAGCTCATAACTTGCATTTGTCCTGAATCTTAATATGGTGACTTCTTTTCCCCTCTGGGTTTAAAAATATTCAGGGTCCAAACAAAAAGATTTTATAAAATATTGTGTTTGAAGAAGACTCCTCTAATTCAGAGATTTTTAAAAATCGTTATCTGACTTGGTTTCTATTAAAGACATTAGAAGTGGAATATTTGGGCCATGTCGAAGATTCCACATTTAGATAACTATTTTCATTTGAATTCGTCGCCTCTTCCATCCACTGATTATTGAGGAAGAATAGGAAGACTCTGAAGAGTTCAGTAACGACAAAACAAAGGAAGGTGGAAGCGCTTTTTTTCATCCATGCTGCAAATTCCTTGACCTGTCGATCTGTTGTTTGTATCTGTCTGTCTGTCTGTCTGTCTGTCTATCTATCTATCTATCTATCTTGTCTATCTTCTCTGTAATATCCTATGGTTGCTATTAACAAACTGCTATAACCTCGATGCCTCAAAATAAAAGAAATTTATTGTCTCCCAGTTCTGAAGATGGAAGACGCAAATAAGGGTATTCAGGCAGGGGCCTTCAGAGACTCCAGGAGAGGATCAATTCCTCGCCTCTTTCAGCTTCTGGTGGTTGTTTGCATCCCTGGGCTTGTGGCTGCACATAAAAATATGTGAAAATATAAAAACTTTTTCCAACAAAACCAATTATTTTTGGGGAAGAGTATTGAAGTAATCTATATTTTTATTTTTCCTAACCATTTCTGAGTATCTGAAGTCACACCAGGTCCCTCTAAGGGAAGGAATAACAAGATGACTGTCATTTGATAAACCTTGGCTTCCTTGCCAGGACTAAGGAAACGAATTACTCAGATGAAGGAATCATGCATCCCTTTTAAAACTGATGATTACCTTTTATTTACTTTTTAAGAAAATTGAACCAGGAACTAATCAAATTGTAATTAAAAATAGATTTCTTATAATCACCGTGAGACTTTTTGGCTTATAATTGAAGACCTGCAAGAACTGAAAAACAGGGCCATAATAAAAGTTCTTACTTCACGACTCTCTTGCTTATTGAACAGCCTTTATTATGCTTATATCTATAAAATATAGCAATAGATTTGATGCTGAATTCTGTGTTATTCCAGCAAAAATAAAATACATCCAGGGAAACATGAACCACCGAAAACTAAAAAGCCCATTCTTCTCATTAAAGTACTTCTTTCCAATAGAATCATAATTTTATCTTTGAAAGTTATTTATCAAAAGTTGTAACGCACCCAAGTTGTTTTAATCAGTCATATAGTAATAATAATTGTAAAAAGGGCTCAATGCAAAATAATTTTTAAAACACCTAGATATTTGGGTCACAAAAAGTTTTTAATTCTATTTTGACTTATATACGTATTTTAGTCCCAGAGAACTATGACAGGGGTCAGGAAAGTAATTTTAAGCATAACAATATAATACATTAGGGAAAACTCTTGAGAAGGAAATTGGGATGAGACTTTAAATTCAAGGAGTTAGAAGGCGATGTAACATTTGTGACCGTAAGAGAAGAACCTGTTCATGCGTTTTAAAAGGATAGTGATGGGTACCAAATTGCTGTGATAGATTTCACTGGATAGGTTAAAAGAATAGAGAAAACAGATTTTGTTCTAATGTCAGTAATTACATCCTTCGCGACTATTTAAATATAGGATAAAACTTGTAGTTATCAACCTAAAAATACGCGAGAGTAGTTGATTTAAAAATTTAGGGCTACATGAAAGAAAACAAAAGGGGTTGTTTTAGACCAGCCAAACACATCTTGCCACGCGAAGAGATTGTAAAACCAATCCTCCCAGGAGCAAGAAGCATCTACCTCCACCAGGGAAGAGTGGACACTCTAGAGCCAGCCAAGAAGGAAAGTTTCTCTGGAGACAGTTGTCCATATGGAGAGCTTTAGTCCCTACCAGAGGGAGAGGAATGGGAGGGGTTTTCTCCTCACCTCGAGCAAAGTGAGAGTGACTTCAAAGAGGCAACTCATTGAGATGAATATGAGGACTCAAGACATAATGTCTGAACCCACTGTGATTATACCTAAAAGTGTGAGGCTAAACCTGGAGCTACTCTACTTGGTGGGAGAACCAGATAGGAAGGTTGAGTTGGGTGTGGGCACTCTCAAGGACAGTGGGACCTGTTTTCTGGGCCGTTGATATGGACCTTGGTTTTAATGACTACTCCCACCACATTGGTAGATCAAGGGATTTCTACCTTTTCTCTTCTTTCATTCTTATATCCTTGGTATTTGCAATACACCTTTGTACATAGTAGTTTGCTCAATAAACATGATGAATAAATTAATGGAATTCTAACCCATTCTAAGCATCAGTCTACCTCTTCAGCCCGTTCTTTGGGAAACAAGTCAACCCCAAATCTTCCCAGCCTGCTCATGTTGGATATCTCTGGGTCTCCAGGGTGAAGTTTCCTCCAGGCAGAAATCATGGAGCCCTGACCCTCGGTCCTGGTCTTTTTGCCATGAGTACTTTGGCTTAGAGACTGCCCAAATCGTGTTCTGGCTCTCTCGATTAGAGTTCTCCAACCCGCCGAGCTCAAGCTCCTGCTCCACGTGTACTGCTCAGTTCTGAAGAGGAAGAGGTACTTGGTTTAGAATTAGGAAGGAGGGCAGGACCTCTCAAGACCATAATGTTTTTATGAGAAGAGTATCTGGATAAAGTAATGATTGTGATGATTTTCACTGGCTTTTAAAGGGTGGGGGGAATGAATAAATGTATTTATGGGTAAATAAAAAATAACATATAGTTGGTGGATATGTGTGGTTGGAAAAAATCTATGACTGGGAAAAACATGGCTTCAAAAAAGAACACCAGGTAGCGTAGGCAGCTTCCGGTATGGTAAAGGTCTAAGTGAAAAAAGTGTAGCAAAGCTTCTAGTACCCCAATATTGTGTGCTTCCTGCCTTTAAATAAATGTCTATCCATTTGTGTGTGGTATAGGTTAATATTTAGAAATTACTTAGACTTAGAAATTTTACATGATTTTTACAGCATGGTGATTCCATAAACCGATAGCACTCATTTTTTTTAAGTTTATTTATTATTGTCAACCTGAAATGTTAACTCAAAATACTTAGCTTTCAAAACATTATTCAGATTTAGTGTGTTTGAGGTCAAAATATACACTCTACACTTTTTATGTAAAACACAAAGTGGTTAAATCTAGAAGTTTGGCCCCAACGGGCAAGTTTTGGCGCATTCTAATTAGATGAAAAAGATAGAAAGTGATGTGACTTTATCAGAAATATTGTTATGGCATATATTGGATGATTTTTTAAATTTCATTGAAGTAATTCAATATTTTAGATTTTAATGAAGGCAAGCTAAATGTGTCCATGGCAGTCAATGCTCATTTTACTTCTTTGTCTTAAAAGATAACATCTCGGTGTATGTGTTCCTCACACAAAGCTAGAACCGAATGGGTGACAGTTTATGTCGCAGTGCTGAAAATTTTTTCTGCTAGGAGAAGTTTCAAGGGCCCAGAATAGTACCTTCTGTGAGTCGACTGGTTTGGGGTCAAGAGGAGAGAAGGGACGAAGGTGGATGACAGAAAAATCTTGCCACAGAAGTGAGGCCTCCATATTTCAAATTCAGAGACCAAACATCTAACTCGTCTGTTGAACTTTTCAGCTGATTTGTCCCTATTCCAACTAACAGCTCTTCCTGCCTCCCAGTAAACACAACTACCATACCTGTATATCCCCTCCTAGCTCTTTGCTGCTATTTGCCGTTTTGATCCCTCTCTAGATAAGACAACTAATGCTGACGAACCTGATCGGTTTCCCTGGAAAAGGCGAAAGAGTTATAGACTTCATGTGTCAGAAGCCAAACGGGCGCCTCACAGTACCGAGAAAGAGAATCGGAGAGAAATATAAACCTGGGATTGTCGTGGCGTGGGGGATTTGGATCCTTTGGCTGAATTTCATTCATGTTATGGCTTTTTCTAAGTTTTGCTTTCCCAAGCTTTTCCTTTGTGGGGAAGTCATCTAGAAGTTTTCATTTCATAAGAAAGAAAAGTTTTCCTCGTTTGCCTCCTTTTGTGACCAAACGAATCTTCTTCATCGGCCTTCGCTTAGACTTCTGGTTGTAATTCTCACCGTCTAGAAAAGCAGGCAGTCTTCAGAAGCTGCTTCTGGCAGCTGACTCTGTCCTGGGCCGTGCAGTCCCTCAGAATCTCCTTCCCAAGAGGAGCCTGGCTTTTCAACTAAGGGCAAATCAGCTCAGCTCACACCAACGCAAGGACCCCCATCAGGAAAAGGGCCAATCGAAGCCCTGAGCAAGACTCCTAAAATGGAAATTGGGGATGCATTTAAAAATATAAAGAATTCGGTTAACCCCTCCCTCTCCCTTCCTTCTACACCACAGACAACACACCCCCCCCCACACACACACACAGAATACACTTTTGCTTTTGTTACTACGGTTTACAAGAAATGCTGTGTCAGTGTTTTGATGCATCCAGGGACTGAATGTAAACAACATGGTACAACTCTAGAAACTGCCATCGTAAAATATTTTAAGAGGCAGAATAGAGTAAAATAAAATAAAAATGTCTCTTTATGTGATATCTCAGAGTAATTCAGGATTTATGGTACCTTAACCTTTAGAATCCAAAATATTAAGCTATGTTTCTTAGAGATAATAACTCGGTTGTCCCTCACTTATGTGTCTTAGATAAAAGCCTACTGCCACAGAATCCATGAATGCTCAAATACCCTTGCGGGCCTTTAGTAGTAAATCTTACGGAATAGCTTATGGCCAATGTAATGGCCCACAGTAGCCTGCGAATATCATGAATTCTAATAATACTTACATCAGTAGAAACATGAAGTAATGTCTCCATTGTAATTAAATGATGTATTTAGAGCAGTGGACTAAATGGTCCCCTAGTGTGTTGGTGATATATTCTAATAGTCTTCTCTTTACAGCCCCACACGGTAATATTCATGCTTTATTCTGGAGGGCTTTGCTTCTGACTGAACATTTGAATTGCAACATTAAGTGGTAAAGTGGATTACAGCGAGACCCCATGAATATGGATCCTGATCAAGAAACTAAGTGCTTAAAAAAATAAAATGTTACTATTTAAATAGAGTGATTACAAAAACATTTTTATATGGAGGAATCTCGGGCCTCTCTGCCTCCCGTCTTATTCTACATCCCAGAAACAGAGTATATCTGCCCCAATTAAACATTTAGTAGGGTGAAACATCAGAAGTTAAAGCACTGTAATTTCTCCTGTGCTTATTGAATTTAAATTTGGGCCGTTTGAGATACAAATTAGTTTTGATCATAATTACATTATTCCGTTTTTAAAACATGTTCATTCCAAAGATCGTAGTCAACTTTAGAGTGTATATGGAGGAAGAAGGTCCCTGGACCGGTGCTGAAAGAAGATTATCTTGCAGTTGATTAGTTAAAAGTGTCACATTTTGAATTCTCATTCTTTATATCTTCCCTTGAACCAGTCACTAAAGCCGTAGCTTGAGGCATTCAGAGCCTAGGGCAAAGCTGAGGGCACTTCAGTCCATCCAGTGTACGGGGTAGGAATAAGTGAAAGAACAGTGCATCGTTGTATTTCATAATCGAATTAGATGGTGGGCTAGTCTATTGAATAAAATTATACCAAAAAATTTATGTATTCATTCGATAAAGTAAGATAGCTTCAATTATTGATGAAATATTATATTTCTTACAGTTTTTAAGCACATTTTCTACCAACAAGGAAAATTCTCCACCTTTGTTGATCATTCTTACTGTGTAGTTGTTCAATGAAGGTGAATTTCTAGTAATGAAACACTAAGTATATGTACCGCTGCCTTTTCTACTTGACTGAGTTAACAGTGACATGTGGGTTTGCATGCTGTGTGTGTGTGTGTGTGTGTGTTTGTGCATGTGTGTGTATAGATGTGTGTGATATGTATTTGAGTGTACATTTGTCTACTGAAGGCATTATGGATTTAAATTCACTGAGCACTTGCAAAAGCTCCATGCATGTCCCGGAAATTATGTATGGGGTTGCATTTACTCCTAGGTTGTTTTATATTTACAGGTGATACGGCATGCCTTATTTCCTAAATTTGCCTTCACTGAATGTTAGAAATTGGCATGTGTTCCACAAATCCAGTAGCTTAAACAGTATGCCATTGTTTTCACCACAGAACTTTCCTCTAGTTGGGATAATTGGTGATTTGGGATAAACTTACATTAACTCCCCTTTTATTTCATATTGCTTTAAAAAATACAACATATTTGGTATGCCCTCAAAGTTTTGCAAAAAAGGCAGCTGTTCATTTAGGTTATGGTAAAAAAAATAAACAAAAAACCTTAATGCTCTAGAAGAAAAGAAAATCAAATGCATGAGAACATGGAGACACTGGTCAAATACAGCACTACAGCTAAATGAAGAGCTCATTATTTGACCAGTTTAGACATGGCTTTGGTTGGCAAGCTAATTCTTTGAGCACCACCCTTGAAAATCATGCTAATGAGCCTCTTCACTTCATCAAGTAGGATTGTGGACCTTTTTGTCTGCATCATTAAGGCCCCAAATTGCCCCATTAGCAAGGCCTCAAATTGCCCCTCAGGGTCAATATTTAATGCAGGTGAGCTTAGGTTAACTACCCTCAGAACCCTCTGGACAACAAACAATGTGGAGTACCTGTTACAGGGAAATTCATTTTCTCCCCAAGTTTCCTTTGTGAAACACCATTTTCCCTATCAGGATTATGTTTTAAATTCATTAGGTTTGGTTTATATTACTGATGGCAAAAGAGTGAGTTTTGAAATGGAAGCCAGGAATTCTTCCCATCAGCTACTCCTATCCCTGTCTCATCAGCTTTAATTTTTCCATCTGTTAAATGGAGATAAGCATGCCTGGAATCTTCTGAAGATGCTGCTTCCTCTAAACAAAGATCGAAGAGCCAATAGAAAATTATAACAAGGACATCAACACTTAGCAAGTTTTTATAGTTTTCTTTCTGCAAGATTTTAGCAGTTTGACGACTATCCTAATAAATTATTGAGTTAAAAATATCTAAGAAGTTAGAACTATGAGTAGTAATCAGAATGTGGGCAAGATTAAAATTCAGAATAAGATCCTGTACTATTAACATTGAGGTAATTGGTAGCACTGGAATGTTGCACACGTTTAAAAACAAAAGTATACCATTTTTCTTACTCATTAAAATTTTTGGTATGAGGGAAAGGCTAAACGATTCTTCCTGTATCTCTATTGTCCAGTTGGCTTCCGGAATACTGGTTAAAACTCAATTGCTACTAGTTATCTCTAGAGACTCTTAGTGTTTGGTGGGGAATAGCAATTATCTCCCTGAGCATGCTCAGCAGAATCTACTGGTGATGTCCGGACACGAAACCTTTCATATGTAGCAACTGAAAGATGAGAGCCACGGTTACAGTTTCCAGCAAGTATGTGAAACAGAAGCCTCGAGATTACATTCCACATCTGAGTAGAGATAACGCTTCTATCTCCTGTGTTAAGGTTAATTTCCATGCATTTAGGGCTCCTGAAATCCTCATCACCTCTGCGCTGGTACCTGCAAAGTCAGTTTTGCTACTGAATGGGGCCCCAATTAAGAAGTGCTTGCTGGTGTCCTTCCAGCAATATCTTGTGAGTTTGAACAATTTTAGTGAAATAAATGTAACAAGGAAAAATGAATTCTCTTTAGCCTCTATTCAGCCAAAATTAGCCTCCGTGGATTCTGGCTCACAAAAGCACCACGGGCCTCTGGCTGTGCTCTGTAGCTGTGAAATAGAATCAAGATTCCATTAGGCATCCCAAGCTGCCTCCTTCTCCAGGGCAGACAATAAAAATGACAACAGGGGATTGTCCCTCAGCTAGTCTAACAAGGGGGTGGGTTCTTTTCTAAATGACTAGATGTCTGTTTAGCTGATGGAAAAATTTAAAGGGGCCATGGGCCAAATTTTCTTTAATTCTTTGGCTCCCATATTTGTTTCTTAGGTCATCTTCAAAAGACCTCGAATTCTACCTCTGTTGACACTTAGAGGCCATGGCTTTTTGTGTGTGCTGACACAAAAATAAGAGATCATGCATAGGCCAGGCACTCGTGTTTCCATTAGAGTTAGCAGAAGTTTTAGCAATTGCATATGGATTATTGGTTTTGCCATTGTTTTTTCTCTTAACTCAAGGATAGAGACTCACCCCTGCAACCTAGACAAATTATAGATTGGAGACAGATTTGATGCTTTCAGAAATTATTCACAAACAAGAATCCCTAAATGGGTAAATTTATCTAGACAGCCATGTCTTCACGTGAACATGGAAGGAATGGGCTTTTGCAATGTTGTCTTTATAACACCGTTGTATGCGCGCATGGTGCTTATGGAAAGCTTTGCCATTCTTCTTTTGCTGAAGCTCAGATCTTCGGTTGTCTACATCAGAGGGACCCCCGTATGATATGACCTTGCAAAAATTCCTTTTGCCATGAATTCCTACTCAACTTCTCAAATGTCTTTCCTGTTTCAAAAGTGCAAAAGTCTAAGAACATTTTCTTCCCCTATCCAAGGATAAATGTGATATAACCTATGCAGACCTTACATAAATTGGATTGAACATTCTCTCTCCTTCTAATTGGCCCAGTAAATAGAGTTTTGTATTTTCCTTGGCAGATGCCATAGAATGAAATTTAATACAGCCTGTCAATGAGTATCAGAAAGTTAAAGAGTTCATCAGCCATTCATAGTAATTGTGCTCTATTCAGATCGAGTTATAAATGTATATTTCATGGCCACTTCTCCTTCACTTCAATCAAAATTACTGGCAGGAAGTAATATTATATAATCCATGGTGTCAATTACTAATGGTAGTGGCGAGTAAATCATAATGTTTTCATTATCGGATTGCTAATACTCAGAGGTGGTAATATTCTATATATAAAGTCTTTAATAAGCAATTATTTATGTGCTCACTTACTGGATGCTGCTGATCCAAGGCATTTCTTCCACACCAAGTAGAAATTCTCTTCAATAATTCTTTCTGTAAAGTCATTCATTGGTCTTATAGTTCCATAAAGTTGCTTAAAAGAATATATGACATATTCATTATGGTGTTGTAGCAAAAAAAGATAACACTGAAAATATTAAAATATAAATTTCCACTTGTAAATATCATGACCGATTCTAAGATAAGAAAACAACTGGATTTATCTTGTTTCTGGACATCAAAACTGAGATCTGAATCTAATGGATTCATGGCCAGAAAACATGAATTCTGAAATTGGCTTTGCCATTTATAACATATTGTATGGTCTCAGGAAATATTCTGAAAACCTTTGAGACATAATATCCTTGTCTGTAAACTGAATATTTTTCATTACGAAATATTTTGTCAATCATCTTGTGAATTAACATGTTTTGTTAAATGTCATCATAATAAATACAATAGACTAAGCAAATCACCAACTTATTAACATTTGAGATTTCAAAGATGAAGTAAAGAAGGGGCTAATGGTAATTTTCAGACAATTGTTAAGCCTAACCCCTAAACATACAGATGTTACCTTTCCTTTGAGTAAATGTTTAGTCTGATTAGGGTCCTTTTTTTTTTTTTTTTGACACAAAACAAATTTGAACATATCTAGAATGCCTAAGATTAACAGATTTTATTGCCTCAAAAGTTTACTCTGAGGCTAACATTAATGGAAAGATAACATATTTTTTTGGTTTTTGTTATTTATTTACTTGTTCAATTGTGCTTTTTATTGTCTGGAGCCTAGTCAGGACTCCTTTACTTTAACTCGAAAAAGTCTGGTAATTTTAAAGTCTTGCCAAAAGATCTGTCATGTTTTTGTAAATATAACTATGTTCCGCAGCTCTTATGCAAGAGTTTATGAAACAAGAGACACTGAGGTTTATGGGCACATTAGCTCTAAGCCCTATATTTTGAGTATGTATATTAGTATAGTGACGTTGTTTAGGTTGGCTGATACTATTTACATCCCCTGTGATTAGGCTACCGATTTACCTTACTCAATGGTAGGTTCGTTGGGAGTCATTAAGAAACAATTGTCACAGTTATTAGTGATTTGGGGATTCTCCAAATTTACCAAATTACCTTACGTATTTTCTGTTTTCAAAGTTTCCCTGCAAATATTCTGTTTTTAGATACCATGGGCCAGCTGAGCATTGATTCTAGAATTAGGCACAGGCTCTCCAAGTAGTTAAGATTTCTCAGCGTAAAAAGGAAGAAAAGTATCCACACAAGATGGAGCAATAGAGTCAAGTTTACGATTTAAAACCAGAGATTAGATCAGATGTTCCCATTTGCAAAAAGGATTTGAAATAAAGAAAGATGTGTATTTTATAATAACTATATGGCCAAGGTTTCCATTTTTTGCAAACTGCAGGTTCAACAAGGTAAGACAATGCAGACATAGCCACATAACTGGGATCTGTAACTAGCTCCCCATTTCTTTTGTAACTGTGTCCCCAATTTCCCAAACCACCACTGAACAAAAGTACCCAAATACAATCGTAAGACTTAGCTCAGGTCAGGGAACCAAAGGGAGAGAGATATAATATAGTTGAATACCTAGGTTGTGCACAGTGGGAGAGAAAGAGGACAAAGAGAACAACAACAACGACAACAACGGAAAAAATCACTTAAAATAAACTCACAGATAAAATTTCCGAACACGCTAATAGAATGAGGGCACACAGAGATGAAGACGGAGACAGAGACCTGTGGGAGAGTAAAATAGAAAATGAAGAACACAAACAAATCGAAAGTATTACAATTGAGTCTGAACATTAAAATTCTAAACAGGGGTTCCTGGGGGCTCAGTCCTTTCAGTGTCTGACTCTTAATCTCAGCTCAGATTGTGATCTCACAGTTCGTGGGATTGAACCCTGCATCAGGCTCTGCCGACAGCATGGAGCCTGCTTGGGATTCTCTCTCTACTTTTCTCTGGCTTGTGCTCTCTCTTAAAATAAATAGACTATAAGATAAAATAAAATAAAATTCCAAACAAATGACTAAATTAAAAACTGAGAAATGCAGGCAAAAATTTGGACGATCGGGGTACGAATTAACTTCAGATGAATTTAATTATAAAGGATTATCAGACAGTATCTTTAAAATAAGCACATTTAAAATATACAAAGGTATAAATAAGACTGGTAATATTTCCTATCTTATGGGAAAGGTTGTGAGGTTTGAGTAAAATCATGTTTCCAGCACATAATAAGTGTTTAATGAATGTTAGGAGCTCTTATTATTACAAATATTCTTATCGAAACACTTGGTATTCAGCCAACACTTCTCCTCTCCATTCCTGTGTATGAAATCTTAGCACTCATTTGAATCCTTCTGCTTATCTTTATGTTCCCCCTTTAGACAGAAATCTATTATCATCTCAACACATTCAAAGACACCTTTTGTCACTGGGAGCTACCTTCTTTCCTATTATATACAGTCCAGAGAAAGTGGGTTATATCTAGAGCTCAAGCAAGAGAGAAACAAGAAACAACAGAAACAACAACAAAATTTTAATAAGAAGCTTGCGTTCCTTCTGCTCTGGAGCACCTCTTGGAGAGCTTAAAAATTTCATCAGTATGCAAATTAGTGTGGAAGACCCCACAAAGGATAGTTAGGGTGCAGTTATTCGAAAGATGAAATGAGGAAAAGGGGGAAAAAACCCACTCTAACTAAGTTAGAGAAGCATATGCGAACAGGGATCAGTAAAGGAAATATGTAGGGCAGTAAGAAATTTCATACTTTAAATGAAGTTTCTAAAACCAAAAGTCTCGAAGTTTGCAGAAAGTTCAAGATAGAGGATCATAGGGCCTCCTAATGGTTAAGCTTGGAAATTTTTAGATCATCTATTCCAGTGATATTCAAAGTTATTTTTCTATAGAACCATCTATTCAAATAAAACTTTACAAGTGACATATGAAACAGATCAGAGCCTCACTGCTCTGATTAATGGAAAATCTGCCCAATTGACAACCCCACCTCATGCCTTGTCAGTAGCCAACAAAGCACCTTCAAGAAAACCTTAGAAAGCAGGGTAGCACAGTTTTAAAAACTTTGTTTTTTTAAATAATTTTTTAAGATTGTTTATTTATTTTTGAGAGAAAAAGAACATGAGTTGGGGAGGAGAGGCAGAGAGAGAGGGAGACACAGAATCAAAGCAGGCTCCAGGCTCTGAACCATCAGCACAGAGCCTGACATGGGGCCTGAACCCACAGACCGTGAGATGATGACCTGAGCTGAAGTCGGACACTTAACCGACTGAGCCACCCAGATGCCTCCAAAAACTTTTATTTTAATAGTTCCAAGGCTACCACTAGTTTGTATGATACCTTTTTGCGAATGTTAAGAAAGCATTCTTATTAGGTGGATGGCTTGGCAAGAGGACAGCACCTTAATGAATTAGAAAAAGATATATTTCTGGGTGGATCCTCTACCTTTTATGTCAACTCTACCTACTCTCCTTATATTATAAACCTTTGGCCAATTCTATGTCCCTAGTGTTCCCTTGCCTACAGCATAGTCTAAGGTTTGGATGGCTGACTTGGAGAAAAGGACAGCTGGAGCCCTGGGTTGCAGACCAGCCTGGACAGGAAATTCTGAGATCCTGATTATAGTCTAAATAGGAAGAGAGAAGGCTCTGGGTGAGCACATCTTTTTGATGCTGAAGACTCTTCTCAATGTGGAGAATCAGAGTGGAGCTCTTGAAAGTACTGAGCTCAAGGCAGAAGCCCTTATGACTCCATCTAAGAATGGCGCTTTAGTTGACTCTTACCCCCTGTAGGATGACAAGGCATGAGGAATGAACAGATAATGAAACTAGTAGACAGAGAGGGTACTATTGACACTAGTTCCTCTAACGAACTGGAAGGCAGGAAGCCAGACTGACAGGATAAGAGGATTAATACCTGGAACTTAGCCTTTTCTCCATCTCTCATCTCCTATTGGTATTCTTCATTGCCAAACCCAGCCAGAAGCCACGGGACAAGGGAGACAGTTGATGTGCTTAATACAAGTCGGACTCTGGGACAAAGAGCAGAGCAGAAAAGGGTGGATAGAAAATCTGGGGGGGGGGGATAGAAGAAATCCAAAAGGCCTTCTCAGTAGAGAAGTTATCCAATTTACAAAGTGTTTCTTCCCCAGAGTGCAGGATGACTGAAGAAAGGAGAGGCCAGGGGCACAAAGGTCCTCTCAAAGGCTATGCCATTTAAGTAGCAGAGATTAGCAAGTCCTAATATTAAATATTCTACTATGCCACTGTGAAATTATAAATTAAAATTTAAAACATGACATGTCACATGAGGTTTATTTTTTTTCTTTTTAGAAGATTTAAGAGGACTTCCTAATTATAATATTTTACTGAATATTTGGTCTAACTAGAAAGTCAGAGAATTGTGTTATATGTGAAGACTGGCAAGCTCTAAGTCATAAATATACACAAAGTAGTTACCTAATAGTATTACTCTTATGAAGAAGATAATAACTATTCTGGAGTTGAGGGCAATTTTTAAAAGTGTTCTGGAGGTGTTACATGGGAGAGACCATTGAAGGCTCTGAGAAGTGCTGCAGAGACGAGACACAGAGATGAGGTACAAAATTCAATTCGTTTAATCTATGGAAGAGATCCATGACTGGCTGCTATCAACATAGAGAAGACTGTTAGGACTCTGTTCTCTTTGAGCCTTTATCTCATATATATTCATCTCCTTAGTATTTTGACGATTTAGATTGGAGAAATGGTGACTTACTTTGACGTGTTCTTTGGAGGTCACAATGTCTTCCCAGATCTGCTGATATGAAATTTTATATTTGAGGAATAGGATGCTGAAAGTCTTTAGTGAGTTAATTTTCTCAGAAGGAGGAATGGAAAGTTTTGCCTTCTAAATGTCACAGCGCTATAAAACCCTCAACATCACACATTGATTTTGCTGTTATGTTGAGACTTTGTTCAATTTTGGCAATTATTTAAGATTTTCCTTCATCTAAAGTAATATCTAAGGCTGTGAACTCCTCTACAAGGGTGTTATAAATGGTTCGATAATACTCAAAGCATATCTTCTACTTATATTGTTTAGCAAAAAATACTCATTCGAATTATTACAGAAGTTAATGGCATTAGTAAAACATTCTTTACCAATGTAAATAATTTGGCCTTAAATCAAATATCGAAGCCATTAGTTCTGCCTATCTACAGTCCTTTTCCTTTCCACTCTTCTGGACTTACACTTCACCCTTACCCCCACATATACATGACTCAAGATTGGCCCAAGGGATACCTGAAGCCGAGCCATTCGAGAGACTTTTCCAGGATAGAAAATATAACTGGAGCTTGGAAAAGAGAACATTCTATTTTTTCTTCATGCAGTAACTGGTACATGGTGTATGGCTGCTGCTGGCTAAGGTTCCTCTGCAAGACAAGAGAACAATGACAACATGAGAGAATAAGGATAACGTGCAAGGAGAAGAGAGACAGAGGCAGAGAAAATCTGTATGTTTTGCTTTTGTTCCTTAAGCTCATCGATGTTGAGATTCTAACACCTTTGACTGAAAATAATCTGAGGACCACACTAAGGACTAAGAATTACATGATTCTTTAATATGTGGGCTAGGCGTTGAGTTTTTTGTCTAACAACTCTCTCTTCGGAGGAGATTCGCTCCAGTGATGCTGACTGCAGCTGAAACATAAATCCTTTGTTTGAATATGCAAAAACACAAAATGAAAAATAAACGACTTGTAACTTCTTAAAATAAAAATTCCTCCTATGTTTCCTTATTACATAAAGCAACTCTGTAGAGTGCTTAAGAAGACAGATGTCTTCCGGATTCAGAGACTTAAGTTATTTTTACCTGTCCAGCGATCCATCTCGAGCCAGCCAGAGAAAAGGACATGTTGAAGACTTGCTTACTGTCCTAGATTTCAATCTGTCTGCTCGAAAAGACTTTTTGAGTTGTTAGCAAATACATAGCAAGCAGCTACTCTATGTAGAACATATGGATGGTAACGGGAGACATGAAAATAAAAGCCCATGGAGAAGTCCACTGAATGTTGCTACCAAAGATGTTTTGAAGTTCAGCTGCTTTGAAATATCCTGGGCTTGTATGCAACCAATATTACAGTTCTCCATGTTCTATACTTTACCTCTTAATAAGTAACAACTATGCAGCTGTCATGGTTTAAAAGTGCTTTTCATGTGTATGGACTTATTTCATCCCTGTAACACTCTGAGAAAGTTATTGTTATTCCCATCTTATAGATGGCAAAACTAAGACTCGTCGATTTTTATAACTTTCTGAAGGTCACTCAGCTAGCAAGTGCCAGAGCTGCAATCTAGACGTATGTCTTTTGGGTCAAAATCTTAAGCTTTTCCCAACATTGCCTTCCCAACAAAACAACCAGATACCCATTTTCTATGTTGAGGATTTCATTTTATCTATCGCTTTTAAATGTTATAACAATCCCTGTATTTCTTGAAATTAATTAAAAGTCTTAAAAAATGCTTTGACTTTTCTATTTCACTACTCCATTGTTCATTCCCCTCCCCTAAACCAGGAAAAATAAGGCGGAGGTTATGGTAGGAGTGAAGTGGGGAGATCCATTTCACCCTTTGTTTGCGCTCCCCTGGTGTGTGGAGTCAGGCAAACGAGAGGCAACCACAAATCTCCCCATTTGACCACTTGTCCAAAGGTGAGGTGAAAAGGTTTAGTGGGAGAAGTTTGACATTTTATCCCCAAACAAATATTAGAGATTACCCACGGAATTAAATTATCCATGTGTACACAGTCTAGGGAATTAACTCTATCCGAAATGGTGGATTATTGCAGAAACTGAAACTAAGCCCTTAAGGCACTCTTTCTACTTTGTTCTCTGTATTTTTTACAATGAGCCTTTAGATTATTTTGGCTATTTTGACGGCTGCTTTTCAGTATGTTCTTATTCGGTATGTATTTGTGCACTGCTCTAGCTGGTTTGAACAATTTTTTAGAAAGTATTCCCCTGATAGCCCTCGAAGCAGACAAGTATTACTTGAAGGGGAAAAGGAGATTTCTATTAGGTGGAGAGTCACAAGCGAACAGAAGAAATTTGAGAAGTATAAAATACTCCACAGACTGCAAATCCAAAACCAAAACATGCCTAACAAGGTTTTGACAAAATAAAAATCCCACTGGTTTTTCCCATATATTTTGCCAGCAGTACTTTTAGTGAGTTATTCTTTTCTGGTATACATTACATTGTGTGTGTGTGTGTGTGTGTGTGTGTGTGTGTGTGTGATTTTTACTATATAATTTTCTAAATGACCACAGATATGAACAAAAAATCAGGAAAATGAAGCCAAATAAAAACAATTATGACGTCCTCACTGCTTTTTGAGAGCCCTAGGAATTATTTTAGAGATGGAAGGGTTTTATAAAAGCAGTAAGGCCATATTATCCTCTTCAGTTTATTATTTGCTATAATGATTTGTAGCCATATTACTAACAATAAATTTCAAATGAAAGTTCAATAAATTCGACTTCTCTGCCTGACTTTGAATTTGACAATTTAGTCCCCCCAAAAAGGGGAGATGAAGGAGTGATTCTCTAGGAGAATTACTTTCTTCCCTTGTTCTGAATTTTTTGTCCAGGAGAAATGGCACACGTGAGTGGAAGCACGTTCAAGCAATTACCTACAAATTTTTACACATTTTAAATGTCACAGAAACTAAAAATAAATTGTCTTCACTTTTTTTTTAGCTTCATCTTAGACAGTTATCCACTGTGAAGGATTTTCAACAGTTATACTAGGTTTTGTTTTGTAGTTCGAGTTAATTTCGTGATCTGTGGATATGGTATTTCCCACAGTTGTTTTTCTTTCCACAGAACAGGGACCTCAATGTCATGTAACATTTTCTGCCTTCCCATAGTGAGCAGATTAGAATGCTCTGGGTTCTGTTTTGTTAGGTCTGTCTCTGAGCAACACCTTGGGCCCCTCTAAGTGTTCAGGAACTGAGACCCTTCGCTCTATAGACTCATCCTGAAATTGGGGCATGAAATTCGTCTGCAAGTTAGTGATTAAGAGTAATAGAAGGATAGCGTGAACAAGCAGTAATAAAAGAATATCTTGCCAGAGTTTTTTCTAGTAATACCCCAGTTTTGGTGCTCCTACTTAGATAAGGAATCTAAGACTTATCGAAGACTCTGCCCAGCCTGTGACTCATTCCTTCAACAATGTTTTATTGTGTATAGGAGTGCTTACTGGCCTAAGAAATGGGCCTACTCTGGCAACGTAAATTCTAAAGCAGTTATGTAACTTGAATTTGAATTAGAATAATCTGGAAGACTTGTTAAAATCAGATCATTGTTGGGCCCCACCCTTGAGATTTTTTTATTCCAAATGGGTGTGGCCCAAGAATTTGCCTTGAAACAAATTCCCAGGGATGCTGATGCTGCGAATTTAGTGACAACATCTTGAGCCCACTTCTCTAAGCCACTGACTACTTGTAGCTTAAATGATTGCTCTTTTAGCTGGAAATATGCTATGATTGGAAAAGAGACAAGTCTCTATGTGTCATATACTATTTCAGTCGATTGCACGAATTCATTCTTGAGGGAACAGCAAGGATGGTATAACACCAGTGTTGAGAATCTTTTATATATTCTCGGAGAAACAGAGAGTCGAGCATATTTAAGAGTTATTTCATGAGTTAAACATTTTTCAGGGCTTGCTCAGTGC
This sequence comes from Paguma larvata, assembly GCA_030068075.1. Lineage (NCBI taxonomy): Eukaryota > Metazoa > Chordata > Mammalia > Carnivora > Viverridae > Paguma > Paguma larvata. The sequence goes on along the minus strand of CM057825.1, from coordinate 66,355,666 downwards.
TGATTGATTGCACCGCCAAAACACATAGGTCAGGACGGTAAGATCGTTGAAATTTGTGATAGAATCTTACCTCTCATTATCCTGTGTTATGCGCAAAAATTTGACACAGAAAATAAAAGTTAAAAGAAAGACGGGCTTGGGGATCATTTCAATCTGACGATCCTCCCAGAGGAGACTATTTTATGGAAGAAAAGACTCCTGAGAACCTGAACTAAATTAGTTAAGCCATTAAGGCAGCTCAGACAGTTCTAAATAGAACTCTGAGGGCCAAACCCAAAGGGCACTTCTACTCCTGAAGACTGAACCCATTCCCAGGGAGTAGCCAATGTAGCCAGGAGCTGCCCAGGCCCGTTCAGATATTGCAACACACACATGAAAAAGAAGTGCTGGTGAATACCTTTGTCTCACATTTTACAGAGAAGATTTAATATGTATTATATTGAATTGTTTCCGATTTGGTTGTTGCGGTTATGAGAATTTTACATTCATGTATTTATACGTTTTATCTCTGTGGTATATGAGCATTCAAGTAAATACATGAGAAATATAATCATTAGTATAGTTTAAAAACAGTAAAACAGAGTTAATATAAGCAAGTTTTAAAATATGGTACAGCAAAATCGTTCTACATACGCTATTTGGAATATTCTAGGAGGAGAACCATGGCTTCCAAATTAGTTAGTAGATTCCACCCTCCCCTTACATAGGAATAATATAACTGAATATTAATTTTTATTGCGATTTCCCATATAAAATATTTATACTATGCAGATTTTCATGTTCAAATATTTCTTTTTAAATTAATTTAATAAAATATTTGGTGCTCCTGATTGCTTCTTGTAAAATGATACAATTGGTAGAGGTCATTTCGCCAGTGGTGAACAGCATAAAAAATAATTGTTGAAAAAAAAAAATGAAGCATTTTGTACACTGTTTCAATTCCAGCCTCACCAGAAAGATAGAAGGGAAAACTAAGGAAACAATGCGCGCAGTTTAGGACTGTAGACAGGAAAGTAAAAACATGAAATAACTTTCCAGTTGATTTATTTTGATCTCAGCAGGCATTATTCATAGAAACTATAATTCAAGGACCGAGAACATAAAAGTTATGTCAGTATCTATTCATTTAGTGATACAAAATTGTGATTTCATAAGAAAAAAGGCAACTGCTCAACGCTCGGATGGCAAACCCCACTTAATTTAGAGGGATTTTGGAGTCCTCCTTTTTTGAATATCACTTTAATAATTGTTTGATTTAATATATAACATGAATTCTCAGTAAAACACTGGATAGCAAATTCCTTAAGAATAGGGATTATGCATCACTCGATGCTGATCATTGTACCTTGCATTTGGTAAGTGTTTAACAATTCTTTGCTAAAATTTTAGCTGTATTTGGGGCAAGCAGACAACGTGGCAAAGTCAGTGTTTCACTCCACAGCTCCTCACTCGCTCGCTGCCTGGTTTCTAAGGCTCACTTACATCATCTGTAAAAAGAGGGGACAAGAATAAATGGCCTCTGAAGTCCTTTCTACCTCTATCATGCATTCTGCATAATAAAATGCTGTGCAAGACTCCTGCACCATGTACAGAAATACTGTACCAATTCCGACAATGTAAATTATAGCATGCTCTCTTTGACGTGACATTTCTTTCTCCGGTTCTTTTCATCCGGACTCCCTCTACATCCAATCTTCTGTCTCATCAAGGCCTCCAGACTCCGCTCTAATCCTCCATGCTTTTTGTTGTACCCAGCTCAGAGGTTTTGGAATTACATTTCAACTCCCATCCTTCTGCTAATCTATCCCTTGACAGCTGAGAGTTGGATCTGCACAGCCTCGCATGTTTGGCTCAGGCACTGAGGTGCTGAGGGCCATTAGAGGAGAGTTACCTTGATTTGTGTAATGCTGCAAGGGTATGACAAGGACCCTCTGATAGCCCCACGATGCCAAATAGAGATCTTTTTACATGCTGCTCTTCACCTCACACAGAAGGTATGCCAACCCTCCACCACTCCAGGCCACTGTAATCCTTCCAGCAGGTGAGGTAGCCTCCTCATTCACAGATCAGTCCAACATGGACTTGCACCATTTCTCACCAATAAACCCATCCATGTTTGTGTTCCTTTCATCCTGGAGAAAAGGCATCTCACCTCCTGTTTACCGAGTCTTCTTAATTTTTTAAAATTAAAAAAAAAAATTATTGAGAGAGAGAATGAGAGAATGAGAGCATGCACCCAAGCAGGGGAGGGGCAGAGAAAGAAGGAGGGAGAGAATCTTGAGCAGGCTCCACAACCAGCATGGAGCCTGAAGCGGGGCTTAATCTCTCGACCATGAGATCATGATCTGAGCTGAAACAAAGAGTGGGGCGCTTCACCACCTGAGCCACCCAGGCGCCCCTCACTAAGTCTTCTTATTTGAAATCTATCATGGAATCCAGTTGAATAATGGCCTCTAATGACCTTTCTACCTCTATCCTATCAGTTGAGTCTGTCTAAATAGCTCCTAACTCGTACCCCCAGCCTCCCTCTCCACTCATGTACTGCTAGTTTGGACTACAGCATCTTCCCCTTGACTATTGTTAGGACTTAATTTTCCTCAGTGCCACCGGTGGTCCCAAATGGAAGCGGTTTCTTCATATTTGCACAGTAATGGTGTTGGTTTTAAAATCCTGATTTTTGGGACACCTGGCTGGGTGGCTCAGTCAGTTAAGCATCTGACTTCAGCTCAGGTCATGATCTCACAGTGAGTTCAAACCCCACATTGGGCTCTGTGCTGACAGCTCAGAGCCGGGAGCCTGCCTCAGATTCTGTATCTCCCCCTCTCTCTGCCCTTCCCCTGCTCATGCTTTGTCTCTCTCAAAAATAAACAAACATTAAAAAAATATTTAAAATCCTGATTCTTCAACTTGGAATCATTTACTGGCCCTCATTATGCACAGAATTAATGTTCCCATAGTTCAGACAGCATCGTTTGAGGTATGGTTTTTTACCTTTCCAACCTTCTACTCCAAGTTCATCCACCTAAAGATTTGATCTCAGATACTCCGTGAGGAGAAGTCAGTTTGTTGCTTTACTCTAGATGCTTCTCTCATGGGATCATCTTCATAGACCTTTCTAACTTATCCTTCTTCCTAGACTTAGCTAAAGAGCACATCCTAGAATGGTCCACAGCTCCATCTTCACACTCCTATGCTTCACACTGGAGTCAATCTCAGGACAGGAATCGGATCTATTTTGTCTGTATATTCCCATCAGTTGGTGCCCTCGATCCTTGAGCTCACTAAATTCTTGCAGACTGAATAAATGAAAAGATATATGAATACTATTTCATATATACCAATTTAAGAATATTGTCAACTCGGCATCAGTAGCTAGTTACCATGATGTCGGAGGGAGGATGTCCTATCGATTCTTGTAGATCAAAAGTCATATTTCTGTTCTAAACTCAGCATCTGACGTGAGTTTCCTCAAAGGTAAAGTGAGGATTATTATGTTCCTCACTTAGCTGTTCAAATGGGAAAGTATAAATGAAAACACTATGCAGAAGTCGGTTATTATATGTGACTGGGAGATCATTTCATTCTCCTTCATCTTCATCGTCCCGTATGCTCAATGCCTGACACACAGTAACAATTCGTTTTCAACTTCCAGCTTTTTAATCTCTTTATTTTGTAGGATCTGATCAAAGGTTTTCTTAGCATTTTTATTTCAAGAGTGGGTTTCTGAGGTAGACTTCCTATTTATAGAACTGTTATCCTTTTCTTAAATGTTTATTTATTTATTTATTTTGAAAGGGAGAGAGAGTGCGAGCAGGGGAAGGGCAGAGAGAGGAAGAGAGAGAGAGAATCCCAAGCAGGTCCCGCACTTTCAGGGCAGAGCCCGATGAGGGGCTCAAAACCAACAACCATGAGATCATGACCTGAGATGAAATCAAGAGTCGGACACATAACCAACTGAGCCACCCCAGAGGTCCCTAAATAACTGTTTTTCTATCTTTTCCTTTCTTTTTCACATACACATTACACAAACACTTCTCCTCCTCCCATACGCACTTAGGAGATGAGGACTGTTTCAAGTAATTTGCGATTCCATAAAATTTCTTCACATTTCAGATAACATATTTTAAATGTATACGTATGTTTATTTAAAAATATGATTCTTTTAAAATACCCAACTCTTGGGATTCCTGGGTGGCTCAGTCGGTTAAGGGTCAAACTCTTGATTTAAGTGCAGGTCATGATCTCATGGTGTGTGGGTTTGAGCCCCACATTGGCCTCTGTGCTGACAGCTCAGAGCCCGCTTGGGATTCTCTCTCTCTCTCTCTCTCTCTCTCTCCTTCTCTCTCTCTCTCTCTCTCCTTCTCTCTGCCTTTCCTTGCACATGTGTACTCTCTCTCAAAAATAAATAAACATTTAAAAATCCTTAATAAAAAATAAATAATTAACTGTATCTAAAGAGTAAAAAAATAAATTAATAAATTAACAAATAAAACGTTATGAGAATTGGGGAACCATAAATATAAATGTACAAATTAAATTCTTTCATTTCACTGACCTGGGAACTTAATGTCTTATAACTAAATATAAGATAATTTCTATCTTGTGAAACATAATCTGGAAAGGAAGGCAAACTTGCAAATATATAACTACTGTAACCCAAATAGCACAGAATTGCCCATAAATAATACTTAAATCTTTGGACCTAACTTTGAACTTCTTGGCTTCAGGATGTCTGTTGTTGTTGTTTTCTTTTTAAAGGTTTATTCTTAATAATTTAAAATTTTGAATTTTAATTTTAATTTAATTTTGAAAATTTCTAGAAACACTTATCTGTGAACATGAATGGTTGCTGTTGGCACTCACCTTGGCCATTGACGGATCTGCAAGTTTTGCCAAGCTGCCAGCTACTCTGAGGCTGCACTTCAGCTCCTGTGGTTTTTGCCATGACTGTCTCCATCTCTGATGCTCAAAGTCAACAAAACTGGAGAAGCATTGTTTTTACCAGTAAGAGCACTTTACCCTTAATTTTGCTTGACACTTATTTGAGAGTGAGAAAGAGTCTTAGAGCAAAGCTGCTCTCCTCCCAAAAGTTTTCAGTTTACAGTGATATGGCTGTCCCTCAGGCCAGATCCCAGTGGTCCTACAGAGATCACGGTGGACAGCGAGATCCTCGCCCCAGTCTCCACTGAAGGACCTGCCTTCCAGCGGTGAAGGGTATGGTCAGCAGGGAGCCTCCAAGTCTCAGATCCTGCAGGGTTTGCTTCAGCCACAGAGAACCTCTCACACCCAGGGCATACCCTTTCCAGGTCGGCTTGTCTCGCAAAACAACTCCAATGGGCAGTTTTTGCCACAGAGCTCCCTGTTGGGTTGACCAAGATTTTGTCTAGGTTGCACCACAAATAAGCCGCTCCCACTACCCAGTCCTGCTTCCTCTTCCTTCCTTTCCTTAACAGTGTTGATCCCTAAGCAACATTTTACACACCAAATTCTGTCTCAAATCTGTTTCCAGAGAACCTGCCCTTTGATAGCGATTCTGCCCTAAAGTGGCTGCTGCCTGCTCCTTCTGAAACCAGGCCCACCACTGACTCCATTGCCAGCATCATCTACAGCAGATGTCTTTCAATTCACCCGAGGAAGAAAGCTTTTTGCAAGAGAAGAATCCTCTAGTGTTTGGCGCGTTGTTCATGCCGCCTTGATTCCTCAAAGGAGCTCTCCTCCCACGCGCCCAAGGGGATAATCCTTTCAATGTGCTCACACTGTGGGAAACAAAAGTTGGCGAAAGCAGTTTTCTGCAAGAAATTCTTGTTTTCTCTCTTGCAATCTCTCCTGTTCAAGAAAACCCAGGTCTCACAACTTGGAAAGATTTAGTTTAGTAGAAAGCAAAATATAGTGGTGTATTTATATAGTGATAGACAGTGATATATTAGTGATATAGAAAGGGAATATCAGTACTATGTTCATGTTTTAGACAGAGAATGATGCCAATGGAAAGGAGAATAAATTGGGGCCTGGGCGGGGGGAGTTGAAAGGGAATAAATCAGAGGGGTCAGACATGGGGTAATAAGCCAGCCTCTGTGACAGGTGGGTAACCTGGACCATAGAAACTATGATGATAGAGTAGGGGGCTGAATATGAGTGAAACTTCAGTTAGATGTGTCCAAGTTTAGAATTTGAAGGGGAGGAAGGAGTCAAAGATGACTAAAGATTCTATTTGGAGAGAATGAAAAGATGGTGATGCCATCAACAGAAATAGAGACCCAGAAAATAGGGCCATTTTGAGGGCAAGAGAATGAGGTTTGTGGGGAGAAAGCAGAGTTTAGTTGCCTCTAAGGAAACAATTGGGTGGGTAGAGGCTAACATGGAGGTTCGGAATCACCCAATGAAAAGTTCTGCTGAATCATACGGAACTGCTTTCTTTAAAGAACTTTCTTCATGTGTCGGTGGAGTGACTCAGGAAGAGAAGGTCTTTGTGGTCGGAAAATGCCCACGATTGGTACATACATCCTCTTGATATCTTCCCGACTCAACTCTCCATGCCTATAACTTGGATATATATATGCAGAGTTCATGAGGTACCTCCAGTCATGCTGAAGAAGGAGTAATTCAGTAGACAATGCATCTGAAATCAAGACAAGGAGCTATTGGGTGATAGACGGAGAGCTGAAATTTTCTAACTCTTAAAAGAAAAGAAAAAAAAGACAAACCTCCCCCTACCCTCCCTCACCCCTCCACAAATCACCAAATAAAAGGTAGAGACTCATTTTTTCCTATGCTCAGGAGAAGAGAGAACTGATGAATATTCTATTTCATCATCATTTGGGATCAGACTAAACCAGAAAAATGGGGTTCTGGCATCCTTTGACATCATTACATTAACAAAAGGGGAAAGCTTTTGACCCCAAATGAAAAATTCCTTTCCTGTCATTTAAATATTAGCCATTAAATCTCTGCTTCCTGGAATCTGAAATAAAAACTCCAAATCTCTTGGAAATATCTATGAAATGCACCATTTTCATTCACAGTGTGTCTTCTTAGGAAGACATAGTGGATACCAATACAGTCCAGACTTTTTTTCCATCTGAAATGTCGGACAGCACAGAATTTCCAATGTAAAGATTATTTTAAATGAAATCTTTCTGAAAAATTTTTGACCTAATAGTAGTCTTGTAAAAGCTAGCATTTATTGAGCACTTGTTATGTGTGAGTTGATATGCTTTTCTCAAATGACCTTTTTCTCTTCATAGCCAATCTTTGAAGGAAGTGCAATCACTGTCCCTCTTTTACAAAAGACAAAAATGATTTTAAGGAAATCGCTCAAAGTCTCAGAGCCTGTAAATGTAGGAGACAAGGTACAGAGATAGAACCGCCTGATTTCAGAACTTTTCATCTTCACTACACATGATATTACCTTCCCTCCATGACACCTGAGTGGAAAATAAAAAATATATATATATTTTGGGGAAAAGTTCTGAATAAATCGTGGAATAAGAGCAGTAGTTCTGTGTCAGGATTGCTGTTGCTAACCAATGTGGTATAAAAAAGCAATATTTAAGAAATTTTTGTACTCAAGGGATCTCCACATGCAGAAGACTTGGGCAGAACACTACTCTTTAAAGATCGTAATTGTCTCTTTGTGTGGGATACCGAGGTTTAGTTCAGTTCAAAAACATGTCAATTGCATATAGACGTACAAAATAGTGGTTACTCTGGCTAATTTTTAAGAGCTTTTTAATTTTTTTTACTGTTTATTTATTTTTGAGAGAGTGTGTGAGTGGGAAAGGGGCAGAGAGAGAGAGGGAGACACAAAATCTGAAGCAGGCTCGAGGCTCTGAGCCATCACCACACAGCCCAACACGGGGCTCAGACTGACCAACTGTGAGATCGTAACCTGAACCGAAGTTGGACCCCTAAGTGACTGAGCCACCCACGTGTCCAGGAACCTTTTAAAGGATGATTTTTAAAGGACTGATTCCCATGATTAAAGACAGCCTCTTTCATTTTTATAGCACTTTTGGGTAGTTGGGGAATATTCAAAATAACTAACTTTTGAAATGTACCAGCCTCCAAGTTAAGGACTTCATTTTACAATACTTTGAAATAATTAGTTAAAAGCTTGGACATCTTTATTCCAAAGTTGAAGCGACATACCTATGAGACACTTCAACAGTTTCTATATGACTCAGCAAATTGTGGCACTTTTCTGGATAGTTGTTATATCAGGGTAATATAACAGTAGAGAGAGAATACTTTGGAGTCAGATATGGTATTAGTTACGGGAACGTCGGATGCGATTAAAGCAAAACAAAACAAAAGGCTCCAAAGCATATGTCTCCAGCTCGAACCAAGTTTGCTCCAGCTCAGTTGGCAAAGCGAGGGGATAGCAGGAAGTGCTGTGCTCCACACAGTTATTCAAAGATCTAGGTTGATGAAGTCTCAGCCGCTTTCATCATGTGGTGTTGACATCCAGCTGGTAGAAGTTTTGAAATGGAGGGTCTAAGGAGTCCGGCGTTGAAACTGTGCACATCACTTTCACTTGCATTCCATTGGCGAAAACCCAGTTCCACGGAGATGCTTTACTATAAGTGACTGGGAAATACAGTTTGTGGGGCCAGGACATGAGGAAATGGGTGTTGGTACATTTATGTCAGTTTCTGACACAGACAAAGGTAGGTTTAAGTCTCAACATTGCCGTTTGCTCCCCATACACTTGGGCACATTACCTAACTTTTACAGCTTCAGTGACCTCTTTTGTAAAATAGTCACAATGGTAATTCATACTTTGTATGATTGTTGTAAGGATTAAATGTGATTTGCCTATAATGTCCTTTCTCCGTACTTGGCAACGGGAGCTACATGGTAAATGTTAACTATTGTCTTTTTGTGGATAAGTGGCATTCAAGTACATCGCTTTGTGTTACAATGAAAATTATCAGAACTGAGTCGGGATGGCCCTGGATCAGAAACTACTGAACAAAATCTTAAGCAAGAGGCAAATTGCAATGCAGGTTTAGATTATTATTAAGTAACTAGTAGTGATAGTTAACAGTTATGGAGTACTAGCTGGATAAAGATCTCACATAGATTGAGTTATTCAACACTCACAGTAACATTATGTTTCAACCGCTATTATTATGCCTATTTTTTAGTTGAGGAAACAGAGGTTTAGAAAAATTAAGTAATTCGTACAAAATCCACAACCAGAAAATTAGGAAAATGAGACTGAATTTATCTTACCAGATAGTTTATCTTACCAGAGACTTCAGGTACTAAATAACCATGAAAAAAGTCAGTACTGGAATCTAGGATGAGGGAGATTCACCAAACAAGGTTTGAAGCTAAGAACAGAAATTCATCAAGTGTTCTGAAGGAGTGTCAACTTTTCCCCTCCAAGGCCAAGAATATAAAAAGTCAAATTCTAAAGAAGTCCAGAGGTAGAGCTCACAGAACGGAGCAGGGAGACTATTATAAGCAACAATAACGTTGACTACACGAAATTTTTGCTCACAGCAAAACAACTGCCCAGTCAAGCCTGAAGTCCCAATCACTCCTACCAAACCTGGCGGGAACACGATCAATGCCCCTGCAATCGCGTGGAGTCATTAGAAGGATCTGAAGTTTGGCAAGCTTGGAAACACCTCCAGGAACAGGCGAATGCCAAAGTAGGGTCTTACTGATGATGAATGTTTCCCATCTGTGGTGCATGCCAAGAGGTGGGGATGGAAGAGAGAGATACAATATGGAGATTGTGGGTTTTCCTAAGTTGGGGCTCATTACTACTTTCAGGGTTTAAATTTCACAAAGTACAGCCTCTGCTTGGAGAGGAAGCTTGGATCAAAACACTGTTCAGAGTTCCTTCTTTGACCCTTCAAACGAATAAGATCTGCCCATGACTATGAATCCCTCGAGACTTTATAGATAGTGCTCTCTCTCCAAAAATTCTATATAGACTTTTCCTGGCATTCAGAAGTCCAAAAACCACAATCATTTGCAGTTCTGTATGAGTGTGATTCAAACAAGGAAGAGAATCAGATTTCCAGAGACGTTTTGTACTAGATGACAGTGGGAATTGGTTGGGGAATGGAGATGGAATGAGAATAAAAATGGCAGTAGAAAACATTGATATAACAACTTCTGCCAGTTGGAAGGTGGCATATCTTGGGCTAAAAAAAAAAAATCCATCCAAGTACTACATGTGATCTGGCAACATATTTCAAGACTGGCAATAATGTTTCCATTTTTTAGCGCCCAGAAAGTAACGTCCGACATCATCCCTTCTTGTTAATAAGGATTCACAGTTTATTGTTTAGCAAATACTTTTCACTCCATTTTAGAGCCAGAAGCTTTCTTAAAATTCACACACACGCACACATGCAAAGTGGCTATGGACTTTAAGGATATCGATGCCATTGGCTTCCTTTCCATTTACTAGTTAGAATTAAAGAATGCACTTGAACAACAACATTGTGACAAACACCACAAGGAAAAGGGTGCTTGCCATTTGAAGGGGACAGGAGCAAATCTGCAGCTAATGGGGCCACGTCGTAACTCTCCCGAGCCACACAAGAGCTGGGTATATCCCTGTGGACAGTAGCAATTACCTTCATTCTCCCTGATCTGAAGTAATCCTTGCTACATACGTCCCTCCTTGTGAGTGATGAGGCCCACTGTTTGCCGAGTCTAAAACCAAATGATCTTTCACAAGCAAAATTTAAACTTGAAATAGGATTCTCTGGCTCCTGATGCTGGGTCTATTTTTCTCATGTACTTTATACATTCCCAAATCAGGCTCGGGCTGGCTACAGATGGTGCTGCTGTGTAATGAGAAGGGCTCTGAAGCTGCTCAAATCCCAGGGGAAGGTTCGGTAATGGAACTAACTATGTATTGTCCACCTTATATACTAGATTTGATTTTGGACTATTTGCCCAACTGTGTTTGTTTATTTCTCGGCACTGGAGGGCTTCCATTAGCTCCGGGCTGATTGAACATAGACTGCGGAGAAAGAAGGAACAGAACATTTTTTTTCCCCTGAATGCTGATGTAATCCCTTTTCTTTTACTGACAATTGAGTAATGTTTGCCATTGGAAACTGTGTTAGAAATGAGCTGATATTTGCAGTCATTAGTGAGAAAGAATTGTTTTGTTCCCAGGGAACAAAGTGAGCATTATTTTTTGGGTGACAATGTTGCAGAAGTTTGTGCCTAAAACTTGGGTATTCAAGACCATGAAAGAGAAACTGCTAACATTTTAAAGCTGAAAATTACCTTGTTTCAGTAAATCGAAAGATTAATATTTAAGACCTCATAAATTTTGCTCACAGAGCATAGCCAAATATTATTATCATAACGAAAACAAAAACCTCAACTCAGCAAATTAGTCACCAAAGACCACATGTAAATTGACATTTTAGTTTCTTAACTAATGGAATCATTTGTCATTTTACTGAAGCAGTTCATTATAAAAATAAATTAAGAATAAGTAAATTGTAGTCATAGCAATCATGATGAAATTATTAGTAATTACATTTTCCGGTATGAAAGTTCTCTGCCGGCTTCTCATCAGCAGATGTGATTCAAAATAACTTTGGAAATAAGCACTGATGTGATATCAAGGTTGGGTTTTTTTTTCTAATTAAAAAAAAGCAGTGCAAGTAAGAAAGAAAGTTGCTAATTAACATTAGGAAAATATTGTCTTTCCCTTTCAAATATACAGAAGTTCAACTCTGTGATTCTAATATCAAAATGAAGAAAACGAGAAAACTCTCTACTACCCTAACTAGCAAAAAGAAAATTAGAAAGCGGAGACCAGCTCATGCAGGTTCTAAATAAATGAAAAGGAAATTACATTTCTCTGGGTAAATATTTACTTCGTGAAGCGTGCCAACAAAAGCTACTATTTTTAGAAATGGAACAGGGAACTAACTAACTAACTAACTAACTCGCACGTAGTTGATTTAATTGGAAATGTGCTGTTTTTCCTTTTGAGCCTTGGCGTTAATTGTAGAAGAAAGAATTTCCCATCTGATATTCTAATCGCACCTGAGAGCTGGTATCCTGTTTACATGTGTATCGATCCGTCAGACAACCTTATATGTATCCAGGTAGGCCGTATGAGAAAGAACATTTAACTCCGTTTTACCACGACACTCGTTCATTGGACATCTTTATTTCTAGCTTTTTAAAAATAATTTTTATGCCTAACATTCAGTGTATGCGTAGAAGCATCACGCTTTGGATGTGAAATTGCAACCGGTAAATTCCAGGTACAAAAATATAAACTACGATGATTTTTAAAATTTTATAAAATGTCATTTAAACATCGGCACGCGGAAAAAATGTTATCGGCTAAAAATTGCTTCCATTTCTATTCTATAGAAGGTGTAGACAGAAACATATCCTTGAATGGCTCTTGTTATTTCTAGTTAATGTTGGGGTTAGTAGATTGATACGGTGAGGTAAGACTTTTTATTCAAAC